>BLSH010099514.1:31003-53718 GCA_018402905.1 Glandirana rugosa | reverse complement strand
GAAGTTTCAAGATACATCTGATTATCGGTCATTCAAGTTATAAAGTATATTTCTGGTCATAGATACGGTTATGATTTTGCATCTACTGATAATTCTGTCATAAGACAAAAACCTATATATATTATTTTGATGTAAAGCGTATTAGAATAAGAATTGTCTCAAGTATAGCCAATGTCTGTTAATGAGATAAATATATACAGTATATCTTAACCATGTATACAAATATACGTCTAGATATAGAATATGTGTTAATTATAGTATCCCCAAGCGTAATATAGATATTCATATTCAGTCATTTTAGGCGGTACTAATTTTACCCTATCATACTGGGGACCATTACTCTTAAATATTAGAAGATACATTTACAATAATATAGTCAGAGGCATAATACAAAAATATAACATTTGATAAGAAATAGTTAAAATTAAACAGTTCTGCTGTAAGATGATCCCGGGTGGTTCTAGGGGCAGTGACAAGACACTCAGAAGGGACGTCCTAACCGGGTGGAGATTAACCCTTCACCCAATGAAATTAACACCACTCCTTCTGGGCCAGGTTAGGGAAATTTTTATGAGAGTATTGTATTTGATGAAATAAAAGGTCAGAGACAGGTTACCAAAGGATGGTCGTATACACACCCCAACAGACATCCGGTCCATCACATCCACACCTCTATCCATTCATACAACCTCCATGCTCATAAGGACTCCTCTACACTTCCTGCTTTGAAACTCTAAGGACTCAAAACGACGCCCCTTGGGAGTGCAGCCATATTGAACTTTGGTAACTATTACAATAGACCAGTAACTAGTTTTGAAAGTGTAATTATATTGTCTAGTTTTACCTAAATTTGAATTGTTTTGAATATGACTTAATGAATTATTGTTTATTATCAAGTACAGTCAGATAAGTACTTCTCTCGAATTTGTAACACATGGTAGATTTTTCTCTAAAACGTACATTATTTTTAGTATTCTAATTTTTGTCATTTTATCCTTTTGACATAGCAGACATCCAATTATTATTTCACGATATTGATC
Organism: Glandirana rugosa; assembly: GCA_018402905.1. Lineage (NCBI taxonomy): Eukaryota > Metazoa > Chordata > Amphibia > Anura > Ranidae > Glandirana > Glandirana rugosa. The sequence continues at coordinate 52,678 of BLSH010099514.1, read as the reverse complement.
ACTTACTTAACTGCAGTAAAGTAACGGTTACATTTGTGAAATATCGATGCTCTGTCTAATTGTCATATTTTTGGTTACGAATTTCATAGAGAGGTCTTACAAATTGTGTACTTAAAGAGTATTAATATTCCCCATTAGCGGGTATTTCAGCTATCTTTAATTTTATGTAGTGTTGTTTGTGTCCACCTTTATATAACTGTGTTTGTATGAATATATGTTTGACTAATAAATATCCTATTTTTTAGTCTGTGTTCATATTGGTTGATCCTGTATCTTAAAGGTACTCTCGTATAAAAGAACTTAATACAAAAATACCGTGCGGGAAAAAGTTTCCTAAAAAGCACGACAAAAGAAAAAACGATTTCTAACCAGATTTAAGTAAAAATTGATAAATCAGCAGCCTACCACTAAGGTCTATAGAAAAAACCTCAAAACAAATCTTAAAACATATAGAGCGGCGGCGCTTTTAAGTCTTGTTATCCATATAGCATCCCAATTAGTACATGAGTAACATAATTAGTAAAAAGTCCCAAAAAATGAAGATCAGATCCAATGAAAGGAAGAGCTCAGCAACAAACAGTCTTTGAGGAAAGACACCCGATGTGAAGGGGTTAAACACACAGTTCCTCTAAAGTGTGATCACTAAGAACCTCCACCTCCAGATAATCAGCACGCTTACCAGATAGGTATGGCTTCCAAACTAATGGAACAGCCAAAGCACGTTTTTAGGAATGTATAAAACTCCCTGGGTTAGGTCAGTGGAGATCCCAGCAGCCTTCCTCCCTTACGATGAGTATTGGTCACAGGTTCCACCTGAAAACATAAGAAACGTGCACAGGCAATAGCGTAATTCTGTATGATATATTTATTGCAGTAAAAACGATATTAGAACACTCACATTTCCGAAGTAAAATCAGCGCATTCAAACAACCAGGGTCTGTATATCATGTAGCACGTGCGAGCGCAGCACACACATCAGTATAGCCCCGCCTACCGGTTTCGTCACAGAATGACTTCTTCCTGGGCGTATCTGCCTGACATGTGCTGCGCATTGAAAAACATCCGGAGAAAGGGCGGAAGTGAATCTATATGCCCACACTTGAGGATGATAGTAAAAAGTATCTGATCCAGATCCCATTTGTGCTTTATAAAAATGTTCATCTGTTAAAAAACAGATGTTACCAATATCAAAAAAGATTTAAAATTAACCGAGGCATAAATGAATAATCTCGCACTGTGATACTCACAATGAAAGTTATTAAATGTGCGAGTAATACCTTATAGCACCATCTTGTGGTCAAAAAATTAAAAACACTTAGAAATGATTTTCATATAGCAACTTGTGCAGGATCTAAATAGTTCACTTATGCCCACACTCCCACCACAGCAGTCTTTATAAGCCAAACCATAAGAGCACAAACAGTAGAAATGATCATATAAAAATAAATAGGCATATGTTCGTCAAAATAAATATATATATATATATATATATATATATAATACAAAACAGAAAAAGTTTTTTTATGCCTTAACCAGATCCAACCTCGATGATATAATCAGCTATTACTAATAAAGCAATTCACGTCCCACTCGATGTTTAACCCATGTGGATGGTACGTTCTAAGGTTATAGATCCATCTCCCTTCCATTTGGGATATGGATCTTTTGCTATTACATCCTCTCCAGTGGGGTTCTAACTTGTCTATAGCGACAAACAATGTGTCCCCAGGATTTCTACGGTGACATAGGTCGTAATGTTTGAAGACACTATGGTTTGGAAAACCTTTCCTGATGTTTCTTATATGTTCCCCCAGACGGACTTGTAGGGCTCTGATTGTCCTCCCTATATATTGCTTTCCACATTTGCACTGAATCAAGTAAACAACGTTTCTGGTAGAACAGGTTATAAATGACCTGATATGGTATTCTCGGCCAGTTTGCGTAGTGGCCGAGAATGCTGTGGCGGAGGTACATAGACGATGTCTTCCTCCTATGGGATGGCGACCTCCCTTCTCTAGATAGATTCATGTCAGATTTAAATATCAATGACCATGGTATCAAACTAGAATATACCAGCAGTACTGACCAAATATCATTCTTGGATCTAATTTTGAAAGTGCAGGATGGAAGCCATACCTATCTGGTAAGCGTGCTGATTATCTGGAGGTGGAGGTTCTTAGTGATCACACTATAGAGGAACTGTGTGTTTAACCCATTCACATCGGGTGTCTTTCCTCAAAGACTGTTTGTTGCTGAGCTCTTCCTTTCATTGGATCTGATCTTCATTTTTTGGGACTTTTTACTAATTATGTTACTCATGTACTTATTGGGATGCTATATGGATAACAAGACTTAAAAGTGCCGCCGCTCTATATGTTTTAAGATTTGTTTTGAGGTTTTTTCTATAGACCTTAGTGGTAGGCTGCTGATTTATCAATTTTTACTTAAATCTGGTTAGAAATAGTTTTTTCTTTTAGCGCGGATATACCCTTGGTAAAATGCTTTCCTATTAAAAACTGGCGACACTAAGCAGGAGAGCACACCATGGTCAGTTCTCTAACTGTTATGCTCTTCTTCAATGATCAGACTTGTCCTGACACGTCCATGCTCCACAGCCATTCACTGGGAAGCACAGTGGGTTGCTGCTTCTCCTTCCTCCAGCTCTTATGCAGCTGAGAACAGAGGGAATGTGATCACTTCTAAAAAAAATGGGAAAAGGGTATTTCTAATGTTTTTTATATCTATACAAAAATATTTTGCCTTTCATTTCTCTTTAAACTGAACAGGTTGTTTTACAAGGTGATCATTTACAATCACTTTAAGTGGGCTTGGCCACCTCTCCTTGCAAGGTCCTTCCCAACATAGACAGGCATGTGGGCTGTTTTTTTGAGGGAATGGGGGGCGGGTATGCATGCTTGCTGCCCTCTCTACCCTGGCCACCCAGGCTGCATGCATAAGAACCTGATATATACAGTATATTTTTTTCAAACAATTTTATTAAAGTTTTGCAGCTTTACATTGTACAAGACGATTTACACATTTTTTGTTGAAACATCAAAAGGTTAAATCAGATTGTGATACTGATTAACGTCAGGTGACATAAAAATCCTATTACAAATTAATCTCAAACAATGGCATCTGCCATAAAACATATGTGAAGTCCTTTAAACGTGCATAAAACAAAAGGGTAGCCAGGAAAAAAAATTATATTTAGGCAGGTAACCAGATGACTTAGCTAGATGACTTAGCCCGGCCCTAGTCCATTGGAAATAGCAGTGCTGGCTGTAGAGTTGATGGTCCTCCCACAGCGAAAACAGCTCATGGAAAACAAAGATCAGCAAACCTCATTGCACAAACATCATAGGATAAAGCAGACATAAAGACACTGAGAAGATTGTGAACTCACGTGTCCTTGTGCCGACAGACCGGCACCGTCTGCAGCAGCATGTGTAGGAGCTGGTTCCGTATTTCCCCCGGCGTGCATTCCACCGCTCAGAAGCTGGGACCAAGGACCCGGAAATTACGTCAAAAATAGGCGTGGCTTCTATGCATTTCGTGTTTCCCTTGAACACGTCATCAGGAAGTACCTATTTGTGGGCTGTGGTATCCGCTGGTGTACAGGAGAGGGACAGATGGCTAGACAAAGAAGAAGAGAGGCAGCGAAAGGAAGACAAGAGGGAGATACGTGAAGAAAAGACGGGTGATGGGGAGTCCTAGGTTTGAGGTTGTATGAAGTTGGGGGGGAAACAAAGCCAAGTGTGGATAAGTAACTATACTTCCACACTGAGGTGGGTACAAGGGTGGCTTGGGTCAGCAACCTAGATAGGTCTGCTGTGTGTAGGAGTGGTAGGCTACGTGAACGGGATAGACCCAATATCAGCTCTCTAGAGGCCAAGGTGCTGTGTGAAAGCGATTGTTAAGGATGAGGGGATGTGGGGCCAGTGGTCAAATGTCTCCCTCCTCAGCTTTCATAGATTGGTATTATCCTACTTTTCTGGGAGTGATGTGGTGGGTCCTTAACTCCGTGTGGTTGGTCATGGGGTATAATTGGGCAAGAGAGTCTGTTGTTGCATGTATTTATATTTTCACCCTCAGTTTTGAGTTTTTTCCGTGCCCTGTATTTTCCGGGTGTGATGCAATTCCGAGGGGGTCGATTGCCTGAGCAATGTGATTGCTGTAGTGGTGCCTAGCTGTGAAGATAGTTAGGGGATGTTGAGCTCCTATTATGGCTAGTAAGAATGGGGAGAGATATTGATTCATATGGGACCGTACCCTGTGCCGTCTATTCATGTAAGGACCCAGCATCGCTATATGCATATGCGTATTCTGCCCACAACGAACATGGGCTGCATGTTGCGGCCCTGATACCAGGTGTCGTATCCTCAGAACTTAACTGTTGGATTTGTTGTAGTTCTAAGCCAGGGGTATAGGAACTGTCAACTCAAACTTTTAAACTTTAAACTATTAGGCTTTTGTGCCTGAAACCGTTAGTACATTGGTCTTGCCCGACACGGGCAGTCAAAGGAGCTCCCAAATCTATGCTTGTGTGCTCTAGATCTATGACTCATCAGTTATAGATGGGAGGTAAATAATCAGAACGATCAGGGCTAACACTGTTGAATGTCACATTACGTACAAGCATTAGTTTAACCGTGTGTTGCAACCCGAACCTCACTATGCACATAAGACAGCCTGGCTGCACTAAGGGCCTACCTGGGCCTCACTGGCTAGGTCTCTGACATCTGGGTGTTGGGGGAGACCCGAGTGGTCTGTTCTCGGTGGAAGGTCATTTAATAGCACATAGCTACAATGTAAGTGAGAGGTTGTTCTCCACTTCTTCCCCCAACGGGGATGAAGCTTTCCCTGTGCCTACCGGGGAACATAATGTTTAATCGGTCTTAATACCTTGTGCTCTCCTCCTGCGGACCCGGCCTTTCCCCCCGGAGCTCCCTCCTAACCCAGACATCCTGACTTGTACAAGACAAAAATTACTACAGTTAGCAAATACGTGATATTTCTGACTAGGAAAACCGGTATATATCTTACTAAGCATTTTCCAAACGACTTGTCCTTTGAGGACAACTAAAGCAAGTCATAACAGTACATGCAAGATACTTAGCTGTCCTCTCAGTATCCTCAGATGAACCTCCTCAGCAACGGGGGGATATACGATCTCTGGAACAACAGCCTGGGTGATCTAAGGGAATAGTAAAGGCTGTCTAAAGCCGCGCTTCTATGGGCCTGCGGGTTGGAAGTTGTCATCTGCATGTCCTCTGTAGAAGTGTGACCCGCTTTCATGGTTTCAATGCGTCTGTATGAGGCTTCGTAGGAGTCCATCGTATAATGCTGCCTGGCATTAATCTGGTCATTATAGGGCTTTGATTCCCCCATGTATAACAGATTACAAGTAAGTATCGTTCGTCTTGGTTTTCAGTTCATGAGTGTGCTGGAGATCAGGGAGTTGTGTTGCTGCAGCAGTGTTCGGTGTTGGATTGGAAGTCCTTCTTTTCTTGATGTTTGCCTAGTTACCTCCAGTCAAAAGGGCCAAAAGTGGTGTTATAGGTCCATATATGATGTGTGGGATCCATTGTTACTGCCCGTGTCAAGTTGCCAATGCAGTGCAAGGAACATGCAATACCGCTTCAAGAGCGCCACGGTTTGCGGGATACTGGTGATGCTGTGGGGTTGCCATTTCTCGGGGCGCCCGGTTCCTGAGGTGAGGCAGGTGGCTGCTGGTGTGTACGTCTGCAATGAATGTGGAAGTTTCCTGCCTCTTGTATACCCTCCATAGAACTTGTTCTGCGCATGGTGGGTATGCGAAAGTCGCTATACCAGTCCGGCAAGTCAATCATTGGGATATTCAAAATGGAGCAGAAATGTTTCAGATCTTCTGGCACTCTCAGGTTAGCTGTTTGCCCGTGACCAGTAGCAGATAAAGAGAAGGGGAACTTCCATCTATAAATTATGTTCCTTGCCCTGAGAGTGTCTAGAAGTTGTCTTAGTTCTCTCCTGCGCTGCAGGGGGATAGCGGAGAGGTCTTGAAAAATCTTTATTTCTGTCCCCCTGTGCATGATGCGGGGCTTAGCTCTGGCTTTGCGGAATATTTCCTCTTTGAGAGGGAAGTCATATAGGCAACAAATGATGTCCCTCAGGGGTCTGTGTCCCTGCCTTTGGAACGCAGGACGTGGTGTATGCGCTCCATTGGGATCAGGGTGGCCGGAGACCTCTCCAGTACCTCATTAAAAATGGCGACCGCTGCCTGTGAGAGCTGACCTGGTTCTATTGCCTCGGGGAGGTTCTTCACTCTGAGGTTCCGTCTTCGTCCATGGTTGTCCGGGTCTTCTATGTGTCAGTTGAATTCCCGTAGGTGTATGCCGTGAGACTCTGTAATCTGTTGGACCTGGCAAAGGGATGTGTCATGGTGCGCCTGCATTTCTTCCCCCTCTTCAACCCTGCGCGCTATTAATTGTATGTCCCCTTTTAGGTCTGCTATCGCCGCCGCTAAGGTGCTTTTGATATCTGCCGCAACACTACAGAGGTCAACTATGTTTAGAGCTGGGTGCTGTCGGGCTCCATCTGCGGCTATGATGTCCTGTGCTCCGCGCGCCTCGTGAGGGGGAGCGTGACCTGCATGAGGTGGAGGCTTGGGAGGCCTGTTGTGTGTCACTAGGCCTCGTCTGGAACATCTCTGGAATGAGCGAGCCCGACAGTGAGTCTTGGCTCAGGGGAGAGCGGGATCTCGTAGCGGACATACTTCTGGCGGTTCTCACCATGTCTGTCTGTCCGTAATCGTTGTAAAGACCGGGTGCTGGAGAGACTCGCGATTAAGCATCCATCCTAGACCACACCCCCAAGAATCTGATATTAATTGTTGGGGTAACATCATTTTCATTTCTTTATGTATTTATTTATTTTGGAAATGCCATTATTTGGTAACTGCTTAAGGTATCTCCAAAGTATGCCACGTAAGTGATTTATGTATTTAAAATGTGGACCTTGACACTGCATTAAAAAGCCTTCTCCTTGATAAATTGCCTTTGCTGAATATTTGTTGTTTATGTACACATACCCCATGCCCCTGCACAGCTCATTGGTGCTTTTACCTATTATTATTTAAAATTGCCAGAACTGAATTACATCATTTGCCTACCCTAACGCCTGAATATGTTGCCCACTAATGGTACCCATGCATGTCTTGAATTTGTAGCCAATTACTGCTGCATATTCCAAATGAAAACTTGACAAGACTTGATTGCTAAATTGAAGGTGTTAGTTACTATTGAGCTAACAGTGAATGCCTCCAATCACATGCAATTACTGTTGGGGTATGCAGGCAACTGCAAGTGCTGCAGCTGCTTGCATACACTAGCTGATAGGGAAGATTCGTCCATACATGCTTTTTAGTATGCATGGAGGAATCCGCTGCTTTCACTTGTTCAGCCTTGTGGGGCTAGTGTGAGTGTGGTTCCTGCAATTTAGCACACTACGCTTATGTCACTAAGCTTAGGGCACAGGGTTTAGGGCACTGTTTTGTTTTCAGACTGACGCACACAGCCACAATAATGATCTAATTACAAGGTCCAGGGAACAAACCGCATAATGCGTAGAAACACCTATAGTGACATACTAGAAACATAACATTCAAAGTATTTTTTTTTTACCTAGTTTGTTCTGAGTCTTCCCTATCTCCTGGTGGCCTCCTGCCAGAGGAGCAGCCTTCTATGGATGTGGTGCCTACACATGCTCAGGAGGAACCTGGCCACCTTCCTGTTAAGGGACTAGTTCTCTTTTTCAAAAGTTGTGAGAAACATACGCAACTTTCTTTGATTCACAGCAGAACATCAGCAGGAGGAGAGCATCAAGCCACTACAGAGAAGCCTGGAGGAAAATATAAGAATATTAATGATAATATATAAAGAAAAATTCTGTTTTTAGAAGTTAAAAAAAAAAGGAGCAACTAGCACTAAGATTCTCAAAGCAGGGTCAGGCCAGCGGATGTGACATCACCATGCATGCCAATACAAGGAATGGTATTGTGGGTTGAGACAGCAGCTGATAGTAATAACAGTGTGTTTAGTTCCTCTGCTTTCTTAACCATGTGAGTATACCTCCATATGTGACTTTAATAAACCCAAGTACTGGTTTTACTACACTATGAGAGTTCTTTTCACGTCATATGTCCTCGGACTGTCTGGGTTGGTATACTTGAGCTAGGTTAGTCACCAGAAGATTCCTGGATCCAGACATCTATATGTTTTGAGCGCTTTATGACCATATCCTCATAAAAGGTCACATACCTTCTGGTAAGGTACGTTATGTGCATTTTAGGTGATCAAGTGGAGTTTAAAGTATTCCTTATATCTGGTGAAAGCACATTGTTGAAAAATTGTTTTAGGATTTTTTTGGTCATATGGACACTGGGAAGTTATGGACTTTCTTTTTTGATTGTACTTTTTGAATCTTGTTTCACTATATGGACATTTTATTGTTTTCTATTCACATTATACAGTATAACTATGTATTATAGCTCTGCACTTTTGTGTAACATATTAATGATAATGTGTTTGATTCCTATAAATGTTTATATAATAGTCAATTTGGATAATGTTTTTCTTCATATATTTGCAGAATATAAACTCCCTCTGGATCCTGCTGCTGGAGCCAAGCTTACCTTTGCATCCAAATCACTTTAACCTCTTCCCCTCTAGAGCAATTTTTTTCGCACATGTTAAAATCTGCATTTTTGGCTACAAAATTGATTAAAGCCAGAACATGTATATTCTCTAAAAAAAAAAAAAAAAGCTCAGGCCCTGTAGAATGAAAACATTGTTTCTGAAGCACGCTGTCGACTGATGTCACAGAGCAGGTCCAGGCTGGGGAAAGATTGCAACAATAAAGTCAGGATTTGCCCACAACCCGGGACTGGCACCTGGCTCAGCCTTTCAATGAGCTGCTGAGAGTCTGAGCCAGCCACTCCAGGTCCCTCCACAGCCCAGCATTCCAGTGAGCGCAGGGGAGAGGGGGAACAGGCAGCCAGAGAGCCAGTGACTGACAGCATGTTTCTTGACTAATTTTCAAGCATTACTACTGGTGCAAAGACTACACACAGCTGCTTGTGGCTCCTCATATGGTACCATCCCCTTTCACAAGGGACTCACTGGCCTGGTCCCCTAGCACCAGACTTGGTTATTAGCTCTCTGTTCAGGGAGCTCTGAGAACCGAGCAACCAAAGACTGCTGATCACTCAGTTCTTAGGTCTGATGCTGCATCCAGCTAGGTAAACATGATTTTGAAAAAAAAAAAATTAACTTATCTTTTCATTTAGCAAATAGTTGTTTTCATTTTGCAAGGTCATTTGTATCTAGCTTAGTAAATTAGGTGAAGCTGACCTCAATTAACCAATCATATGAAAGAAAAAAATGTAGAAAAAAAATGTCCAGGCATGGGATTGTTTCATTTAACCACTTGACCACCAGATTTACCCCCATTCATGACCAGGCCACTTTTTGCGACAAGGCACGGCGTTAATTTAACTGACAATTGCGAGGACATGCAAAACTGTGTACCCTAATAAAATTTCACCCTGATCACCTCTGCGGTTTTTATTTTTTACGCTATAAACAAAAAAGACAGACAATTTTGAAAAAAAAAACAATATTTTTTTCTTTCTGCTAGAAATCATATCCAATAAAAAATGTAAAAAATCGAATTTCTTCATCAATTTAGGCCAATACGTATTCTGCTACATATTTTTGGTAAGAAAAATCCCAATAAGAGTATATTGATTGATTTGCGCAAAATTTACAGCGTCTACAAACTATAGGATATTTTTATTTTACTTTTTATTTTTTTACTAGTAATGGCAGCGATCAGCTACTTATAGTGGGGCTGCGATATTACGGCGGACAAATCAAACACTAACACTTTTGACCCTTTTTGGTCAGTGCTAAAAAATATGCACTGCCCCTGTACTGATGACATTGGCTAGGAAGGGGTTAACATCGGGTGCGATCAAAGGGTTAACTGTGTGCCTAGCCTGTAATTCAGTGTAGTGGGGGAGGTGCTTTTACTACTGGAAGGCATGGATAGGTGTTCCTGCTTTACAGGAACACAGGATCCATGCCTTCTGAATTCACAGAATGGCAATCTTGTTTACATAGGCAGACTGCTATTTTGCCAGTGTACCAAAGCATCTACGGTGCTGACGGACATCGAGTCTGCCATACCCGCTGATTAGCTTCCACTGTGTAGAATGACGGCGGGAGAGGGCCGCCGGTGGTATGCGTGCACCCCAGACCCAAAAGTGCCAAATCACGTACTAGCGGTGTGGTTAAACACATTCTTTAGTCTCAGCTAAGTGAAAATACCCATGCAAAGTCAACATTATCTACTGTTTTATTGACTCCTCCCACCCCCATTTTCTACTTGTGTCCAAAACAATTTGCATTGATATTAAGTTTTCTCTACCTATTAGCTGACATTGGATGTAGCTGGATATGCTCACCAAAGTGTGCACAGCCAGCATTTGGATGTAAGAGAAAGTCCTCATGCACACTGGACATTTCTTTTATTTTCCTAGAAGTAGAGTTGAGCAGACACCTGGATGTTCCGGTTCGGCCGAACTTCGCAAAAAAATTTGAGTTTGGCTCCGAACTTGACCCCAAACCCCGAACCCCCGAATTGAAGTCAATGGTGACCAAAACTTTTGGGCACTAAAATGGCTCTAAAAAAGTCCTCGAAAGGGCTAGAGGGCTGCAAAAGGAAGCAAAATGGGGGTAAGCGTAGGACAAGTGCCCTGCAAAAAAATGTGGATAGGGAAATAACTTAAAATCACATAAAAAAAATAAAAAATGGAGGAGGAGGTGGATGTGGAGTAGAAGGTTGAGGAGGCGGTGACCGTGCCGGTGTAGGTGGAAGTGGCGGTGGAGGAGGAGGAGGTATTATTATTTTTTAAACCGGCAATGTAGACACACTTTTTAATTTTGTGCAAGAAATGCACAGCAAGAAAAAAATGCACTATGTAGCACTATTTTTTTATTAAACCAGCAATGTAGACGCACTTTTTATTTTTGTGCAAGAAATGCACCGCTGGCCGCAAATGCAGTATTTAGAATTTTTTTTTTTTAAACCAGCAATGTAGACGCACTTTTTTATTTTGTGCAAGAAATGCACCGCTGGCCGCAAATGTAATATTTTGCACAAAAAAAAAAAAAAATGTTTTTTTTTATTTGTCTAACTGCAATGTAAAAGCAGTATTTAAATATGCCAAAATGTTGCCAACTGAACTAACAGAACACGATTAAAGTAGTGTCCCTGACACACAAGCAGTTGCAAGTGCACTGCACTTGCAAAAATGGCTGCAAACGCTCACCTAACAAACAGAAAAATTGCTTAGGTTTTATATGAGGCACTTTGCTTAGCAAACAAAATGTACTCTAGCAAACAAAAATCTCCCCTAGCACCCAACCACCAATAAATCGCTGTTTTTAACAGATTTTCTAAAGCTAATCTGTCCCTCGCAGCAGCAGCAGCAGCATCCTCTCCCTACATTAGTATGCGATGATTTTCTAAAGCTAATCTGTCCCTCACAGCAGCAGCAGCATCCTCTCCCTACATTAGTATGAGATGATTTTCTAAAGCTAATCTGTCCCTCACAGCAGCAGCAGCATCCTCTCCCTACAATAGTATGAGATGATGTGACATGCAGCACTACGTGACTCCAGCTTATATAGAGGCTGAGTCACATGATGCACTGGCCAATCACAGCCATGTCATTAGTAGGCATGGCTGTGATGGCTTCTAAGGGTAAACAAGTGAAACGCTTGTTGATTGGCTGCCCTGCAGCTATTCAACAGGCGCGAAAAAATACCCAAACCCCGAACCCGGACTTTTTCTCAAATGTCCGGGTTCGGGACACGGACACCCTAAAGTCTGGTATGAACCCAAACTTTACAGTTCGGGTTCGCTCAACTCTACCTAGAAGCCTTCCTCCTGGCAGTAGCAGGTTTGCAGAAAAAATGCCTGATGCTTGTAAAAGTGTCTAATGTTTTTACAAGTGTTTAGACGCGTTTATAGGCGTCAAGTGTTTGGGTGTTAATTCATTTCATTGGCCAGAATAAAACATTTATTGTGGCCATTGAAATGAATTAGATAATACAAGAAAAACTGTGTGCGCTGCCATCTAATGTTTAGGGATAAAAGGAAAGTGAAAAAACTCAGGGTAGGCTGCTGCTGACACTAAAATCTGTTCCCACTACTTACCTTTTTATTGTTTTGCTCATCAATCAATTTATTCTTTGATCATTTTTATTGCTTAATTTGCACTATGTGTATTGGCACATATATATTTATATATAGAGTGAAGATTACACACAGTTGAAATTTTAGAGGCGGCGATGATACATTCTTATATGAGCTGCATTGAAATGAATAAATACTAAAGCACTTAACATGTTTAGCATTAACGTGTGTTTACACATGTTTCCATGCGTTTCCATGCGTTTTCATGCTTCAAGCGTTTTTTTTCTGCCCACACTCTGCTGCTCCTGGATACACTGGCAATGGTTTTTTTTTTTCCTGCCTCTAAATGCCTCTGCCACTAAACGCTGCTAAAAGCCTGTGTTTGCATGGACAAATAGGCTAACATGTAGGGGAGTTTAGAGGCAGAAGAAAATGCCAGGTGCTCCTAGGAACAGTTGTAGAATTGTCCAGTGTGCATGAAGCCAAAGGTTTATAACACATTGTGATAGATGATTGGAGCACAGAAGGCCATCCATTCATTCTCCTGATTTTGCAAGGATACTGCTGCTCACTTCACAGTATAGTCTGATATAGGCCAAGGTGTCACATCCCCAATATATAGGATACAATCAAAAAAGGTCCAAAAGGTGGGATTTTTAGGCACCAAAAAGAAAACAAAAATATAAAACAAATACCTTTTTTTGTTGTTGTGTGTTTGTTTTATATAAATGTAAATGAATGGGGCTGATTATGTCAATGAGATAATGCTTAACAACCATTGGCAGTGGAAGAAGATAGCTATCATATATTATATATTAGCAAGAGAAAAACCAGCTCCTAAAAAATTGACTGAAAGTCTAGCGTTTTTACGAATATCCAAACAATCAAATTTTGTCCAAGTCTGTGTTCTGACCAAACCAGAAGCTCATCCTTAATCATCACCACTGTTCACAAGACTCATCCACTTCCCACAAACATTCATTTCCTAATTCCTTGCCCTGCTAAAACCCAGCACACCTTAGCTTTCTCTACCCCCATATTTTCTCACGATTCTGTACCACTTTAAAATGCACATTTCCCCCCATGTTCCCATGCTTCCTGATAGCCCCCTGAAGCCCTGTACACATTTTATATCCTTCTTAACCTGACACAGCCCAGTTCCCTCCTCTGATCTTTCTAACAATTGTTCACCTTTTACTTCACCTATTTCCCCTCAAACTCCTCTGATCCCTACCATCATCTCCCACCCTCCTCCCTCTATTAACCCACGCAAACCTCCTCTCCCCCTAATGACCTCCCACCATAATCCAATCCACCCCAACCTGGGCAGCCATCAGAAATTTTGGGGCCCCTTACACAGCTTTAGGCATGCCCCCCCCAGGACCCTTCACTGGCCATCCCACCAAGTCCCATCCCATGTCCTCCTCTTCCTCCATCCAATGCCCTCCTCTTCCACTCCCATATGCCCCATCCCATCTCCTCCTCCTCCTCCTCCATCCCATTCCTCCTCCTGCAGTCTCATTTCCTCCATCCCATGTCCTCCTCCTCCAGTCCCGTTTCCTCCATCCCATGTCCTCCTCCTACAGTCCCATTTCCTCCATCCCATGTCCTCCTCCTCCAGTCCCGTTTCCTCCATCCCATGTCCTCCTCCTACAGTCCCATTTCCTCCATCCCATGTCCTCCTCCTCCAGTCCCATTTCCTCCTCCTACAGTCCCATCTCCTCTATCCCATATCTTCCTCCTCCAGGAGGATAATTCTGCACAGACACAATGAACAGACACAATCAGCAGTGTATGAACACAGCTTCACATCCCAGGATCACACTATAGATGTTCAGAAACTTGTCATTTTAAAGTGAAACTAAATCCACATTTTATCTTAGTTTTGGGTGGAGTAGTGAAGGGTTAAAACCCCCACCCCCTTCTGGTGACAACTCCATTTTGTTCTCCTTTTGGTCACCAGGTCACCAGGACAAAGAGCTCCTTGTGCCAGTGACTCCATATGGAAAATCCAAAACTTTGAGTTGTCCCCAGAGCAGGTATAGAGAGAAACATTCCAATGGGGACTCCAGTTCTGGTGACAACTGTCTCCAAGGGCATTTCCCTCTCACTACCTGTTGTGTCTATGGGACCTCACAATGGGACACAGATGTAAAAAAAAAATAAATGGGCTTTAATTCTTCCATAATTGAGCCAAAATAGAAAAAAATAGTGCTGGCTTTATATATACTTCAGTTTTATACATAACTGGAACATCTAACAGAGTTATATAATTTCAGGAGATTTCCCCTAACTTGCATTCTTAGTGTCACATGGACAGGAAGTGGGGGAATCCCACTGTGGGGACATAGTTTGCAATTGTTGCCTTATAATGTCCATATTGTATGTTATATGTATTATATATAAGGAAACAATTGCTGGCTATGTCCCCACAAGGAGATTCCCTTACTTCCTGTCAGGGTGACACCAAGACAGGAAGTGAGGGGAAATCTATTGCAATAATATAATCCTGTTAGATGTTCTAGTTATGTATAAAAATAATGTATACATAACGCCAGCCCATTTTTTCCCATTTTATGGAAAACCCTGCTCATTTTTTCCCCCATCTGTGTCCCATGGATTGCAGGAAAAAAATGCTAGATTCCCCCATCAACACACACAGTGTTAATGGGGGTATTCCTTCTGTGGGGCCATTGTGTCCTCCCGGTGGGGGGGGGAGCCCCCCCCCCCCCACTGGGAGAACACAGTGATTATTGCTAGTGGCTATAACAGCTGCTAGTGATAATCGTATGTAAAATCTGAGAGGCTGGTTGTACCGAAGTTGATCGATTGATCAACTTGGGTACATTCAGCCTGCCCATATATGGTTCGAATCTCGGCCAGTCCCTGCTGAACCAGCTAAGATACAAACTCTGTGGCCAGCCTTATCTGCGCTCTATTTGCAATCTTCACACACGGGCCTGATCCAGTTTTTATCAGCAGGGGATCTATCCGCGGATCCCCTGCTGAGCTGAGTGGAACAGATGGGGCAACTGACTGGTCTGTGTCTGCACATGCTGTCCATTTACATCCAACTTATCTCCGATCTGGCCAGAGGGGATTATTTTATTTTTTTGCCAGACTGGATTGGATTGGAGGTAGGCAGGTGTAAACAGACACAATTCCATTTACATCTGCCGCTCCATAGGAGAATGGAAGTTCTGATCAGGTCTGCCTGAAAAATGGACAGGTGGACCCAATCGGAAAGCTCATGTGAAAGAAGCCTGAAAAGCAATCCGCATGGATTGCTTTTCAGAGCACTGACTAATATAGTGAACCTGGACTAATAACAGTCACTGTAATGTTACACATATCGCTGTCCTTTTTAACATGGTGACAGAAGCTGACACTTAGGCCTCATACACACGGGCGTATCTAAAAAAACAAACAAAACGTCGGGTCCGACGTCAAGGAAAAAAAGTCAACGTTTTTCGGCGTTATGCATTGGCGTTTTTGAGCGTTAGTGAACGTCGGCGTCAATAGGCGTTTTTTAAAAAAAATCATCCCTCTGCTATTTTTCAACCTAAAAACGTCGGCGTCAAAAAACGCCGGAAAACGCCGGTATAATATTAGGTGGCGTTTGTTGGCGTTTTGTGGCGTCGGCGTCAAAAAACGTCAAAACGTTACAGCCTGAGAACGCGATGGCCATGGGTTCTACTTTCTGCTCACTAACGCCGACGCCACCTACAGCTCAAAAACGCTGACCTTTTTATGGGGCCATTGACTAACATGGAGAGCTGCAAAAAACGCCAGAAAACGCCGGTGTCAAAAAACGTCCGTGTTTATGAGGCCTTATGCTGCACATGTGTAAAGTTACTTTCACTCTGCTAAAAGGACATCAATAAGGTTGGCAATACAGTGTTATTAACAGGGGGCAGAGGGAGCACAGGTTATGCACTGTACATTCTTACAGCTTCAGGAGGCAGTGGGAGGCGGAGCAGCCCGTCTCCTGCTTCCTCCTCAACCAATGGGCAGCTGAAATCATCGAAAGTCCCTCCCCTATAACATCCCCCGAGTCCCAGCCCTTCCAGCTAGCTTACTATGCTATGTGCATGGGAGGGCTGGAATAACAGACAGGATCAGCAGCCTTAGGCTCCTCTCTTGCAAACTTCCTGGTTGCCGGGGCCGGGCCCTTTTGGATGCTCAGGGCCCCATACACGTGTATCCCCTGTACCCCCCTGATGGCGGCCCTGATCCCAGCCCTCCTTTGCTGACGACCTCCTCATTAACTTCTTACCTTCTCCCATCCAATCCCCCTTAACTCCCTCCAACCTTGGCCAAAAACCTCAGCCCCTTCCTCTTTCCTTTACAATCTAGACCAACCATCTGCCTCCTCCGCTATCCCATACAACCTGGACCAACCCTCTAGCTCTTCACCTCAACTATGCTCAACCCTCCTTATGGATTCATCCTCCCGACCCCACTAAATTTTCTTTCTTATTTATGTGGACTTTATTTATTGTATTTTGCAAAACCACAAAATGACTTTTTGTTTATGTAAATAAATCACATTTACTTATTTAAGTATATTCAAGTGTATTTTTGAAAGAAAATAGAAAGCACCCAATGGGTTTATAGACTAAAGATTTTGACCAAGTTCTCTCAGTGATTTTTTCTTAACTTACTTATTTTGTGGTGAAAAAGTGAATGAGGCTGCATCCACGAGAACAAGATGACCCTTCTCCCAAAACTCCTGTATGCTTTTCGAGTCCTGCTGGTTTCAGTCCCCTCACATATCTTGCATTCTTTGCAATGTCATATTCTCAAATTTGTCTGGGGGTCGACCAGACTGAGATTGAATCAGGCGGTGCTATACAAACAGAAGCGTGCAGGAGGTCTGGGAGTTCCAAATTTGATACACTACTTTGACGTGCAAATTGCACCTTTGATATAGCTATATGCAGGAGAACTGTCTCTTTTGTGGACATGCATTGATCTAGTGGATGTGGACCCTATTCTATTATTGTCACTCTTATGGCTGCCCGCTCAATTTCGTCCTAAGCCTTTAAACAACATTTTGTCTCATTCGATAGCAATTTGGGACTCTGTGAAATTTTCTGCAGGGCTATTTTCACTTCACCTACCTCTTTTGGAGATATTCAATTGCCTATGGTTTCCTCCAGGGTTGGGTGACCCCCATAGCTTTCATTGGTGGAGCTCTGAAGGCCTGAAAATGGCCCATTCTTTTCTCACAGCGAGATGTGTCTACACTTTTCAGAAGCTTCACGAGACTTATGAAGCTTCTGCTCGAGAGAGATACCATTATATCCAAATTTGCCACTTCCTAGACTCTCTGGTTAGAAATTATGATAGTTCCCGACCTTCGACTTCATTTGAAACCAGATGCCATACTTACCATACTACTCAGGGCCTAATTTTGCTGCTTTTTTCTTCTCTTCTGGGAGCCTCTAACACTCAAGAGCCCTCTTACTGTGCACGATAAGAGGCAGATTTAGGAGCCCTTCAATCCCCTGAGGACTGGTCCAAGATGTTGGAGGCCCTCTTTCGGTCCTCCTGTATAGAGTTGAGCGAACACCTGGATTTTGGGGTTCGGCGGGTTCGGCCGAATTTCGTGGAAACGTTCGGGTTCGGTACCGAACGTTACTTGAACATGACCCCGGACCCCGAACCTCATTGAAGTCAATGGGGACCCAAACTTTTCGGCACAAAAATGGCTGTAAAAAAGTCCTGGAAAGTGCTAGAGGGCTGCAAAAGGAAGAAAAATGGGAGATGTTATTAGATCTGCAATCTGTCGCTCAAAGCAGTAGTAATCTAGACCTAGTCCAGCATCAGATTGTTCTGTAATCAGATCGTTCTGTAATGCAGGATGAGAGATCGTTCTGTAATCAGATCGTTCTGTAATGCAGGATGAGATGTTATTAGATCTGCAATCTGTCCCTCAAAGCAGTGGTAGTAATCTCTACCTAGTTATTATCACTGCAATCTGTCCCTCACAGCAGTAGTAGTAATCTCTACCTAGTTATTAGATCTGCAATCTGTCCCTCACAATCTGTCCCTCACAGCGCCGGCAGCATCCTCTCCCTACACTAACCTGAGAGCATATGACATGCAGCACTGTGACTCCAGCCTCATATAGAGGCTGGGGCACATGATGCACTGGCCAATCACAGCCATGCCATTAGTAGGCATGGCTGTGATGGCTTCTAGGGAAAACCAGTGAAACGCTTGTTGATTGGCTGCCCTGCAGCTATTCAACATGCGTGATAAAATACCAGAACCCAGAACCCGAACCAGGACTTTTTCTCAAACATTCGGGTTTGGGTTCGGGACACGGACACCCGAACGTTCGGTATGGACCGGAAGTTTACAGTTCAGGTTCACTCAACTCTACTCCTGTAACATTATAGCACTAGAGACTTCATTCAAAGTTATGTCCAGATGGTATTACACCCCTACACCCCACTCAGAATTGCAAAATACCTTCCTACGTACCCAGCGTTGTGTTTTCGGGGTTGTTCTGATCAGGGAGATATGAAGCACATATGTGGACATGCCCCAAAGTTAAAAGCCTGTGGACCCAGGTGTACGCTTTGGTCAATACGCTCTTTCATTCTAATATACGCAAGGACCCATGGGAAGCTGTACTCCATAAGCCCATCTCGGAGTTAACAAAATGAGAACGTATCTTGGCAACACACATTTTTATGGCTACTACTAAACAAACTATTGCAAAGGCATGGAAAACACCTCTCCTCTCTTTTGAGGAGGTGAAGCAATGGGTGCATGGTACGTTGACGATCAAGAAGCTTATGCAATACTTGTGGACACTAGGGACAAATTTCATAAGATTTGGCAACCTTGGTTTGACCAGTTTCCAGCGATGAGTCCTTTTTGGACTTATATGAAATTTTGTTGAGCCCACTGGTGGTGGCCTTGGATTCCCTGGGGTGGGGCTTCTTTTCTCTTTCATGACTCTCTTCTTGGTTTTTTACTATTACTCTTCTTCTGTTCCTTTCTTTTTCAATTCTTATTTTTGGTTATTTTATAGCCAGAAGCCCGTGTGGAGAGTTTGTTATTGTTTTCTGGCCGCACTTTAGGGGTCAATTTTTTCTCCCCTTTTTCTCAAAATTATTTTTATATAGTAATATTCTTTAATGTTTTATTTTTTTGGTTGTTGAGAGGAATCTCAGACTTTATTTCAAATATGAACATAGGTCAATCTCAGGTATTGTATGATATTTGCTACATGATGATTTCTGGAATATTGTTCGCTTAGCATACCTTCTATGCTGTGATCATTGAGAGCTACAGTATATGGTTTGTTATTACCCCATAGACTGTAAAGGTAGTGAGACATCCTCACCTGGTTACCTTTCATCTTTGTTTGAAGCTACTAGCTACTTGTCTTGTAACATGCTACATGTAACATGTTTGTACCTACTTATCTGTGGTATATATGTTATCCTCCTCAAATTATTATTTGCCTCTGGCTTTGGCATCTGTGCACTCTTTTTTTATTCAATAAAAACATTTTGAAAGAAAAGGTGAATAATAATTTTCTAAATAATACCGAAACCTGGTACCTAAAAACATAATAGTCTTAAATATTGCTACCACGTTACTGGATGTTTCAAGTCAGCATCATTTCTGCTTATTCTCTACACCAGGGGTCTCCAAACGTTCTAAAAAAAGGGCTAGTTTATTGTCCTTCAGACTATGGGAGGGCCGGATTGTGACCCATCATTGGTATCAGTGAGAGGAATAGTGTCCCATTGTTGGTGCCAGTGGTAGGAATAGTGTCCCATCATTGGTGCCAGTGTTAGGAATAGTGTCCCATTGTTGGTGCCAGTGGTAGGAATAGTGTCCCATTGTTTGTGTCAGTGGAAGGAATAGTGTCTCATCATTTGTATCCGTAGGAGGAAAAGTTTTCCAACATTTATATCAATGGAAGGAAACGTGCCTCAATTGTTGGTGTCAGTAGAAAGAAAAGGGCTGCAATGTTGATGTCATTGAGAGGAAATATGCTCCACTTTTGGTGTCAAAGAATCCTGCCTTATTATTGGTGTCAGTAGGAATAATACCTCATATCAGTGACAGGAATATTGACCCAATGGCCAGATAAAAGCAGGCAAAGGACCACATCTGGCCCAGAGGCCGCAGTTTAGAGACCACTGCTTTATACTGCTATACATTTGCCTTAGCTTAGTGAATGAACATAATTTGTGCTGATTACAAACATCATCTTACATATTGTTATTTTTTTTTTTCAGTTACTGTGAACTATTTTAAACACATAATTTCACAAAACTTAAAAAATAATTGACAAAGTAAATTTAATATATTTGAATAGTAAATCTCTATCAGCATGGGCGTAACTACAATTCATGGTGCCACAGAACAGAAGTTTTGTGAGGCATTAGAGATACCTTTCTATGTGACATCTAGTAGTCACATAGATCTGTGTATGTCCACCAGAAGTGTTTTTTTTTTTTTTGTTTTGGATTATATTTTACTAAGGTTTAGAACCACTGTCTGTAGCTGCTGTTTGGTGCTAAATTTAAGAGATGTCACATCAATTCCTGTCCTGGCAACATAATTTTAACAGACAGAAAGTGACAAGAGTTCTCAAGCAACAAACACAGCCTAAAATACAAATGGTTTACTTTAGGATAATAGAGGAAGGATAAAAGCACTGTGTGATTGTTCTATGTAGGTATTTTGTGTGTGTGTTCCTGTGGCAGATTTTTCCTTCATTAGGCTGGGTTCACACTGCTGCGAAATGTACTGCGAATAGAGTGCGTTGCGATAGCTTAAATTCGCACGTCATCTCCAATAACATAGTGTTCTACCAGTGCAGTTCACATCGATGCGTTGCGAATCTAATCCGTGAAAAAAAAGGGTCCTGTGCGAGTTTGATCCGTGTGCGATGCTGTGCGGTGCGAATTCAGCTCCATAGACTACAATAGAACACGGATAGAAAACGCAATCCTGATTCACATCACTGCGATAGCTGTCCTCTCCAGCTCCTCCCCTCCTCCCCTCCTCTCCTCCTCACGCTCCCCCTCTTCCCCTCACAGATTAACTTCCTGTATCGTGCACATGTGACAAGTTGTGTAGTGGCTAGTTAGGACAGAATGTCTGCCAGACGCAGGAAGACAGGGGTTGAAAATGAGGACCTTATTAGACTGGTGCGACAGAGGCAGTACCTTTGGGACAGCCGAACATCAGATACCTCGACTTAAGCGTGGCGTGTCGTAGCGTGTGCCTAGTTTGAGCGTGTCCTGGGAAAAAAAAGTGCCTAATCTAAGCGTTGCGTAGCTACACTTGACGTGACCATCTTGTGATACAATAACCTCTACTGCACGCTTAAATTCGATAGCGTTGCGTGAGATAAGCGTCATGTAAAGCGTCGTCACACTTGGGTCGGATTACTTC
>BLSH010099483.1:415519-427750 GCA_018402905.1 Glandirana rugosa | reverse complement strand
AACCAAACCTGTTGCGACTAATCTATATCATACAAGGTGTGGCGATCAACAAGGGACTGATGACTGATATATAGACTGAAATGAGTGACTAAAATAAAGTGCTAGTGCAAATAATTGGATAACTCACAATCCAACTACGGTGTGCCCTTTAACAGTAAACAATACAGTTATAAATGAATATAAAATGCATATAAGTTGCAAAAATTCTTCTATAGCGTGTCACATATATAATCCATTTCACAATGGAAAATATTGATGTATCCAAGTTCATCCAAGACTTATCACATTGTTAGTCTTTATAAATAGTCAGAGAAGAACAGTGAATAAATATATGCAAATGGATATAAATTGTGCAAAAAGGTGCAAAAAAAGAGCAAGTCCATAAATATAGTTCAAATATTAGAAAGCAGACTCAATGCAAAGACGTTCCTCAGCAGCATAAGTATACAATTGATAATTCAGTGTATGAAAGTGAACGATGTGCCACACTCCGCCAACATCTTTACAGAAGGCTTACCGGAATATACATACATTCAAGCCTGAATATATATAGGGAGACAGGGGCCACTTCCTATGGTGGAGGATACGGGATCATCACACAGCCTTGTATCCTTCGGTGTCCCACAGCATCATAGGAGGGTCATCATACGGACATCATTGGGGTGTACTCCAGTGCACAATTATGGTGTTTATAAAAAAGAAAAGGCTTCACATGACATAAAACCTTACAGTGAAGGGCTTTATTGAATGAACTCTTCCAGAGAAACTTTAAAAAGATCAATATACAGCTGGCATAAAAACATTACAAGTCAGAAAGGTCAGGAGGACCACAGGAGTGCAGCAATCTGGGTGTAAGGGAAATAGCCGCAGGAATGCCGGTTTTTCCAGCAACGATAATGCCCGCCACTGGCGCATGCCAGTGCACATGTGCACGGGAGTGCGCGGTCGCACAGATTGGCGCACATGGGTGCGCTCCGGCGCTAACCCGTGCGTGTGCACATAGCCAATTAGGAAGCTCTAATCGGCCTATAAAAGACTGTGGGATGGTTCATTGAGACCCTGTGTGGACTATAGGGAGCCGAGCAAGATCACTGTCAAAAACAGATACCCGCTTCCCCTCATTCCTGAACTATTCCAGAGGTTCCGCACCGCAAAAGTCTTCACCAAATTAGATCTACGGGGGGCCTACAACCTCGTCCGAATCCGGCCTGGTGATGAATGGAAAACAGCATTTAGAGCCCGATTCGGACATTTCGAGTACCTTGTTATGCCATTTGGCCTTTGCAACGCCTCAGCTACTTTTAAACACCTGGTGAATGACAATTTTTTGAGATTTCCTGGATTACTTTGTCATTGTGTACCTTGATGACATCTTAATCTTCTCTGCAACCCTGGAACTTCACCGTAGCCATGTAAGAAAGTTACTAACTACGCTACAGCAACATGGACAGTTTGTCAAACCTGAAAAATGTGACTTTGAAAAATCATCCATTCAGTTTTTAGGTCTCATTTCCACCGATGGGATCTCCATGGATCCACAAAAAGTAATAGCAATCCTTAACTGGCCAGCCCCATCAGACAAGAAGGGCGTCCAGCGATTCGTTGGCTTCACCAATTTCTATCGGAGGTTCATTAAAGGCTTTTCCACCATCATTTCCCCCATCACCCAGCGATTTCAGTGGTCACAAGAGGCCCAAATAGCTTTGACAAGCTCAAGAAACTGCTCATTTCAGCACCAGTGCTTCAACATCCAGACCCCCCCTTGCCTTATGTACTCGAGGTGGACACCTCCGAAATTGCTACAGGTGCAATCCTATCTCAGCACCAGGGAACCAAATCTTTGTTGCATCCTGTAGCATTTGCCTCCCGTAAGATGACTCCACCAGAAAGGAACTATGATGTAGGGGACCGCGAGTTGTTGGCCATTAAATTTGCCCTGGAAGAATGGAGGTATTTACTAGAAGGAGCCACTCATCCCGTTCTAATTTTCACAGATCACAGAAATCTGGAATACCTCAGGACAGCCAAAAGATTGAGGTCCTGACAAGCTCGATGGCCACTATTCTTTTCCAGATTTAATTTTCACATATCCTACCGGCCTGGTTCCAAGAATGGGAAGGCAGATGCCCTTTCCTGCATGTTTCCTGATACTCCTGAAATGGCAGAACCCAGCACTATCCTTTCTGCAAATAATGTTTTGCTTATGTTGCCTGATCTGAAAACAGCGATCAAGCAAGCCTCCGTCCAGTACTCTGGGCCAGAAAGATCTTCTTTAAAAAACCAAGAGGGTTTGCTCTGGTACCAGGATAAAATTTTTGTCCTGCAACAAGCCAGACTCCAAGTCTTAAAGACCTTCCATGATCATAAGATGGCCGGACATTTTGGAATACGGAAAACCTCTGACTTAGTCCAGCATTCCTTTTGGTGGCCCAGCCTAAGTCAAGATTGTGAGAAATATGTAAAATCCTGTACAGTCTGCCAGCGCAGCAAGGGGTCCAACTCTAAGTCCTGGGGCTATTAAGACCACTACCGGTCCCAGAGCAACCATGGAAAGAAATCTCTATGGATTTTATTGTAGACTTACCACCCCCTGAAGGGTTTACGACCATTCTGGTCGTAGTTGATAGTCTTTCAAAAATGGCACATTTCCTGCCTATGATAGGCACACCCTCAGCTGTGGAAACCGACAATATATTTGTGAAAGAGATCATCAGGCTGCATGGAATTCCAGACAACATTGTATCAGACAGAGGAGTATAATTTACTACAAGATTCTAATGGTCAGACCGAAAGGACAAACCAGACTTTGGAGCAATACCTACGATGCTTTTGCACCTGCTCACAAGATGACTGGGTATGTGTCACGTATCTGGTGGTGGAGTCTGCAATTGCTGAGGACAGCCTCTCTTACAATCCTGACTCAGGAACCCCTGATATGGTGAACAGGAGGCTCAAGAGTGCAGAATGGCACGAGTGCTTGACTGGAACACAGGTGCGGTGGTCGCAGGCAGGGCTGGAAATACAGCAAGCTGGAGCAGAGGAGGAACTCCGGAGAACAGCTGACAATCGCCCCGTATGGCTGGACCAAGCAGGTGATGCTGGATGAGAAGGCCAGAAGCAGACCGGATCAGACAGCAGACAGGCAGATCAGGAACCGTGGAGCAGGCAGAAGGATGGTCGGACACAGGACGGGTCGGCAGCAGGCGGGCAGCGTGGTACCAAGGAGCAGGCAGAAGGATCGTCAGGGAAAGCCAAGGGTCAGGACAGGCAGATAGAAGTGGTGTCAGGGTCAAGCCGGTAGATCAGAAGAACAGGTTCAGCAGATAAACAGGTAACAGGAATCTCAGGAACGTTGTAGACCAAACGGCATTGATCTCATGTCACTGTCCGGTTTAAATAGCCCCTTTGGCGCCAAGAACGGTTACGAACGGGGATGCGCGCCTCCCGGTCGCGCGTGCACACGATCGTTCGTGCCATCCGTTCGTTCGTGCACGCGCCTGCGCACCGTGTTTCTTCTTATGGAAACACGAGTTCTCCGTCTTTCCTGACAGTATGTCTCCTTCCATGCGTGGAATTTGCCTACAACAATTCCTTGCATACCACCACCAACCAATCTCCATTCTGGGCAAATTATGGGTTCCATCCCTTTTCTCCCCAACATCTTACCAGAAGCCTCAGTCCCTGCAGTCCAAAAGCGGATTAATCATATCCACACCAATTATCAACGCCTGTGGGAGACAATGAAGGAAGCTCAAGAGAGTTATAAAAAATTCTATGATAAAGGGAAAAGGGAGAACCCCATGTTCAAGGTTGGTGACAAAGTTTGGCTATCTGCTGCTAATCTGAAACTTTCATGCCCCTCCCGGCAGTTGGGACCAAAGTTCATCGGGCCCTTTGAAATCAAAAGGATGGTCAACCCTATAGCCTTTGAATTGGCATTACCTGACTCCTACAAGATCCACCCGGTCTTCCACGTTTTGCTTCTCAAACAAGCAGTCCCTAGTCCCTTCCCTGGAAGAGATCTGCTGCCATCTCTGGTATCAGTGGAAGATGAAGTGGAATTTGAAGTTGAGACAATGCAGAAGAAGAGGCGGGCAAGTCCAGTACCTAATTAAATGGAAAGGGGTATCCCCTGGAAGAGAATTTGTGGGAACCTTCCAGTAACATACATGCCCCAAGACTTCAGCAGGACTTCAAGAGAAGACACCCGGAGAGGATGGCCTGTTTGGTCATCCAGAGGCTGCCCCTTGGGGGGGGCACTGTCAGGGAATATCCGCAGGAATGACGGTTGTTCCAGCAACGATAATGGCCTCCACAGGCGAATTACGGTGCGCATGCGCACGGGAGTGCGCGGTCGCACAGATTGATGCACACGGGTGCATGCCGACGCTAACCGGCGCGTGTGCACATAGCCAATTAGGAAGTTCTAACCGGCCTATAAAAGACTGTGGCTGCCTAAGCCAAATTGCTGGATTGTCATCAGCCCTCCTGTTTCCTGTTAACCTTGCTCCTGCATCTGACTACCTGTTGTGACCCGCTTCTGCCTGTACTCCTGTGTTTGACCCCCGGCTTGCTACAAGGACTCTGCTTTGCCTGATACTCTGTGCATGACCTCTGCCTGTTATATGGACTTTGCCTTTGCGTGTTGCACAGCAATAGGACCTACTACCTACCAGAACTTGTTACTGAACTGTGCTTCCCAGTGGGTTTGACCCCCAGTCTGGTCTTCCCTGCTACACTTCCAAGCACAAGCATTCAAGCAGCCCAGCCAGGGTTCCTGTTTGACCACAGTTGGCCACGCACATCTCCGCCACCGTCACCTCCTATGTGCCAGACTCTTCTGGATCCTGTTGGTGACCTGTTCCTCTTTGGGCCCTATACCTACTGTTACATTTCCAGGGGTATAGTGCACTTAGCTGCAAAGGGAGCCACTCTCTACATTTGGCTTCGGATCAGGTACATTACACTGGGGTCAGTAAACACCAACGTGCTTCGTCTCAACAGACATCGTTTGGGGGTTACCGACCCCCAAAAAGCTGCGCTTTTATATTGTGTATTTTCTATAATGAATCACCGCTACTTCTGCCTTTGGAAAACATGGCGGCACGGCGTGCGTTCCAATCATCACTTTCTGCGCTCCACGTCTCCATCCAAATGTGACTAGCAAAAACTGAGTCTGCTCGGTTTGTCGGTTTCTCATATTTGAACTATATTTATGGACTTGCTCTTTTTTGCACTTTGCACTTTTTTTGCACCTTTTTGCACAATTTTTATCCATTTGTATATATTTATTCACTGTTCTTCTCTGACTATTTACAAAGACTAACAATATGATAAGTCTTGGATGAGCTTGGATACATCAATATTTTCCATTGTGAAATGGATTATATATGTGACACGCTATAGAAGAATTTTTGCAACCTATATGCAATTTATATTTATTTATAATTGTATTGTTTACTGTTAAAGGGCACACCATAGTTGGATTGTGAGTTATCCAATTATTTGCACTAGCACTTTATTTTAGTCACTTATTTCAGTCTATATATCAGTCATCAGTCCCTTGTTGAGCGCCACACCTTGTATGATATAGATTATTCACAACAGGTTTGGTTGTTGTGCGGCAGCTCACTCAGATATATTTTTCCATCTAGTGCGGTATTCACTCATTATAACTATACTGCATTCACAAACCTTTATACTGCTGCTTGATGACCCATCCAATTATGGATATTTTTGAATACAGAGCCCCTAGAAAATTCACCACAGATGGAGTTTTTGTCGCTACTAACCCCAATACTGAAGTGGGAGGTTTATTCATGCGTTTGAAAAACCTCATGGTTTCAGAACTGCATTTGGAATGGGATATTGCATTCTTTAATCAGTATATCAATGAACAAATGGTTCCCCGGAGTCTTAGATGGGAGGTATCACCCCACCAAGGGGAACAAGATTTAGTGTCTTGGTACAGTTTCTTCAATGCAATACCTTCAAAGCAGGTATCAAACTTCTCCAATTTATGGTTAATAGAAAAAGAGAAAGAATACCAGCCATTGACGCTGAAATCAAAGAAATTAAGGATAAATTGTTGCCCCTCAAAAGCTCTGCTGAATACAACTCTGTCTTCCAACTTACAAGCACACTTGGAAAAAGAAGAACGAGAGCAACGGACCAAAAAGCAGAAAGAATATTCTAGGGACACGGAGGATTATAGATTGGGGTCTGTCTTCAAATGGCAGAAGAAACTCAATGAGACCTCGAACGATAATCCCAACCAAAATAATGCCACTGTCCCAAGTGAAAATACAGACCCTCCAGAGGGCCAGACTGACCCCCGGCCTCCTGCCAGACCCTCCCAAAGTGGTCACCCAGCACCACAAAGGGAGAGACACCTAAGCTATAGGTCCCCCTATAATAGCGCATATGCTTTAGGTGCTAACAACAGGGGAAGAGTGAGACCTAGAGGACGAGGGCATCCCCATTTTCCATACAACCAGTACTACCCTCACCCGAATAATGGGAGATATGTGTCTTCTGCTCCCCATCGTGGAAGGGAAACGAGACAGGAATATGAGAACTATCATTCCCTCAGTATTTTTAAACCTCCCCTCCATGTCTCAAACTGGTTCTCCCCACTAAGAAGAGATCCCTCCACTGGTGATCATTCACATAGAACCATTAGGACAACCATGATCATCCTCCATACAATTCTAACCATGATTACTCAGAACTACCAAGGAACTGGGATTTTCACAGGGAAGAACCAAACAAGAGAAGAAATCCCGAAGCAGACGAGGCATGAGAGGGGGGAGGAAGAGAAGGAAAGAAACGGAAGAGAAACTAACCTGCTCCAGAATTTTTAATTTAAGTAAAGCCGTTTTAACGGAAAATAAAAAAACAAGTTCTAAATAAAGGATTCAAATATGCCCCTCCACAACCTCTAAGCAAATTCAACACTTTCATCGATGTTCAGAAATTTATCAGAAAAATAAACATTCAAATATACCTCATCACCAACCCAATAGCCAAACCCATCAGGGTTGATGCAACACGAATGATACATACAGGCTTAGCAAATTCATCATTGTTCAATTCCCCAGGCCAAGTTGCTCCTGCCATTAAGGTCTTCAAAATGTGGTATTATGCGATCTTGAACAACTTCACATCAAACAAACGTTCAAGTGAGGTAATCTTAACGCAGGTCTCAAAACCTTATGTGAAAGGAAAAGACCTCATAATCCGCCCTGCGGATAAGGGTGGCGGCATTGTCCTCTTAGACAAAGAAGACTACTTAAAAGAAATGCAGCACATTCTAAGTGATCATAATACCTATAAGGAATTGGCTAAGGACCCAACACATAATTACAAGAAGAAACTTAAGGAACTTGTGGATAAATGATTTTCAAACAACATTTTAGACAAAAAAGAAAGAGCATACCTGGTCCCAAAAGCACCTAGAATTCCCATTCTATATTATCTCCCAAAGATTCACAAGAATCTGGGAAAATATGTGGATCATTTCTTGCAGCCTCTTGTGAGGAAGATGCCCTCCTTTTTACAAGACACCTACTAGATAGGATGCAAATACAAGACCAAAGTATTCTGGCCACAGCCGATGTGGCCTCTTTGTATACCTGCATCCCACTCAAGAAAGGCTTTGAAGCTGTAGAACATTTCTTATCTCTTGATACCACCATCTCCAGAACACAAAAAAATTATATTATGGAATTATTGGAGTTTGCAGCAACTCATAATTACTTCTGGTTCGGTAACAAGTTTTATAATCAACAAAGAGGCGTTGCAATGGGGGCTAAGTTTGCCCCCAGTTTGAAAAATGCATTTATGGCCAAATGGGAGAAGGATGTCATCTATACCCACAGGTGGCCCCAACTGGCCTTGTGGGCCAGATATATTGATGACGTCCTCCTCCTCTGGAATGGTACCAAGGATGAGTTGTCCCAGTTCTTTATGGATCTCAACTCAAATGACAGGGGAATTTCCCTCACATATGAGTCTAGTAAGTCGTGTATACATTTCCTTGACTTAGAAATTAGTTCCAACAATGGAGTAATAACCACCTGTACTTACTTCAAACCTACAGATAGAAATGGTTATATATCTACTGAAAGCTGCCATCATCGCTCATGGTTGAGATCAGTTACCCGCAGCCAATTTCTTAGGCTGAGGAGGAACTGTACAACGACTCAGGACTTTGATATCCAAGCAAACGTTTTGTGTGAGAGATTTCTCGAGAAAGGCTATGATGAGGCCACTATCAAGAGTGAAATCAGAAGATCCTCTGAAATTGATAGATCCATGTTACTGGGGGCAAAACCGAAAGTTGGAGACAACAAGGAAAACGAGTTCAGATGGTCTTTTTTCACGTCATTTTTGGTCCAGCACAAACAAGTCTACAATATTATCAGAAAACATTGGAATATTCTCCAAAATGATCAAGTATTCGGACCTCTACTTCCTGCTAAGGCTAAGGTCATATATAGAGGGGCACCATCTTTACGCCACAAGATCAAACAAAATGTCTTGTAACTCCCTATCAAACCCATCTTCTTTCAAGATCTCAAAGGCTTTTACTCCTGCCACAGGTGTAGGGCATGTTTTTTGCACCTGCGAGACTAAAAATGTGGTTTACTTAATTACCTGCCCCTGTGGGAAACAGTATGTGGGGAGAACTGTCACAACCTTTTCCATCAGAGTTAATGAACACATCACAAACATTCTATAAGGTAAAACTAATCACAGTATCCCCAAACACTACCTGAGATTTCATGATAAGAACCCCAAGGGCACCACCTTTTGTGTCATTGACAAATATACCCCCCCATGGAGGGGTGGAGACCCTAAACGTGGAGTATCCAGACATGAAATATACTGGATTTATGAGTTGAAGAGTTTTTTTTCCACATGGTATGATTGGGGATTGGGACATAAATTATTTTATTATCAAAGCCTAAATCCTCCCACAAGTTCCTAGTCTCCCCATCCCAATTTCTTTCTTTTCTACTGTTCTTATTGTTTTAAACAGAGATTTTATCAAGAAATGATCCCAATCTCCAGCCTTTTTTGAACACCGTATTGTAAAGTTTAGGTGTCTTATCTTATTTCATTATAATATTATCGGTATATATAGGTATTTTTAATTTACGTTTTTCATTCAGGTAATTTTTTTCTTTAATCCTTCCTGAGAATTCTTATGATGGTTTACCTGCCTTCGATTCTTCTATGATACTCTATTGAACTTTATTATAAGGCGTATATCGGTTATATACAAGACTCCTTTAATGCCAAAATGGAGTTTAAATATTTTCATTTTTTTAGTTTCATTTACGTTGTTTACACAATTTATTCTGGGAATCCTATTTCTGTTTCTGTCTACTTCCGCCCTCAGAGCCTCGTCCCAAACTGGGGCTTGGCCCCGCACTTCCACCCATTAGCGGAGTCACTTCCGGTAATTCCGGCTGGAACGCAAACGTCACTTCCAGTTTGTGCTAGTCACATCCGGATGGAGACGTGGAGTGCAAAACCCTTCCACCGGAAGTGATGGTTGGAACGCACGCCACGCCGCCATGTTTTCCAAAGGCGGAAGTAGCGGTGATTCATTATAGGAAGTACACAGTATAAAAGCGTAGCACTTTTGGGAGTCGGTAACCCCCAGACGACGTCTGTTGAGACAAAATGTGTCGGTTTTTTACTGATCCCAGATTGCTGCGCTATCTCCTGTG
This sequence comes from Glandirana rugosa, assembly GCA_018402905.1. Taxonomy (NCBI): domain Eukaryota; kingdom Metazoa; phylum Chordata; class Amphibia; order Anura; family Ranidae; genus Glandirana; species Glandirana rugosa. The sequence continues at coordinate 418,010 of BLSH010099483.1, read as the reverse complement.
GTCCTCCTGACCCTATTTTGGACCTTTCTGACTTTTTGTTTTTATGCCGGCTGTATATTGATCTTTTTAAAACTTCTCTGGAAGAGTTCTTTCAATAAAGCCCTTCAAGGAAAGGTTTAATGCCATGTGAAGCCTTTTCTTTTTTCTACACACCATACTTGTGCACTGGACTACTCCCCCCAATGATGTCCATATGATGACCCTCCTATGATGCTGTGGGACCCCGAAGGATACCAGGCTGTGTGACAATCCTGTATCCTCCACCATAGGAAGTGAACCCTGTCTCCCATATATATTCAGGCTTGAATGTATATATCTTCCGGTAAGCCTTCTGTATAGATGTTGGCTGATTGCACTGAGTGTGGCACATAGTTCACTTTCATACACTGAATTATCAACTGTATACTTATGCTGCTGAGGAACATCTTTGCATTGAGTCTGCTTTATCATATTTGAACTATATTTATGGACTTGCACTTTTTTGCACTATGTTTGCACTATTTATATCCATTTGCTTATATTTATTCACTGTTCTTCTCTGACTATTTACAATGGGATAAGTCTTGGATGAGCTTGGATACATCAATATTTTCCATTGTGAAATGGATTATATATGTGACCCTATATGCTATGGATAGATTCATGCATAGCATGAAACTATCCATGGCCGCCCGCTACCACCCCACCCCCTATTCATGCAGCCGGCCCCTTTCAGGACACCGGCCGCATGAATTACCGCGTGGGGGGGGTTTCTATGAAGCATCCCATTAGAGCCGTAGGCTCAGAGTGTGCCAACACAGGCCCTTAGAAAGGCAAATGAACATTTGCCTTTCTAACACTAAACCGCCTCTCCGCCTATCAGGAAGCACGGGTATGTTACTGGTTTCCTGATTGGCGGAGAAGACAGACAATCCTGTTGGATGCCTTTCTTGGAGGAAGATGCACGGCCGAAGCCAAGCTGCTCCCCACTCGCTGGACACTGGTTGCTGCCTGCCTGCTGCCCGCTCCTAGCTGGGGTAAGTGCGTGACTTTGATGTCCTGACCGTCCTGGGGGGTACTGTCAGTGCTGCAAGTCCCGTCGTGGGGGGGGGGGGGGTTGATGGATGCTGGTAACCCTCCGGTGATACTATATACCCCACTGGTGACACTATATACCCCTCTGGTGATGCTATATACTCCTCTGGTGATGCTATATACTCCTCTGGTGATGCTGTATATACTCTTCTGGTGATGCTGTATATACTCCCCTGGTGATGCTATATACAGCTGTGCTCATAAGTTTACACACCCTGGCAGGATTTATGATTTCTTCTATTTTTCAGAGAAGATGAATGATAACACAAAAACATTTTTTTCACTCATGGTTCATGTTTGGATGAAGCTCTTAATGTAAAAAACTGTACTCTTTTTAAATCATAATGACAGCAGAAACAGTGTGTGTGTATAAAAGGTCAATGAGTTCCTGGACTCCTGAAAGACGCTTGCATCTTTCATCCAGTGCTGCACTGATGTTTCTGGATTCTGAGTCATGGTGAAAGCAAAATAATTGTCAAAGGATCTGCAGGAAAATGTAGTTGAACTGTATAAAACAGGAAAGGGATATAAAAAGATATCCAAGTAATTGAGAAAGCCAGTGTTCAAACTCTCATCAAGAAGTGAAAAATGAGGGGTTTTGTTGAAACCAAACCACAGTCAGGTAGACCAACTAAGATTTCAGCCACAACTGCCAGGTAAATTGTTCGGGATCCAAACAAAAATCCACAAATAACTTCAGGTGAAATACAGGACTCTCTGAAAACGTGGTGTGGCTGTTAAAAGATGCACAATAAGGATGCACTTGAAGGAAGATGGGCTGCATGGCCGAGTCACCAAAAGAAAGCCAATACTACGCAAATGACACAAAGTATCCCGCTTCCAATGCGCCAATCAGCACTGAGACAAGCCTCAAACCTTCTGGCACAAAGTCATTTGGAGCGATGAGACCAAAATTGAGCTTTTTGGCCACAACCATAAATGCTATGTTTGGAGAGGAGTCAACAAGGCATATGATGAAAGGTACACCATTCCGACTGTGAAACACAGAGTTGGATCGCTGATGTTTTGGGGATATGTGAGCTACAAAGGCACAGGAAATTTGGTCAAAATTGATGGCAAGATGAATGCAGTATGTTATCCAAAACGGAAACATCGAGTGTATAGGGGTTTTGTAGTCGCTAGGTTGAGACACAAAGTGTCAGCCTTACCACATGGAAAGTAGTATACGGAACAACTGAGGAGAGGTTTGTATCGTAAATACCAACACCGGTTTTTCGAGTTAAAACCAGAGTAGCGAGGTTTACTGAAACACGGTCTTCCAAACTCCGAACAGAGTCACGACTAACCGCGTAACCTTCGCCCTATGAAACACAGTAAACGCATCATAACCGAAAGAAAACCACTGAGCCGGTACGTCGGGTAGAAGGAAGTTCACGTAGGAATAACACGTAGAAAA
>BLSH010099483.1:329333-348199 GCA_018402905.1 Glandirana rugosa | reverse complement strand
TTACCTTTCATTTACTTGACTGCTCTTTAGGTTTAATTCAGTTATAAACTACGAAGGGTGGTGGTTAACACTGAAGCACCCTTTTTGGCATGTGTTGCACCTGTGGGACTCTTCCATCTGGAATACTTGAAGCTTATCTATTTATGAACTTGATATTTTCTTAATCTATGTTCAAAATTAAGACTAACATCATCAATATTTTTAGCGCTGCACTCCTGTCTTATTATAGGTTTTAGTGAGGATTTGATGATTTTTTTTCCCTTAGTGTACAGCTGCTTATTTTTTATTTGTCCTACTGCGCTGATTGATTTCTTATACATTTGTCATTGATTAATTTGTCACAATTTAGCAGCAGTATGGATGTATTCCAATATTTAGAAAAACGTGAAATTAAGCTTGATGAGGTATTCTCTAAGACAGCCAGTCAGAGTAATGACAAAATTTTCCAAGATGATCATAACAACCTACCCTCTGAGTTCCTTCAAAACTGTGTGCAAGTGTACATAGAAGAATTTATGCCTTTTTGAAGACAAAGGGTGGAAGCATCAAATATTGACTTAATTTGGATTTCTCGTCAGTTCATTTACTTTCCATTTTGTTATCTGATAAAAATAAGCTATTAACACTTCTTTTTCTGAAAGCATTCTTAATTCCCAGCATTTCTCACACCTACCTAAAACATTTGCATAATAATGCATATGTGTGCGAGTGTGTGTATATATGTATTGTGGTTATTAGCTTAAATGTAGTGCTTCAAGGATGCAGTCACTCACTCAGCAAAATCTTTGTTTTAGGACTTTCTTGCCCACTTTTATTAAAAGAAAAGTTCACAAAACATGTAGGGTTTACCAACACAAGGGTTCTTCAGCATCTACCTGTAAAGATCAAGCCTTCCTTCAGTGCCCTGGATTTCCCTTGCAGCTCTGCTGCTCTGACTCCCAGTTTTAGGTCTACTGTCTCATGTCTACTCCAGGCTGTGCTCAAAGACTATCTGTGCCCACACACACCACACCACACTGTTTAGCTGCTCTCAGCCATCCGGGTGTGGCTATGAGTCACACTTCATTCCAATAACAAAACTCAGCTAAATCAGTTGGAGGCTTTATCCCACCCACAACTCCACAAAGCTTCTTGCCAAGCCCTGCAAACTGCCAGTCCATTTTTCAAACATACATCCCAGAGCCCCCACCCTCTATGAACTCTAGGTGACACTCATATCTTTCTTGAACCTGCGATTCCTCACCTGCAAAATTGCACTGCAAATGCCTTCTCATACTGTGTAGTGATGCTGGCCTGCACAGCTGTTGCAAGTTGGGTCCAGTCTCCCTAGTGGCAGCAGGGACTTTTTACAAACCACAACATGATGCTGGCTTTTCACATATGCCCTGTCTGTTTTGACCTAGGCATTAAACATACAGACAAGCACCCATCCTCTGTGCCAGCTATCTAACACATAGGTACAATTCTCCCCAACACCACTTTTAACCTCATCACTACAGGAACGCCCCAAAGTATGGCTTTATAGGTAATAAGTCTCATCAACCTCACTTGAGAGAGCATCGTTTGGGATGATTATTTCAACTCCGCTGCTCCTTTTAAACTTGCCATTCCTCTCTTGCAGCCACAGAATAAAACATTAGCAGGTGCAATGTGGCATCCCCTGCAGGATCAACAGGAAATTCAATTCAATTCCTTCAATTTCAACTCTTTTAACATCACTCTACAAGCCAAGGAGACTGGGGAGATCCTCTGGGGTGTAGAAGCCGCCTGTCCAGGAACCAGATCATTCACACCAACAGTAATACCTTAAGATAACAATACCAGTAAAATAAGCCTACGGGTCAAGTGCTATCTTTCCACTTTCCTCAGCTTTTGCACAAGAAACTGGGCTTGAAGAAAGAGCCTTTCGCCAGACAGTGTTCTCTCCAACATCATGCCCCCATTGGTAACATCTAAATTCCCAGCAGGCTGAAGCACTAGTGCATCTTCCTGGGATCGCTAAGCTTAACCTCCACTGGAGCTTTTGTCACCTGGTAAAAAGTGTCCCCCTGTTGCTATGGGACATGGGAAACACAATCAGTTGGCACTGGTTTCTCTCAAAACATGAACCCTAGGTTTGGAGCCTTCATCCCACTTAAAACTCTACAAAGCCTCTGGGCTCCAGAACCAAGACTTGCCAAGCCCAGAGAAAATTGCCAATCCAGTTTTCTCCCTACCAGACATACATCCTGGAGCCCTGCACCCTGTATGCGTGAAAACCCTAGGTGAAACCCATACCTTTCCTGAGTTTATTATTCCTTACCTGCAAAATTGTGCTCTAAATGCCTTTTCATGCTGCAACGTGACACTGGCATGTCAATTTAAATAAGTGTGTGTGTACATATCTGTGCTTATATTTATGGAGCCCACAGTGTACACTCCTGGTGCATATTAGGGCTGATCTCCCAAGTGGCAGCAGATACTTTTTCATGTGTCTCTAAGAAAGTAAAATAATTGTGAGTAAGAATAAAATCATTAGTGTTTAGTATAATTATGTTTCTCTGTTTGGCATGTGTGACAGTAGGCAGGTGAAATCACCTGGTTGCATCCAGGATGACAGGTATATTTGTCCCAGGTTTAGACTCTATGCTGATTTCTACCACTCAGGGGAAGTGCTGAGAGTCTTGCAGGGGTAGAGGTAATGAGCCCAGCTGAGTTGAGCTGGCTCATTAAGGCCTTTACATAAACTCCCAGCAGGCATAGGTGAGTGCTCCATCCTGGAACCAGATTCTGTGTGAATAGACTGGGGAGCGTTACACAGATCCTCTGAGGTAAGAAGCCTGTGGGGTTGATTATAACAGCAGGGAGCTAGGTGTAGCACAAGGCTGCACCTAGCTGGGAGACAGGGAAACCTACAAAGTTTAGTAAGTGGCCAAGTTGGCAAGGATTTATTTTGATGTTTGTTTTTGTTTTGCTGTTTTTTCTACAATTGTACATAGGATAACTAAACCACACTTGTGTTTTCATCTACAACTGCTGTTTCTCCCCTCGTCTTTCAGGACAGCACCTGGAGAGAGAGAGAGCGCAGCTCCATCCATTTCCTAGGAAACACTGCAGTCAAGTCTTTAAAGTCTGCCCTCTTCAACCATGGCCTCAGTTGTAGTGTTACCTCCAGCCATGGCGGAAGTGCTGCAGGGGACTGAGGGCGGGCTGCGCTCTCTCCGGGTGGAGGGGGTTAGTAGGCCTACCGTGTGCGGTTTGGTGGTGAAAGCTGACCCAGCACCCCCCCTTGATGGGTGGGGGGTGGCTCCGGTGTCCTCCCCTTTGAGCCTGGCGAGGGCAGAGGCTGATGGTGGTCCCGCTCCATCAGACCAGGCGAGGCAAACGGGAGCCACAGGGACAGGTGTAAGAACCCTATGGCTTCTCCTTTGTTCATTCCGGGTTCCAGAGGATGGGCGACGTCATCTCCGGTGGGACTTCAGGCGGTGCGCGCGGCTTCCATTTCCGGCCACTGGAATGCAGGGGGAGGAGGGTGGACCTTCGGCCGGTGCATTTTCCAACGGGAAATTCGGATTAAAATCGAGATAAAAGAGCTCAAAAAGGATGTTTAGTGATTCAGACGAAGAGGAGGGAGGTAGCGCTTCCTCAAAATCAGAGGAGGAAGAGGAGGAGGAAAAACAGGGAACTGCCTCCCGCTACAAATTAACCCTGGACGAAGTTGATGAGCTATTAAAAATCATCCATACTACTTTGAAAAGTAAAGAAGACAAGACCCAACTGTCTCTTCATGACAAGATGTATGAAAGGATGGATGAAATAAAACACAGAGTATTCCTGGTGCATAAAGTGCTGACAGAAACAGTCAAAATAGAGTGGAAAGAGCCAGAGAGGGCCCCATTTTTCTCTAGATCTCTGAAAAGGAGATTTCCTTTTGACAAGGATACTGCACACATCTGGAATAAAAGGCCTAAGCTGGATGCAACATTCTCTGAAGTGTCACGCAACACTGACCTAGCCTTTGAAGATATGGGGGTCCTGAAAGACCCCATGGATAAAAGGGCAGATGCATTGCTGAAGAAAGCTTGGGATTTGACGCTTAATCTCAAGCCAGCAATGGCATCGATTGCAGTAGCCAGAAACCTGGATCATTTGTTAGAGCAACTAGAAGGTCACATCAAAGCAGATACTTCCCACAAGTATTTGATGGACACTCTACCAGCATTGAAGAAAGCAGTAGGTTACTTAGCTGATGCTTCGGCGGAATCCATAAGGATGGCCGCAAGGTCCTCTGCTTTAATGCAGCCTTATGGGTAAAGACTTGGACAGGCGATTCAGTGTCCAAGACAAAACTCTGTGGTCTTCCCTTTGAAGGGGACCTAGTCTTTGGCCCAGGCCTAGACGCGGTACTGGATAGAACAGCGGAAAGGAAAAAAAGTTTTTCCAAAAAAAGCAAAAGATCGGGCCCCAGACCAAGAAAAGGTTTTGGCCTTTTTAACAGACCCGGGACACCAAGGAGTCAGGAAAGAAGCCTTGGAGGTCTCAAAGGGGACGGGTAGGACTGGGTTGCTTTTTCGTCCCCCAAACCAGCCAGAAAAGAGTCAGTGACGATCGCCCAGCTGTGGGAGGGTGACTAAAAGCTTTCCTCCCACAGTGGCAGATAGAGACAACCAGTGCGTTTATTCTCAAGACCATCGAAAGAGGATGTACACTGGAATTCTTGGAACCCCCTCCATCCAGATTCTATGTGACTCAAACCCCAAAGATCAGGAAAAGTTAGCAATGATGACTCTGATCGAGGATTTCTACAACAGCAAGTGATCATACCAGTGCCTCGAATAGAGGAGGGTCGGGGTTGTTATTCACATATTTTTCTGGTGAACAAACCATTGGGGAAATTCAGTTTAATAATAAATTTGAAGATTCTGAACAAGCCATCAGATACAAGAAGTTTCGGATGGATACGATTCGATCACAAAGCTGCTCCCAGTGGGCTGTTTTTTGGCCTCAATAGATCTCCGGGACGCATACCTGCATGTCCCCATAGCAGCTGCATCCCAAAAATACCTGAGGTTTGCGGTCAGCATAAAGGGGGTGGTGTCACACTTTCAATTCAGAGCTCTCCCCTTCGGTCTGTCGTCATCACCGAGAATATTTACGAAGATCATGGCCGAGGCTCTGGCCCCACTCAGGCTAGAAGGGGTATCGATAGTACCATACTTAGACGATCTCCTTCTATTCACCAGATCCTGGGAGACACTTGCCAGAGATCTGGTGACAACACAGTCCCACCTACAGAGGTCGGGGTGGCTCCTGAACAAGGACAAGTCAAGCTTGATACCCTCCCAAGAAATTACTTTTCTGGGATATACCATCAAGTCAGTGACAGGGAAGATCTTTCTCCCAGAGGAGAAAGTAAAAAAAGATCCAAGTGTCAGTAAAGAAAGTGCAGACAAATGTGGCTATCTCAGTTCGCTCGGCAATGTCTATGCTGGGGCTGCTCACAGCATCCATCCCAGCGGTGCGGGATCTACAGCAAGCAATCCTGCAGAGATGGGCATATGGGGAGTCCTTAGAAAAGCTTATAAAGATGCCCTCTTCAGTGAAAAGGAAGCTATGGTGGTGGAGAGTTCAGACGAACCTGAACAAAGGGTTGCCTTGGACGTTTCCAGCACAAAAGATCCTAACGATGGATGCAAGCTCCTGGGGGTGGAGAGCGCATCTCGAAGACAACGTAGCCCAGGGTTTTTGGACCAAACAGGAAGCAAGAAGATCCTCCAATTGGAGAGAGCTGAGGGCAGTCTCTATGGGCCTCTGGGCCTTCAGGGAAATGATCAAAGATCGTCACGTCCAAATTCTATCGGACAATGACACCACAGTGGCTTATATCACAAAACAAGGAGGCACAAGAAGCGAAAAACTTCTAAATCTAGCCCAAGAGATTCTGTATTGGGCAGAGGCCAATGTAGCTTCCCTTACAGCAATACATCTGAAAGGCACTCTGAATCAGTTAGCAGATTTTCTGAGCAGAGAGAGGGTGTGAGAATCAGATTGGAGCCTAAACAAAGAGGTCTTCCAAATGATAACGCACAGATGGGGTGTACCCTAGGTAGATCTATTTGCGTCACAAACAAAAGCAAAAGTACCAACGTTTTTCTCCCTGAACAGGTGGGATCAAGTGCCAGGGTTAGATGCGCTGGCTCAAAACTGGTCCTTCCATTTGTGCTATGCTTTTCCCCCGGTAAAAAGATGATCCCTTTAGTACTCAAGAAATTGCAGGAAGAGGATACAACCTTGATACTAGTGGCTCTGTACTGGCCCAAGAGGGTCTGGTTCTCACTGCTAGGGAAATTGGCAGTAGAACCTCATTGGCTACTACCAGTTCAGAGGGGCTTATTGAGTCAAGGACCACTTCTGCATCCCAACGAACGTGGGTCAGCTCAGGCTAGCAGCTTGGTTACTGAGGAGCAGATCCTGAGAAAAAGGGGATTGTCAGACAGATTGATTTCCACTTTGCTAGATAGCAGAAAGAAAGTTACAAAAGCAATTTATTTTAAAACATGGAAGTGTTTTAGCTCCTGGTGCAGTGAAAAGAGCTTTGCCCCACAGGAGAAAATTTTAGTTCTAGAATTTTTGCAGGACAGCTTGGAGAAAGGTCTGGCAACCAGTACCTTAAAAGTTCAGGTAGCGACCCTGTCAGTATTTTTAGAGAGACGTCTATCTCTGGATCCTTTGTTTGTAAGATTTTTTAAAGCACTGGCTAGAATGAGACCGGTGCCAATTAAGGTATTCCCTAAATGGGATTTATCGGTGGTTCTACAAGGACTGACTAGAAGCCCTTTTGAGCCACCGACGGAAGCAATAGTTAATTTGTGGTCACTTAAGTTAATGCTATTGATAGCAGTCACCTCAGCAAGGAGGGTCAGCGAGTTGCAGGCCCTATCCATTAGGGAACCATTCTTGACAATTTTTCAGGATAGGGTTGTCCTAAGGACGGACCTAGGGTTTTTGCCAAAGGTATCTTTGGCATTCCACAGGTCTCAGGAAATATTTTTACAAACCTTTTGTCCCTTCCTGAATGGCCCTAAAGAGGAGGCAGTTTCATAGCCTCGATGTAAGAAGGTGTTTATTAAAATATTTAGAGATAACCAAAGATTTCAGGAAATCAGATTCTCTTTTTATATTCTTTTCGGGACACCGTAAAGGTTATGGAGCTTCCAAAAGCACCATTGGAAGGTGGCTTAGAATGGCGATTAGTGAAGCATACAGAGCCTCAGACATAGATCCAACTATGGGGATAGTAGCTCATTCTACACGAGCAGTGGCAACATCCTGGGCGGAGCGAGCTGCGGCCTCACCAGGATGGATATGTAAAGCAGCCACGTGTACAAGTTTTTCCACCTTCACTCATCATTATAGGATGGACCTGCTCTCAGCGGCAGAGCAATCGTTTGGCAGGAAGGTCCTGCAGGCAGTGGTCCCACCCTAGAGTAAGTACTCTCTTATCTCCAGGTGCTGTCCTGAAAGATGAGGGGAGAAAACCTTAGTTAGACTTACCGGTAACGGTATTTCTACGAGTCTTTCAGGGCAGCTCCCTTGGGCTGTTTTGGTAAATGTTAATAGCATGAAATTACTATGTTCGCTTATATTTTTCAGCATGGCTGGAGGTCCTCGACAACAACTGAGGCCATGGTGGAAGAGGGCGGACTTTAAAGACTTGACTGCAGTGTTTCCTAGGAAGTGGGTGGAGCTGCGCGCTCTCTCTCTCCAGGTGCTGTCCTGAAAGACTCACAGAAATACCATTACCGGTAAGTCTAACTAATGTTTTTGCTGTGCCTGTTTTGTGTAGTGAACCCTTCCAGGTGGTCACACACACCCGCTGCTGAGCTAACCCCCTTACAGTTGGTAGAGGAAGCCGGGGGCAGTTTTTTTTGAAAGGCCAGCATGGAAGAGTTACTGAGACAGCTTGCTGTAGCAAATGCTAACCAACAACAAACAAATGCTAGTCTACAGCAAGGAAACGCTAATCAGCAGCAAGCTCACCAGCAAAGTTCGGAAGCACAGCAACGAGCCCAGCAGCAGTCTGAGGCTCGCTTAATTGAGCTGTTGCCGAAGAAAGAGCAGAGACTCCAACAGCAAATAGATGACATGACACAACAACGTCCGCAGACCCGTGAGGCAAGTGGTTTGATTAATACGTCATCATTTTTGTGAGCCGTTTACTACCAAAAATGACTAAAGAGGCAACATTTGAAAGGACTGCTGAGAGAGAAAAGTGGCCTAAGGAGCAGTGGGCTGGACTGTTGGCTCCTCTATTAGCTGGGGAATCACAGAAAGCATATTATGACTTAGAGCCGGACCAAGCAAAAGACTATGTTGTGCTAAAAACAGAAATATTGGCACGGCTGGGTGTCACCCTGGCTGTCCGGGCTCAGCATGTGCATAACTGGACTTTCCAACTTGAAAAACCCCCCAGGTCGCATATGCATGATCTAATTCACCTGGGCAGGAAGTGGCTGCAACTTGAAACTTTGACAGCACCAAAGATTGTGGAACGTGTGCTAATGGATCGGTTCCTGAGATCTCTACCTAGTGCTAACCAAAAGTGGGTAAACCATGGAAACCCGGATACGGCCGACGAGCTTGTGGATCTGGTAGAGAGGTACTTGGCTACCGAGAACCTGACCGCCTCTCCCAGGGACTCACGGACTTTCCACCCTAAGACCAGACCATCCCCAGCAGCGGGTAAGATGACTCCAAGGGGTAAGGGTCAAGAGAGTGAGAGAGTGGGAAGTTTGCATAATGTATGGGGATTACAGTCAAGGTTGCAGGAAGCGGTGAAAAAGGTTATTTGTTAACGTTGCCAGAAAGAGTGACATATTGCAGCCAATTGCCCAGTTGTGGATGAGCCTATGGAATGTGACTATCTAAGAGACAGATGTCAGTCACTGTTTGCGACAGTTGCATGCACTGCCACTCGGGGAACTGAAAAACATTTATGCAAAATGTGTATTAATGGTAAAAATGCTGTTGTGTTCCTAGATTCAGGTAGCCTGGTAACATTGATCAAAGCTGAATTTGTTACTACAGAGGTCTCTAGGAATAACAAAGTGGCTGTTATTTGTGTACATGGGGACACCAGAGAGTATCCTGTGGCTAAAGTGGTGTTTGAGACCCCCAAAGGAAACCTAACTCATCAGGTGGGGTTGGTGCCTCGCTTACAACATGATACCATTATGGGGAGGGATTTCCCAAAATTCTGAGAACTCTGGGATGGTCCTGAACCCCCCATGGTGGCCCCTAGAGGCCAGTAAGAGGAATCCCAGGTATCCTCTGAGAATGGTGAGACCTCTCCAGATTATTCTTTGTCGGTGTTGGCCAGAAGACACTCGGGAAACTTGGGAGGAACCAACATCTTCAGATGAAAACATGCCATCTGTTGAGTTCTCTGATTATCTCCCTGATAAATGCACGGGAAAATGTGGTAAAGATAGATGGTGAATTAGTGAACCCAGATCAGTCCTGCAGTTACCCATACTTTATGGTGGAAAGGGATCTGTTGTATCGGGTTGCCCAAAAGTCGGATTGAAACCATTGAGCAACTTGTGGTACCCAAACCCTATAGGAAATTGGTACTGGAATTACAGTAGCACATGGGCACATTCTGGGAGATCATTTGGGGGCGGAGAAAACCAGAGAGAGAGTATTGCAGAGGTTCTATTGACCTGGGGTCATGAAGGAAGTTGAAAATTATTGTTCCTCCTGCCCTGTGTGTCAGAAGTCGGCACCTTTGTCGCATTTCCGTAACCCACTGGTACCTCTACCCATCATTGATGTCCCCTTTGAGTGGATCACAATGGATTTGGTAGGTCCGATACTGAAGTCCGCTAGGAGGCATCAGTACATTTTGGTCATGTTGAACTATGCCACCCGATATCCCGAAGCGATCCCTCTTAGAAATACCTCCTTCAAGATGATAGCCAAAGAGCTATTTCTGGTCTTCAGCCGTGTGGGTATTTGTTAGGAATTGCTTACAGACCAGGGTACCCCGTTTATGTTCAGGGTAATGCAAGAGTTATGCAAGTTGTTCAAAGTGACACAATTACGTACATCCTTGTATCACCCTCAAACAGATGGGTTGGTTGAAAGGTTAAACAAAACCCTAAAACAAATGTTAAAAAAGGTCGTGGATCGAGATGGAAAGGATTGGGACTGTTTATTACCCTACTTGATGTTTGCTATTCGGGAAGTACCACAATCCTCTACTGGGTTCTCGCCCTTCAAGTTACTCTCGAAGCTTGGGAAAGTGAGAGTTCTCCTCACCGGAGTGTGATTGAGCATGTCGCCCTGATGCAAGATAGGATTGCACAGGTAATGGCAATCATCAAAGAACACTTGGCCCAAACGCAAGTAGCACAGCAAAGGGTATACAACCCTAAGGCCAAAACCCGTACTTTTTCCCCAGGGGATAGGGTGTTGGTACTCATCCCTACGGTCCAAAGCAAATTCCTGGCCAAATGGCAGGGCCCATACGAGATAATTGAAAAAGTGAGTGAGGTGAATTACAGGGTTAGACAACCAGGATGGCGAAAGCCAGAACAGATAAACCACATTAATCTATTGAAAGCCTGGAGTGATAGGGAATCCCTAGTCGCAGAAACCTTGGTATCATCGACTCAGTCTGATTGCTTAATTCCTGAGGTTGGAATAGCAGTCACCCTATCAAAACCCCAAAAACAGGAGGTAAAAGAGTTTGTACTCCGCAACAGAGAGGTGTTCTCTGAGCTGCCGGGACAAACATCTGGGGTAGAGCATGACATTATCACCTGCCAGGGGAAAGAGTGAAACTAAAACCTTATCGAATACCGGAGGCCGGACGGGAGGCAATACATGGGGAAGTTCCACGAATGCTTGAACTAGGTGTGATAGAAGAATCCCAGAGTGACTGGTCCAGCCCGATTGTTTTAGTGCCCAAACCCGATGGGAGCTGGCGACTTTGTAACAATTTTTGGCAGTTGAATAAACTTACAAAATTTGACACCTACCCCATGCCTCGCATAGATGAACTGATCGACCGCCTGGGAACAGCCCGATACATGACGACCCTTGATCTCACTAAGGGGTGTTGGCAAATTCCCCTAGCTGAGTCAGCGAAGGAGAAAACGGCATTTGTAACACCAGAGGGGGCATTCCAATATAGAAGAATGCCATTTGGGTTACAAAATGCACCAGCAACATTCCAGCAGAAAATGGACAAGATTTTGAGGCCCCATCAGCAGTATGCTGCAGCCTACCTGGACGATGTGATTATCCACAGTACGGATTGGGCCTCACATCTGCCAAAAGTACAAGCCATGTTAGACTCTATATAGGAAGCTGGGTTCACGGCCAATCCAAAAAAAATGTACCATTGGACAGGAAGAGGCCAAATATCTGGGGTACACTATTGGGAGGGGAGTAATAAAACCCCAAGTCAACAAAGTGGAAGCCATAGATAGTTGGCCGCGCCCCAACAGTAAGAAGCAGGTTCGAACGTTCCTCGGAATTGCTGGATACTATCGGCGATTCATTCCTCACTTTGCTTCGCAGGCTGTGCCCCTAACCAATCTGACGAAAGGGAAAGAGTCTGTCATGGTGAAGTGGACCCCGGAGGCTGAAGCAGCCTTCCAGTCTTTGAAAAAAGCCTTATGTAGCCAGCCAGTGCTGTACTCTCCTGACTTTTCTAAGGACTTTGTTGTACAGACTGATGCTTCAGACGTAGGCTTAGGAGCAGTGTTGTCCCAGGTCTGGAAGGGGGAAGAGCACCCAGCCATTTATCTCAGCAGAAAACTGAAATCCCACAAAGAGAATTATGCCACAATTGAGAGAGCGTTTAGCTGTAAAGTGGGCACTAGATTCCCTTCGTTACTATTTGCTGGGTAGACACTTTGACCTGGTTACTGATCATGCGCCCTTAAAATGGATGGATCAAAACAAGGAGACCAACAGAAGGGTAAATAGGTGGTTCCTGTCCCTGCAGGAATTCAACTTTACTGTGAAGCATTGCCCACGTGTTCAAATGGGGAATGTGGATGCTTTGTCTTGGGTACCTGCATGCCTGACTGCTTGTGTTCCAAACCCCAGGTTGAAACAAGTGGGGTCTGGTATGTGACAGCAGGCAGTTGGCAAGGATTTATTTTGATGTTTGTTTTTGTTTTGCTGTTTTTTCTACAATTGTACATAGTATAAATAAACCACACTTGTGTTTTCATCTACAACTGCTGTTTTGCTGTGCCTGTTTTGTGTAGTGAACCTTTCCAAGGGGTCACACACCTGCTGCCGAGCTAACCCCCTTACACATAATAGAGTGTCCATTTGACATATCCACTGATAAGTGATTCCCAGCATTTGTATCATGAAACATTTATTTATTGTTTGTCCAGTGCCTGTATTATTTCAGCAAGAGTAAAGCATTCTGTGAGGACACTGTTTCCTGGATGGGATGGCAGTTAAGAGATTTCAGTTATGTAGAATAGCAGTGCCAAGGGTTAAGAGGGTTAAAACCATGTATGATTTGCAATACTAGAGCCAAAGGTACTTGACAGTACATGATCTCACCAACAGAAGTCACCTGAAAATAAAGAACTATTGTAAAGTTTTTTTTAACACTGCTGAGAGACTACCACAGGCTGTTGAAAGAATCACATATCCATACCCACATAGACTTCTAAATGTTGGTAATACATCAAGCACAGCTGTGATTTTTTTACATTCTGTTTGTGCTTGCTAAAATAGAATAGTTTTTATTGCTCTTTTCAACAAAACATTGTCTTTTAAAACAGGTTACGTTTCAGGTAAAGCTTCTGGAATGGAAACGAACGAGAGAATGAATCAGAAAGCAAAGCAGAAGAATAAAGACCAAAAAGGAAGAGTAGATTTTATTCAAAGGAATATTGAGGTATGTTAGTATTTTTTTTAACACGATTATAAATGGCAGAGGGTCTATATGGATTGCTGTAGGGATTGGCAGTGGATGGTCTTTAAAGGAGTTGTAAACCCTCAAGGTTTTTCACCTTAATGCATTCTATGCATTAAGGTAAAAAACCTCCTGTACTGCAGCTGCCCCCCAGAGCCCCCCTTTTACTTACCTGAACCTGATCGTTCTAGCGACAGGTACGAGCACACCCACTCTAGCCGGTGTCTCGGTCCTCATTGGTAGATTAATAGCAGCAGGAGCCATTGGCTCCCGCTGCTGTCAATCAAATCCAATGGCATGGGAGCCGGGGGTGGAGCCGAGTCCTGCTGTCTTTGTCAATGGATGCAGCAGAAGGACATGGGAGCGTGCCCACATGAGTGCCCCGAGGGAGAGCGGCTCTCCAACGGGGCACTTGAGAAGGAGGAGGATCTGGGCCACTCTGTGGAAAACCAATTGCACAGAGGAAGTAAGTATGACAGTTTTTTTTATTTTGTTTTGAATGCACACTCATCAGGCAGGATATGGACAAAATCTGCAGTCGCATGACCACTGCTGAGCATCGCATATTTGAAATGGAAAACAATGCACATTCTCATGGCTCACAACTTTCTGAACTTCAAGAACTGGTAAGGGCTTTACAACATAGAGCTAATGATGCAGAAGACAGACAGCGAAGGAACAATGTGTGGTTTGTGGGGCTGCCTTAGGGGGCTGAGGGCACAAAATCTGTTTTATTTGCTGAACAGTTTTTTAAGCAGCTGCTGTCCCTAGATAATATGCCCCCCCCCCCCCACACATATGTGGTTGAGAGAGCACACCAAGTTCCTACAGGAAACCGTCCACCAGGTGCCTCACCTAGGCCCTATCTTGTTTGGTTCCTGAACTACAGAGACAGGGACATGATCCTGGCAGAGGCAAGGAAACAACAAGACCTGCACCATGAAAATGCAAAAATCATGCTTTTCCCGGATTTCTTGGCTGAAAGAATGATATTCACAAGAGATTAAGAGACAAGCAGATCCATGCTTTATCCCAGCAGGCTCAGGGTGCAATTTTTGACACTCCACAAGAGGCTTGCGACTGGCTGGATAAAAATCCCTAATTACACCATGCTTCTCTGTACAAAAGGTTTGTGAAGTTTCATTGCAACCTTACAGTTCTAACTAACTCAGGAAAGCTGTGCCATTTCTAAATGGGTCGCATGGGCCCACTTTTGTCTCGGTTTACTCACTTTACCCCTTTAAGACAATTTAACTAATATTCTGAATTGCATACCTCATGACTCCTATCACTATTGGGCTGTGGGAAGCCCATCCCTTTCCATCTCCTTCCATACTTCAGGTTGCAGAGTTTCTCCTTTTGGACACCAGAAGAATCATTGTGACATGCTGAACTTTTGTGACCATCGGTTGGACCTCACAAGTTGTTTTGGTTTGATTAGGGTACAGGCTGCATACTGGACAGTTTTTTTGTGTTTTTTTTTTGTTCTGGTTTAACAGCAGGGGTTGTTCTTTCACTAGCTTACAGACTCCTAATTGGATCCCATTTCGTATGCAGCTCGAGACTTCGATTAAATGTGACAGCCTCCCTAATCGTCCATAGTTTAACCACTTCAGCCCCGGAAGAATTTCCCACTTTAGGACCAGAGCACTTTTTGCGATTCGGCGCTGCGTCGCTTTAACTGACAATTGCGTGGGCGTGGTATTTGATCGCCTCTGCGTCATTTCTGATCGCCGCTATAAACAAAAGAAGAGCGACCATTTTGCAAAAAAACCCAAATTTCTTACTTTTTGCTAAGATTCAAATCCAAAAAAAATATATAAAAAAACATTTTTTTTCACCAGTTTTGGCCGATTTATATAATTCCTCATATTTGCGATAAAAAAAATTGCAATCGGCATTTATTGATTGGTTTACGCAAAAGTGGCCGCGTTTACGGATGGTGAGAATTCATTTCTGGGGTTTTTATTTTTTTTTTATTTTTTACTAGTTATGGCGGCGATCTGTGATTTTTAGCGGTAATGCGATATTGGGGGGGGGGACATGTCGGAACATTTTGACACTTTTTTGGGACCAATGACATTTATTCAGCGATCAGAAATTTAAATGTCCACTGATTACTGTATAAATGTCATTGGCAGTGAAGGGGTTAACCTGGGGGGGAGAGCTAGGGGTTAACTGTGTTCCCTGGGTGTGTTCTTACTGTGGGGGGGGGTTGGGCTAACATGGGCATGAGAGATCTAACTGATCCCAGTGACAGGGATCAGTAGATCTCTCATGCCCCACTGACAGGACGGGGAACCGCCGTGTTTACATCGGCGGTTCCCCGTTCTTTCTCTGTAGCCGCTCATTGCGGCTCGCCGGCGGACATCGGGTCCGCCCGAGCCGCGGGCACACTCCCCAGGAGTACGGCGGGTGCGCGGGTGCGCCCCCTGGTGGCCAAATGCGAATCGCCGCTTATTTACGGCGATTCGCGCAGGGCTCCCCCACTGCCGCCGTGAAAAGACGGCGCGCGGTGGGGAACCAGTTAAGGTACCCTTTAGGACATTTCTTGCTGAAACGTATTTATGAACAATTCCCATAAAATAATTTTGTGGAATGTACGTGGGATGAATAACAAATTCAGGAGGGCTGCAGTGTTTCAACTCCTTAAAATGCACAAGCCTCATGCTGTCCTCCTACAGGAGACACACCTGGATTGCAGTAGGACTTAAACATTGCGCAGGCCATGGGTTCAGAGGGCCTTACATGCCACCCACTCTACCTTTGCTAGAGGGGTTTCTATACTTATTAGTAAAAGTGTCCCATGCACCATTATCCAGGTGTTCTCTGATCCAGGGGGTAGACATTTAGCTGTGGTATTAGAAGTGTACCAAATTAAGCTTCTCGTATGAATGTATATATTCCTCCTCCCTTTCAACATCAACTGTTGTTTGATCTGTTGGTTAACCAACTCAGTACCGGGCATGAAAACCCCCTTCCTGCCCAGGCCATTTTTCAGCTTTCAGCGCTATCACACTTTGAATGACAATTACTCAGTCATGCAACACTGTACCCAAATGAAATTTGCGTCTTTTTTCACACAAATAGAGCTTTCTTTTGGTGGTATTTAATCACTAGTGGGTTTTTTTTATTTTTTTGCTATAAATAAAAAAAGATTCTAAATTTTGTGAATAAATGCCTTCTTCTTTGTTTCTGTTATAAAATATAGCAAATTAGTAATTTTTCTTCATAAGTTTTGACCAAAATTTATACTGCTTCATATCTTTGGTAAGAATAACCCAAATTGGTGTATATTATTTGGTCCTTGTGTAAGTTATAGAGTCTACAAGCTATGGTCCCAATCATTGAAAATTGATCACACCTGATGTACTGATCTAATTTCTTGAGAAAGCCAGGAAAGTACAAATACCCCCAAAATGACCCCTTTTTGGAAAGCAGACATTCCAAAGTATTCAGTAAGTTGCATGGTGAGTTCTTTGAAGTTGTAATTTTTTCCCACAATTCTTTGCAAAATGAAGACTATTATTATTATTATTTTTTTTTTTACAAAATTGTCATCGTAACAAGTTATTTCTTACACATGGCATATACATACTTGCAACTACACCCCAAAACACATTCTGCTACTCCTGAGTATGGCGATATCACATGTCTGAGACTTTTTCACAGACTGGCCACATGCAGAGGCTCAACACGCAGGGAGCACCGTCAGGTATTCTGGGGACATAAATTACACATCTAATGTCATGACGACCTATCACATTTTTGAAGGCCCTGGAGCACCAGGACAATGGAATTGCCCACATAATGACCCAATTTTGGAAAGCTAACACCCCAATGAATAATCTATGAGGCATAATGAGTCTTTTGAAAGGTTCATTTTTTCCAGAAGTTTTTGGAAAATGTGGAATAAAAATGAAAACGCATTTTTTTTACACAAAGTTGTCCATTTATATGAGATTTCCAACACATAGCATGTACATAGCAAAAATGACACCCCAAAATACATGCTACTACTCCCCCTGAGTATGGAGATACCACATGTGTAAGACTTTTACACAGCCTGGCCACATACAGAGGCCCAACATTGAAATAGTACCTTCAGGCGTTCTACGGGCATAAATTACACATCTCATTTCTCAGCCACCTACCTATTACCATTTTTAAGGTCCTGGAGCGCCAGGACAATGGAATTGCCAACAAAATGACCCCATTTTGGAAAGTAAACACCCCAATGTATAATCTGTGAGGCATAATAAGTCTTTTGAACATGTCATTTTTTTCCAGTAGTTTTTGGAAACTGTGGGGAAAAAATTAAACCTCTTTTATTTTTACACAAAAGTTGTCCATTTATATGATATTTCCAACACATAACATGTATATAGCAACAATGACACCGCAAAATACATTCTACTACTCCTCCTGAGGATGGCGATACCACGTGTGAGACTTTTACAGGTGATGTTTACTGATAGGTGATGATGGTCACTGACAGGGGATTGGCAATGGTCACTGATGGGTGACTGGTGGCGGTCACTGATGGGTGACGGGTGACTGGCGGTGGTCATTGATGGGTGACAGGTGTCTGGCAGTGGTCACTGATGGGTGATGGTTGACTGGCGGTGGTCACTGATGGGTGACTGGCAGTGGTCACTGATGGGTGATGGGTGACTGGCGGTGGTCACTTATAGGTGACGGGTGACTGGCAGTAGTCACTGATGGGTGACGGGTGTATGGCGGTGGTCACTGATGGGTGAGAAGTATCTGGTGGTGGTCACTGATGGGTGACTGGGGGTGGTCACTGATGGGTGCCGGGTGTCTGGCGGTGGTCACTGATAGGTAACGTGTGTCTGGCGGTGGTCACTGATAGGTGACGGGTGTCTAGCGGTGGTCACTGATGGGTGCCCGGTGTCAGGCGGTGATCACTGATGGGTGACGGGTGTCTGGCGGTGGTCACTGATGCGTGATGGTTGACTGGCAGTGGTCACAGATGCGTGATAGGTGACTGGCGGTGGTCACTGATGGGTGACTGGCGGTGTTCACTGATGGGTGACGGGTGTCTGGGGGTGGTCACTGATGGGTGACAGGCCATAGGTGACTGGCATTGGTCACTGATGGGTGACGGATGACAGGCCACGGTCACTGATGGGTGATGGGTGACACGCCACAGTCACTGATGGGTGACATGCCACGGTCACTGATGGGTGACGGGTGACACGCCACAGTCACTATTGAGTGACACTCCACGGTCACTGATGGGTGACGGGTGACACGCCACGGTCACTGATGGGTGACGGGTTACACGCCG
Source organism: Glandirana rugosa (assembly GCA_018402905.1). NCBI lineage: Eukaryota > Metazoa > Chordata > Amphibia > Anura > Ranidae > Glandirana > Glandirana rugosa. Next base: position 329,957 of record BLSH010099483.1, on the reverse strand, counting down.
CGGTCACTGATGGGTGACACGTCACTGTCAATGATGGGTGACATGCCATGGTCACTGATGGGTGACACGCCACGGTCACTGATGGGTGACACGCCATGGCCACTGATGGGTGACACGCCACGGTCACTGATGGGTGACAGGCCATGGTCATTGATGGGTGACGGGTGACACGCCACGGTCACTGATGGGTGACAGGCCACGGTCACTGATGGGTGACGGGTAACACGCCACGGTCACTGATGGGTGACGGGTGACACGCCACGGTCACTGATGGATGACGGGTGACAGGTGCACTTTATGATGACAGTTGCACTTTATGGGGGCAGATGTGGTGACTGTTGGGTGACAGGTGCATTGGGGGGGCAGGGGTGATGTGACAGGTGTGTTGGTGCTTTACACCAGTGTTGCTCAACTCCAGTCCTCAAGGCCCACCAGGTCATGTTTTCAGGATTTCCATTATTTTGCACAGGTGATTTGATCAGTTTCACTGCCTTAGTAATTACCACAGCCGATTCATCTGAGGGAAATCCTGAAAACATGACCTGCTGGTGCGGGTGGTCGTCCAGTACAAAAGTCCTAAAGGGAGTCTACTTAGCCGACACCATTAATGATTCCGTCACTTTG
>BLSH010099483.1:276967-288098 GCA_018402905.1 Glandirana rugosa | reverse complement strand
AATCTCAACTACCCTTCTACCAACCCCCGTTTATGTCCCGTTAGAATCTTCTTTTGGACAATTTTAGACGTTTTCTGAACTATGACCCCGTCTCCAAGAGGAAGGTCGTCCTGTTGTTGGGATTTGTATGTCGGTCTCGATGTTTTCTTACCAAATCTAGTTTCGTATAAGTACACAATCTTACCGCGTTAGTTTCAGGTCTGGGTTTAGGTTTACTCTTAGACACCGTTCTGAAATTTTAACGACAAGTGTCTGCAAGAGGAAAGTTAGACTGTCTCGAACTCGATAAAACGTTTCTTCTTACCCGTACAGCAATTTTAAAGTCTTGCCACAGATTCTCATTTGGATTTGGGTCTGGACTTTGATTGCGCCATTCTAACACATGAATATGCTTTGATCTAAACCATTCTTTTGTAGCTCTGGCTGTATGTTTAGGGTTGTTGTCCTGCTGGAAGGAGAACCTCTGCCCCAGTATCAAGTCTTTTGCAGATTTTAACAGGTTTTCTTCTAAGATTGCCCTGTATTTGCCCCCAACCATCTTCCCATCAACTCTAAACAGCTTCCCGGTCCCTGCTGAAGAAAAGCACCCCCACAACATGATTCTGCCACCACCATATCGTGGGGAGGGTGTGTTCAGGGTTATGTGCAGTGTTAGTTTTCTGCCACACATAGCGTTTTGCTTTTAGGCCAAAAGGTTAAATTTTTGGTCTCAACTGACCAGAGCACCTTATTCCACATGTTTGCTGTGTCCCCCACATGGCTTCTCGCAAACTACAAATGGGAAATCTCATGGTTTTCTTTCAACAATGACTTTCTTCTTGCCACTCTTCCATAAAGGCCAGAATTGTAGAGGGCACGACTAATAGTTGTCCTGTGGACAGATTCTCCTACCTGAGCTGTGGATTTCTACAGCTCCTCCAGAGTTACCATGGACCTCTTAGCTGCTTCTGTGATTAATGCTCTTCTTGTCTGACCTGTCAGTTTAGGTGGACAGCCATGTCTTGATAGGTTTGCAGTTGTGCCATACTCTTTCCATTTTCGAATGTTGGATTGAACAGTGCTACGTGAGATGTTCAAAGCTTGGGATATTTTTTTTTAACTTAACCATGCTTTAAACTTCTCCACAACTTTATCCCTGACCATTCTGGTGTGTTCCTTGGCCTTCATGATGCTGTTTGTTCACTAAGGTTCTCTAACAAACCTCTGAGGGCTTCACAGAACAGCTATATTTATACTGAGATTAAATTGCACACAGGTGGACTCTATTTACTTATTAGGTGACTTATGAAGGCAATTGGTTCCACTAGATTTTAGTTAGGGGTATCAGAGTAAAGAGGGCTGAATACAAATGTAAAAAATTTGGAAACCCATTTATCATTTTCCTTTCACTTCACCATTATGTGCCACTTTGTGTTGTTTTATCACATAGAATCCCAATAAAATACATTTACGTCTTTGGTTGTAACATGACAAAATGTGGAAAATGTCAAGGGGTATGAATACTTTTTCAAGGCACTGTAGTTCCACAAGGGCAGTGTTGCTGTCCATATGTCAATGGTATATCCTCTATGAATATCTATGCAATCCCCTCACTGTATCAAGTGACTGTCAACTTAGATATACTGTTGTGGAAGAGTATACTGCCAATGAAAGTGGTGGGTGTCTGTATGGGCGATGACAAAAAAAACAAAGAACTTCCTGTCACTGCCCACAGGACTGCTCATCAATGTTACAGGAGTCTCAAGGAGTCATGAGACATAAAGTTCAGTAAGCTGCTCAGTAATGATGTGCTACAGCTCAATGGATGCTATTCCCAATGCTTGGCCATAGCAAGTATATTACAAAAATTGAAACTGAAGTGTCACACAACTGCTAAGAGGTCCAGATACAGTACAACTTTAAAAGTCAGGGGGAATATCCAATCTGTAGTCAACATTTTTCAGGGGTCCAAGAGCGACTCCTTCATCTGGGCTTTCTTTCTGGTTTGGCAGGAAAAGATAATAATAAATGTCCATTTCACTTCTAGTTTATTCACAGTGTTGTCAATAAAGCCCTGGCGAGGGGGTTACATTCGAACCCCGAAATGCATAGGCTACCTTTTGGAGTTTTGGATTGTCCCCCTGACTTTTATCAGAATAAAGTTGTATCTGGACATCTTAGCAGTGGTATGGCACTTTAGTTTCCATTTTTGTTTGTTTGAAGCTGCCTGCCTGGGAACCAGATCATTTACATCAACATCAACACTTTAAAATAGCAATAACCGTGAGATAACCCTACGGGTCCAGTGCTATTTTTCCACTTTCCTCAACTGTAGCAACTTCATTGGTTGACCTACTATGATGTCATAGGCAATAAAATACAGTATGCTGTTTCTGCATACTACAGCTAAAAATTAGAAAAGTAAATGTCTACGGTGAATGGGGAGATGGGCAAACTTATGCAACAGAACCTGGATCCCAGAGTTCAGCTTGAACTTTGGCGAATATTATATATAATTATTTATTTGTTTATTCAGACACTAATGAAGAAGGAAGCCGCATGGGTCAGACAATAATGAAATCTTAATTACTGTTTTTTTTTATACAGTTAGTGAAAGAAGCAGGGTCTCATGTCCTTTTCATGGATGATGAAAAACTACGGTTGGAACAGCTGCTGGCAGATATTCAAGATGGCTGTAGTGATGACGATGCCACAGTGAGTGAAAGGTTTTCAAGTTCTCTAGCTATAATTATTTATACACCATTCTATACACAATTTTTTAGACCGTGTCATGTCTTTAGTAGAGGTAGATTGCTGATGTGATAATGGTGAAAGAAAATTGCAGACAATTTACGCAGTCCTTTACATACTGTACATTCACATCCGGCTTTGCTCTCAGGGAGCTTACGAGGATATTGCGGTAGTTGGGGTGAGATATTATGGAGGTGTGGGCTAGAATTTTGTAGACTACGTAGTACAGAGAAGGCTTGTTTTTGAGCTCATGCACACGTTAAGACTCATGTATCCTCTTTCTTGTTCAAGAGATAAGCAAAGTTCTAATCCTTACCCCCCAAATATTTTACCTCATCCACAGCATATGCTTCTGTCTGGTCCTCCCCTTTTTAAATGTAAACCTCTGTAATAATGCATAGAAGTCTACCATGGTCATAGCAAACGACGCTTTTAATGAGTATGCCTTCTCCATCAGAGCAAGTATCATACAGCCACCCTTAAGATGTCTGCCCTGTTAGTAATCAAGCTAAAGCCAACAATATTGTGCCATGGCTTCTAAAGAACACAGTGCCAATATCACTGGATGTCTTAGGCAGTACAGTAGATGCCATAAGCCTAGGCCAAAGGACAGCCACCTTCTTGCTTTAGCATTATGTACTTATCCACTTTTCTACTAGGTAACTGATGTTGTTTACAAACTACTAGGCTAAAAAATATTTAAAAACCTGTTGCAGGGACACAGATATTACATTGGAGATCCACCTAGGGTGGTGTCCATAGATGCATGTAGGTATGAGTTTTCTGATTATGGCACATATGGATTATTACGAAGGGTTATATTTGTTTATAATTATTCTAAGCCTGAAAACTGTAGATATTTGTAGTCTCAAGCTCTGATATTTTGCACATTGTTTTGATCTGATGTAAAGTGATCACATCTTGATATATACAGTAGTTTTTATTAAGTAATTACGTTTTGTACCATTATAACTATTGATTCGGAAAGTTTGGAGTTTATGTAATACCCTCTACTGACTAGCATAAGTTATTAAAGATGCAAGTTTTCTGAAAAAGTCAGGTTCCTTCCTCAGGCATTATACAATTCTATTCTAATTTTCAATTGTGTTAGCCAATAAAGAGCATCACTTAAACTCCAAATGTTCTGAACTCTATTGTTAATAAACCGTTCTAAACTACTATACTATGCAAGTGTGGTTTAATGATTTTTGGTGATTGCAATTTCTGGACAGTTGAGATTAGCATTGCACGATTTCTAGTAACCAACATCAGAACCTTGGGTATCAATATAGTTGTAATTATCTGCTGTTGATCAAATATAAAACAATTGCAATATATCACATTATCCTTTTATAATTCCTTGTTTCATTATTAATTCACATAAAATGCATTTCATTTATAGACAGATGTTTCCTTTTGGCTGTTGCCTGGTGAAGGCTACGCTCCAGGACCAGAAGAACTTACACAGCTGGCAAACATAGAAGCACAACTTCAGATGTTTTGCAGCACTACAGAAACCAGTGATTGTGACTATGGTGATGTGTCACCCACACAATCAAAATCGGTAAATCCCTTTTTTTTTAATACACAGCATGTGTAGTAATGATTTGCAGCATAATTATTTAGCAAGGCTTTACTTCTGTTCCTTATCCCTTTTGCTGTTACATATCTTGTACATTAAAATCTGTGGGCCTACAGTTCATCAAAGAGCATGTAGCTAGCGTTGCAGGTCATCATTAAGGTGGAACTTAATGTAAAAACGAAGCTATTCCAAACAGGCAAACTTTTTATTGCAGAAGAGACATGCAATGAAAAACACCTCCCTTGTATTTTTAGCCACGGCCATCATGAGTTTTTACTTCTTGGAATCCATCTGCCCTTAGCTCATTCATGCAGACAGGAGGGTGTGCTGAACTGAGAAAGCCAGATGAAAGAAAATATGTTTTTCATATAGATGAGGTTTAGCAAGTGTGATGGCTTAGGTCTCTTTCACACTGTCAGTTTTTCAGGCGGACCTGAACTAACACTCCATGCACCTCTATGGAGCGACGGATGTCAGTGGTGACATGTCTGCTGACATCCGATCTGATCCGCTCCGCTAAATCCAGACAGATGGAAACCCTATTTTCCATCCGTCTGGCGGATCGGATGAAAACGGACAGGCGGATCTGTTTTCATCTGATCCACCATAGAGGAGAGCGGGACTCTGACAGGTCCATCTCTGCTCAGTAAGCAGAGACGGACCTGTCATGCGTCGGCTCAGCAGGGATCAACAGATGGATCCCTACTGAGCAAGCGGAGTCTGTAAAAATGGACAGGTATGTGTGAAAGAGCCCTAAAAGAGGAGCTAAACTCTCACAATCATTATTAACGATTTTGAATCCTTATGCTGCTAGCATTAGTAAATAGATAGGAAAATATATTATATTTAGCTATTTTAAATTTTTTCCTGGATTCTGGCTTAGACCAAAATGATGTCATACATCCCAGGAGTCTTCATGGGCATTTGTTTGGAGGAGGGGAGGAGTGGCTTTCTCAGTTAAGCACACCCTTCTGCCGGCATAAATAAGCTAAGGGCAGATGCAAATCAGGTATATAGCAGCTTATTTTTACAAAGCACAGACACTGGGGCACCTTACAAAATTAACCACTTCCTTACTCGCGTATTGTAATAATACGCCGGCAAGGTGCACTCCCCATCCTGGGTGGACGTCATATTGCGCCCTCCCGTTCTCGCCGCTCTGCGGGCCCCTGGGGGCCCGCATCACGGCGATCGGGCCTCAGCCCATCCCAGATCGGGGTAAAGAGCTAATAAAATTGTCTCTTAACCACCTGATAGGACACAGCCGGTCACTTCCGTCATTTACATGCATCCGCGTTCACGCCACTGGGCGCACCCCCGGGGGCGCGCTGCGTGGCGGTCGGAGTTGAGGCCTGTCCCTCGGACAAAGCCCAGCCCCAATCAGGGTAAAGAGCCAATGAAATTGGCTCTTTACCACGTGACCGGCTGTGACCAATCACAGCCGGTCACATGATATAAACAAACCGCGGTAACGAGCTGTTACCGGGCCCTCCTCCTCACACACCGATCGTGTGTGAGAAGGAGATTGCGGTAACAGCTTGTTACCGCTTAGTGTACACACCAAGCACACTGATTCCCCCAAGTAATAAAGGGGACCTGTCCCCAGCCCATCAAAGTACCCAAGTACCTGTCACCAGCCCATCAGAGTACCCGAGTACCTGTCACCTGCCCATCAAAGCACCCGAATACCTGTCACCTGCCAATCAAAGTACCCAAGTACCTGTCACCAGCCCATCGGAGTACCTGTCACCTGCCCATCAAAGTACCCAAGTACCTGTCACCTACCCATCAAAGTACCCGAGTACCTGTCACCTAACCATCAAAGTACCCGAGTGCCTGTCACCTAACCATCAAAGTACTCGAGTACCTGTCACCATCTTATCAGAGAACCCGAGTACCTGTCCTCATCCCATCAGAGTACCCGAGTACCTGTCACCTGCCCATAAAAGTACCCGAGTACCTTTCACCATCTCATCAGAATAACCAAGTACCGGTCACCCTCTCATCAGAGTACCAGAGTATCTGTCCCCAGCCCATCAGAGTACCCGAATACCTGTCACTATCTCATCAGAGTACTCGAGCACCTGTCTCCATCTTATCAGAGAACCCGAGTACCTGTCCTCATCCCATCAGAGTACCTGAGTACCTGTCACCGTTTCATCAGAGTACCCGAGTACCTGTTACCAGCCCATCTGAGTACCCAAGTACCTGTCACCAGCCCATCAGAGTACCCGAGTACCTTGCACCAGCCCATCAGAGTACCCGAGTACATTGCACCAGCCCATCATAGTACCCGAGTACCTGTCACCAGCCCATCAGAGTACCCGAGTACCTGTCACCAGCCCGTGTGAGTACCCGAGTACCTGTCACCAGCCCATCTGAGTACCCGAGTACCTGTCACCAGCCCATCTGAGTACCCAAGTACCTGTCACCAGCCCATCAGAGTTCCCGAGTACTGTCACCAGCCCATCAGAGTACCCGAGTACCTATCTGCAGTCCATCAGAGTACCTGTCACCAGCCCATCAAATTACCTGAGGACCTGTCTCCAGCCCATCAGAGTACCCATGTACCTGTCACCAGCCTATCAGAGTACCCGAGTACCTGTGACCAGCCCATACCTCATAAAATATATATTGGGGTGTTTATTTTTCAAAATGGGGTAATTTTCTGGGTAATTCCACTGTCCTGGTGCTCCAGGACCTTCAAAAGTGTGATAGGTAGGAATGAAATTAAATGTGTAATTTATGCTCTTAGAACTCCTGAAGGTACTACTTCAATATTGGACCTCTCTATGTGGCCAGGCTGTGTAAAAGTCTCACACATGTGATATCGCCATACTCTGGACGAATAGCAGAATGTATTTTGGGGGTAATTATTGCTATGTACAAGCTCTGTGTTAGAAATATCTTATAAATTGACCACTTTGTGTAAAAATAAAAGCTTTTTTATTTTCTTTCCACGTTTTTCAAAGACTTGTGGAAAAAAATGAACTGTACAAGACTCATAATGCCTCATAGAATATACATTGGGGAGTTTGCTTTCCAAAATGGGGTCATTTTGTGGGTAATTCCATTGTCCTATTGCTCCAGGGCCTTCAAAATTGTAATAGGTTGGTAGGAAATTTTATGTGTAATTTATTCTCCTAGAACGCTTGACGGTGCTCCCTGCATGTTGGACCTCTGCATGTGGCCAGGCTGTGTAAAAGTCTCACACGTGGTATTACCATACTCGGGACGAGTAGCAGAATATATTTTGGGGGGTAAATTTTGCTATGTACATGCTATGTGTTAGAAATATCTTATAAATCGATCACTTTGTGTAAAAATAAAAGCGTTTTCATTTTCTTTCCACGTTTTTGAAGACTTGTGGAAAAAAATGAACCATACAAAAGACTCATAATGCCTCATAGAATATACATTGGGGTGTTGCTGGGAAGGAAGGGGGTATAAGTGTCCTGTACTGAAGTGGTTAAACAGAGAGGATAGTGTACAAAATGAAGTGTAATTTGAACAGCGGGGGGTTTGGGGGGCGCGGACACGGAGCTGACAGGCAGGGAGGGGAGGGGGAGGAGGAAACTGGAGCACAGAGAAGGACAGAGCAGGGCTGCGGATGACGTAAACTGACCACGGTGTCAGGGCTCAGCAGCCATGATATACCATGGTCAGTTTACAGTGGGGAGGGCATAAACTGGCTGGATCAGCCAGGTTTTTTAGGTGATAGAGGGGGCCAAATTTCACAGCACAAGCACTGTGCTGTATAACATGCTTTGAAGGAGCAGGATCATTTTTTTTTTTTTTTGCTTTAAGCTCCATTTCAGGCTGATTTCCATATGGTTCCACAACCTGCTTACCTCTCCGGTATTGCTGAAACTGAGTTTTAAGACCTGGTGTGCTTATAAAGGCTCCAAGAAAGATCATGGGGCTATTGTAAATCAGTTTTTTTCAACCAGGGTGCCCAGGTACCCTGGGTTGCCTTGAGTTTTTTCAAAGTGGTCCCTTGGAAAAATGCCTAAAAATTGCCCAAAAATGTGGGGGGCGTGGCTAGCGGCGGACATGTAAAAAGCGAGGTGGCTGAGCTCCTCCGGCACCGTTAGATCCTGACACCGATTCTGCGGTTATCCTACGACACCTCTCATCACACGAGACCGAGTGCTCTTCTGGCATCCCACAGAACCCATCAGGATGGTTAAAATCGGCCCAGTCGGGCTTAAATCATCCGAGGAAGGTCCATCCTCACGGGCCGCATGGCGGACTAAAGATGGCGCCGGCTCCTCTCCACCCTGTGGAAAGCCGCACATAGAGAAGCAGACACCGCAAACACTGTTTGAGTCACGTATCCCAGGCTCCTAAGCAAAAACTGACTGCAGCTAAAAATAGACCACCCACAACCATTAAGGAACACTTTACTGACACACACCCAGGCTCTCATCCCTCGGCCCTGAAGGCGCCCGCAGACGTGAGGGAGGCAGAGCCCTGAGAGGGACTGGGAGCAAGATGAGGAGCGTGAGGGACCTTCCCAACTAGTTGTTACTGGGGAGGACAATGGCACAGCTGACAAGGAGAGTGCGGAACCCACTATGAGACAGCTGATTGACGCTATCCAGACTTGCCAGACTACCTTGACAGCCCAGATTGATACAGTCTGATTGGACCTCTCCATTGTTAAACATGAGGTGCAAAAAATCCGCTCCAGAATCTCTACTGCGGAACAGCGCATTAGTGACATTGAAGATACTACACATCCCAAGACTGCTGACTTGCGGTCCCAACAGCAGGATTTAAAGGAACACTCCGCAAAACTTGGAGACTTTGAAGACCGCCTATGAAGAAACAATTTGCATTTTATCGGCTTCCCTGAAGGGTCTGAGGGTAGGGAGCCTGAACTCTTCCTGGAAAAATGGCTGAAATCACTGGTGGGATCAGACACCCTCTCATCTTTATTCACCATTGAGCGGGCTCACAGAGTGCCGATGCGACTTCCACAACCGCGACCCATGTTGGCAAAGATACTTCACTTCCAAGACAAGGAAACTGTTTTGCGCACTGCATGAGATCTCCCGGAGATTAAATTCAGTGGGTCCAGGATATCCATTTTTCCGGATTATTCTGCTGCCATCCAGAAACAGAGATCTGCATTTACCCCAGTAAAACGACGCCTCCGGGGCAAACAGCTTAGTTATAGCATGCTGTAACCGGCTAAACTGAGAGTGGTCAGTGAGGGCAAGGCACAATTTTTCCTGTCCCCTGCAAAGGCTTCTGACTGGCTTGATAGTCTGGGATAACTGCCTACGTTTCTTGTGAAGCTCCAATCTGGGCCCCCTAGACCTTTCTCGGTCTCTTGGCCAGACCGCATTCTATGATTGATATGAACCCCCCTTTATGGCAGAAGTGTTAGCTACTAAAATGTTAAGGACATTGCACATACCTGTAATATCTCTGTTTCTGCTGTTTGAACATACAATGATGCTCTTTTGTCATGAATGATCGTCGGGTGTCCAGTTGCTGAAGGAATGACTCTGTGTGAGGGACTACATCCTTAGCAATAATCTACCGAATATGACATGAGCCATCCTATTTAGGTGCCATTATTGCTCATAGTGAACTAAAAGAGCAAACCCAAGAGACCAGCTCTGGTCATTACCTTTATTTATTTCATGGTTACTGGGGTAAGGCTCGTTGAAGTTGGGGACAGCGCATGCTAGCTCATTATGAAACACTTACCTTGGAACGTAGCTCTTGCAGCGGTCTCGGCACACCGCTGTGACCGGCGACATTCTTGTTCCGGGTCTGCGGCTCCGTTCAATCACAGCACGTGCTCCATGCTGACGTCACTCCCGCATATGCGCATGGGAGCCATCATTTACGGCACAAATGCAGAAGAAACGGCACCCTGGGCTACCCCGGTTGCCGATTCTTCAGTGCGCATGTGCCAATGATGTCGGCACATGCAGATACAGGGGATATCTCCTAAACTGTACAGGTTTAGGAGATATTTCCTGGACCTACATGTAAGCCTTATTGTAGGCTTACCTGTAGTTTAAAGTGGTTGTCATGACTTGACAACCACTTTAATCTTCTACTGCTACCATGAATCTTTCTGGAATGGGCTACGTTATGCCACACCAATTGGGTATCTGATACGGCTATTGCCCACTCTACAAAATTATACATTTTTTTTTCTCAGTGATGTCTCTGTGTTCCCCCTCATGAGTCTTAAATGTCTTACATGGAATGTCAGTAGAATTTAAGTATTGCTACACTCTGATACTAAGTGGTAAACGGTTAACCCACATCCCTAACATAGATATGTATTACCAGAAAAATTACCCCCTCTGGGACTTTAAAGCGAAACCAATTCATTCAGAGCAAAAAACAAACCAAAAAATAAAAAGTGAAAGTTTATTGATACATTAAAAACATAACCTTAGAACATACTAGGTCCATCAATCAAAGATGCAAACAAAGTACATTTCGAACCATAACAAATAAGGATAGTACATACAATGTGTGGAATTGGTGAACATGAAATAACAGGCCATGACAGCACAGATAATTGATAAAACACACTTATGACAACTCACACCGCCACTTGGTCCCAAAGTGTCAATATTTTGTGTGGCCACCATTATTTTCTAGCACTGCCTTAACCCTCTTGGACAAGGAGTTTACCAGAGCTTCACAGGTTGCCACTGGAGTCCTCTTCCATTCCTCCATGACGACATCACAGAGCTGGTGGATGTTAGAGACCTTGCGCTCCTCCACCTTTCGTTTGAGGATGCTCAATAGGGTTTAGCTCTGGAGACATTACAAAAATTACAT
>BLSH010099483.1:248022-260512 GCA_018402905.1 Glandirana rugosa | reverse complement strand
ACGAGAGGTTTTGAACCTTCATTTAACCTGGGGGGCCAGTCTGTGCTACAACGACCCATATGGTACTTCAGCCTACTGGAGAAAATACTTACACAACCGGCAAAGCCGGCGTCTCCCCCAAGGAAAGTACCCTTATTTCACGCGGTAAAAACAGTATGCTAGTTGGTGATGTTTCTACCATCTCTTCAGGAGCCTGCCCCCTCCGACTTCATGGTATACCCAGCAACATCGTGTCTGACCGGGGGGTCCAATTTACTTCCAAGTTTTGGAGAGCACTATGTGCAGGATTAGAGATAGAGCTAGCTTTTTCTTCTGCCTATCACCCGTAGACAAATGGCCAGACCGAGAGGACAAATCAGACTCTTGAACAATATCTGAGATGCTTTTCGTCATTTTCTCAGAATGATTGGGTTGCACTGCTGCCGGTGGCCGAGTTTGCTTACAACAACACCATTCACTCGGCCACCCAGCAGTCCCCATTTTGGGCCAACTACGGGTTTCATCCCACATTTTTACCCGACTTAAATTCGGAAGGTACCGTTCCAGCAGCTCAGGACATCACTAGCTTCCTCCAGAAAAATTGCAAACTCTTGCAGGAAACTCTTGCTAGATCTCGGGAGTTGAACAAGGAGGCCTACGATAAGAGAAGGCGGGGGGAGCTGGAACTCCAACCAGGCGACCGTGTCTGGCTATCCACCAAGAATTTAAAATTGGCTTGCCCCTCCAAGAAGTTGGGTCCAAGATTTCTGGGACCATTCCCAGTTAAGAGGAAGATAGACCGGGTGGCATTTGAGCTGGATCTCCCTTCTTCTCTGCGGATCCACCCGGTTTTCCATGCATCTCTGCTGAAGCCCATGGTTCTGGACTCTTTCCCAGGTCGGAAGGTGGGTCCTCCAGACCCCATCCTGGTTAATGGAGAGGAGGAGTTTGAGGTGGAAGCCATCTTGAATTATCGCCGGAGAGCTGGGGGAACCCAGTATTTGATTAAGTGGAAAGGGTTCGGCCCAGAGGAGAACTCCTGGGAACCTGAAGAAAACATCCACGCCCCCGGACTTATCCAGGCCTTCAAGAGAAATCGCCAGGGTGGCGATACCCGGTAAGGCATCCGGAGGCTGCCCCTTGGGGGGGCAATGTTAGGAAAAGGAACGTTCCCTGCCCAATCCTGATGTTTCCGCGGTGGTGCGCACAAATGTGCGCGCTCCCGTGCGCGTTCGCGCGCTCCTGTGCGCGCCCGCACGCGCCAGAAACGGCACAAAACGGGACTATTTAAACCTGGAGAATCCAGAGACAAGTGCTGCTCGTTCTACAGCATTCCCGACCTGTAAGCCTCAGCTCCTGATACCTGTTCCTGTGTTGCTCTGCCTCCTGTTGACACGGCTTGTCCTGACCTGCTGTTCTGCTGCCTGCACCGACCCCGGCTATCCACGACCATCCGATTGTTTGCTCCCTTGTACCTCTGCTGCCCTCCCGTTAAACGAACCTTGCTTGGACTCTGACTACTCTTTTGCCTGATCCTTTTGTACCTTCCTGCCTGCCTGTTGCCGACCCTGCCTGAACGACCATCCTTCTACCTGCACGCCTCCTGGAGCCTCGCTACATCATCAGTGACCCTCCAGCCCTCGTGCCATCCCGCACTCTTGGGCCTCTGTCTCCACTACCAGGGGTCCTCGAATCGGGTGCGCAACAGCGGTTGTTCCCTGCACAAGACAGACTCCACCGTCAGGTACGTGACAGATCCCCATATAAAGGAAGAAAAGAGTTGGTTTAATTGGGGTGAATGTCTAAAAAGGTAGGTAAACTTAGGAAGTATTTTCATTTTAATCAAATTTATTCGTCCTAATAATGATATTGGCAATTTTTCCCAAGTTTTAAGTTGATATTTAGTGGTTTGATAAGCTGGAAGGAGATTATATTTAACATAATCCGTCTCAGATCTTGACACTATAACCCCCAAATATTTAAATTTGTCCACCCACTGCAATAGAATGGCTGGCATGATCGAGTCTTTTGCTCCTGGATCAATAGAACATAATAAAGACTTGGGCCAATCAACTTTAAGTCCAGTCACAGTTGAAAAGGCTTCTAACACCTGAAGCGCACCTTCCAGAGAAGGTCCTGCTTCATTTAAGAATAATAATAGATTGTTGGCATACAGGGCAACCCTCTCTTCTAACCAAGCAATCTTCAGGCCCTGGATATGCGGAGAAACCTGTAGGGTCTCTGCCACTGGTTCCATGGTAATCCCAAAGAGATCTGGCGAGAGAGGGCAGCCCTGCCTAGTTCCCCTATTTAAAGCAAATTTTTGCTGACAAGTCTCCACCTAACTTTATAGCAGCAGTAGGGTTTTGATAAATCTGTAGCCACCGAATAAAGAGAAGTGGAAATCCCATTCTCCTTAGCACTTCCCACAAGTACGACCATTCAATGGTATCAAAAGCCTTCTCGATGTCCAGAGAAGCAACAACCCTCAATCCCGTATTAGAATACTATACTATAATTACATGTAGAAGATTATTTAACCTACATGTGAGAAGCTTAGTAAGTATTTTCAACTCACTGTTTAATAACGCAATTGGTCTATATGATGCACAACTTGTCGGGTCTTTAGGAGACTTGTATATGAGGACCACATGGGCCTCACCCATAGATGGTGGAAGTTTATTCTCTGCCAGAAATTTTGTATAAAGCAAAGCTAAACGCGGAGCAAGAAAACCGCTATGTACTTTATAGAATTCTATTGGCAGGCCATCTGGACCTGGTGCCTTGCCGCTAGAAAAGGATTGTATTACCCCCTGAATCTCATTGGATGAAAATGGACTTACTAGAGCAGACCTTTCCTCATCTGAAAGCCATCCCAGGGCCACAGCGCCCAAAAGGGAGGTTAGTCCCGAAAGGTCACTGGTCATTGACAGGGAGATGGTATATAACTTTGCATAATATTTTCTGAATTCTTCTAATATATTTTCTAGAGAGGTAAGTGTGTCGACCGGAATGCGACTTAATTTCAGAAATTATTGTATGGGATGTATCCTGCTGAGATAGAAGTGCTAGGTATTGACCACTTCTGTCCCCCTGCTTGAAAAATGTTTGTCTACTTTTAGATAGATTCTGTCTGGTGACATCTGACATATGTAAATTTAGTTCCCTTTTAGAGGCTTCCGATAATATGAAATTTTCGTCCCTGGGGTTAGAGCTATAACCCCCATTTGTTCCAATACCTCCTTCTGAAGATCTTGCATCTCTGCAGCTTGATCTCAGTTAACAGCAGCACTACTTGAAATATAATTACCTCTTATAAATGCTTTAAAAGCATCCCATTCTGTATCAGGAGAAGACGACCCCCCCATTAATCTCCCAAAATTCCTGCATAGCAGAAGAAGTTTTCCTGGAGATATCTAAATGGGAGACCCAATGGGCTCCCAATCACCACAGAGATCCATTACACCTGGGTCTTGTGCGCAAGACCATTTCCAGGGGGGAATGGTCTGAAAGCCCACTAGGTAGGTATTTAATATCTACATTATCAGCTAGAAGTGACAGATTAACTGCAATACCTTTAGTGGGTACTAACAAAGCCACAAAGCCCCAGGCCACCCCTCGACCTCCTCACAAGGGGCCACACACCACCACCAACTGTGGCGGTTCCTCAGTGGGTAAGGCAAATGGCTGTACCTCCGACTATCCTAGACAACCACTTCCCTCTGCTGTGTGTGCTGCTGTAAGTGGCGGTGCCTCAGTCACCTCCACAGATGGTACCTCCGCTGCAGGCTCTTGACAGAGCTTGACCTTGCTGGCACTGGGGGAGCACTCAACCCTGTGGTCCATGGGGGAGCCCAAGGAGCTGTCACATTGAAAGCCATGGCAGACCTTAGGAGGTAGGGAATGCAAGCTATACCAGCACTCAAGTTGCATTTGGCAGGGAAGGTTTTTTTTATTCTCTCCCTCATGGGCACACTCCTCTGCTTCATTTGTTTTTAGAGAGGATTTTCCTACTGCCACAACTACCATTACTGCGCAGTTGTCTGGGATTGGGACGGATATGGGAGACAAGAGTCACAAATGCCCCTGGTATCCCTTATCACAAGAATTTTCTTGGAAATTTCCTCTTTCTACCCTGCAGGCTGTGGAGAAAGGAGGAATTGGAAAGGAGAAGAAGAGGCATCATCCTCTACATCTGAATCCTCACAGGAGGAGGCACAGTCCAGCCCCCCTGGTGTCTTTTGTGCCTATAAAAACAACTGTTTGGGAAGCAAGGGTGCAGAACCAGGATGTGACAGTGAAACCATAAGGGCCTGGCCTACTGTGAGCTAAATAAAGGAGGCATCTTTGACTGTCTGTGGCAGTTTGGGGTGTGAATATGAGGATGATGAGGTCCTGTAGTTTGAAGAGGGGGGGGGGGGACTTTCAGATGTGATGGGGAGCGACACTGGTGCCTAAAACTGAAATTGCATATTCAGAATGAGGCCTAATGGTATGTAGAAAGGTAAGATTTTGTCTCTTTCTTTTTCCTATTTTGTCCTTGTGTGGCTTTTTTTCTTGAGTAGAGTGACGTAACCGGGCTGACGTCTGAGTGAAAGCAGTTCAAAAGGGGAGGGCTTCAGAAGTGTTGGAGTGGGACAGCATCCTTTAATGTGAACTAGTGGCCAAAATTGAACTGCATATTCAGGAGTATAAGTTCTAACCAATGCTATGTAGAGAGACAAGATTATCTTACTTCCTTTTGTTTATGGGGTTTTTAGGATGTCAAGGTTATAACTGTACCATGACTTTGATAAATGAGAACCTTCACAGACTTACTATATTTTGTATTTTGTTTGAAATTTGCTTTTAGAAAGCATGGTAATAATCTAGCAATCTTTAATACATAATGAATAAATATCACACATTTTGTATGGCAATAGGGCATACCATGTCTTGGCCAGAGCTTAATGCATGGAAAACATTTACACAGCATCTATACCAGGAATTCAGTTTAATATACACACATTGTTTTCTTAGAAAAGTCAGAAAAAGTGTTGCACGTGGCATATAGTTCTGGTCTTTGGAACAAGTGCCCAGAGTTAAAGAGTTCATGTAGAACATAAAATGCAGAGGATAAGCCCTAGTTCTGTATGTAAAATTAATCCATACAGATGTCTCTCTAGCAACCACCAGGGAAACTTGACTTCCTATTAAATTATAGGTAGTTCCTCACACAGGAAATAAACACAACAAAATCTTGCCGTCCAAGTTATATTTAAAACGCGAATATAATCTTTATGGGTGTCATTTTGAGACAAACACAAGTGTTTCAGAAAAAGAAAATATACAGACGTGCAATTATGTCTCACCACATACTGTTTAACATGAACCACCTAATTTTAGAAGGCTTGTTTTTTTATGTTGCTTTTCGGCAGCCTGCAAATGTATAATCCCCCAGCAAAAGGGACATGTTACTTTTCAATGAAAAATATTTTTTTAAACCTATATTGTATTTACCAGTGCTTTTGTTAGAACATACCAGCATTGAGTGCAAATAGAGGGAAGATAACAAAAAACAAACCCTTGTTTTCTTTTAGCTATTTTAACTGATAGCATATGATGCCCATTCTATGTATTGGACATTGTAGTACATAATTTATTGTGGCTCCAATCATTTACATGCAGTTTAACTGGAAACAGATTGCTGTGTGTTTTTTATTATATTAGTAATATTAGGGAGGATAAGGTGTCACTGCAATGTATAATGTTAAGGCACTGTCAGCTTTATTTTTACATTCCAAAAATATCTGTATTTCAAGTTGGCAATAATTATAATATTTTGTGTATCTCAAGGGCCAGTACAGCAGTTTTACATTAGCCTTTCATAGGCAAATCTGCCTATGTGTTCCATGAATATGACATATTCATTTAACATAAGGTATTTAAATATAGTTAGATATAGTTCATACTGCTTTGTAAAGAGTGGCCATTGCAGAACCAAAAGAGTAGCCCAGAAAGTAATATAGAGTGATAACGTCCTTCACTCATCGAAACTACAAATTTCCCCCAGCATTACCTGCAGTCTGCTGATGTTATCAATGTATTAAGATTGCATAGGAGAAGTTCATGGTTTCCAACTACAACCTTGTCAATGTGTCATAGTGCCTGAGGGTGCTCTCTTTGGGGTTGAAATGTAGCATTCTCTAAGCCTGCTTACATCATTGCAATTAAAGGGTAACTGCTATTTATCTAAATCAGACAGGACAGGACGCAGGACTTGTACTCATGGACCATGGGTTTTATGCCAGCTACATTCAGGTGACTGGACATTGGCAAGAAACTCGCTAAGACCACCCTTACTGCACACTCATATAACCCTTCCTAATCCATGAGACTCCGTTTTTTTGCTAGTGTCCTTAGGTGATGGACCTGTTCTCCTCTGGTAAAGTATTTTTCTTTTTAATGCATTTATTTATTTTTTTCTCTGATACTTCTGTCAAGATCGAACTTCTTATTGCCCTGGGCTATTTATCAGTTTCTGGATCAGTGACCCTCTGGGTGTACCTTGGGGGACTGTGCCTAGACCCCACTATGGGGACCAGCTTGTAATGTTTGCTTTTTTTGGCGCTCACCTTGGCAGTCTCTAATGTTTGCTTCAGGCATGGGATCCTGTGTTAGGTGCTCACCTTGGTCTGAAATGCAACCTGTATAGTTAGCCAAAATGTGCTATTTAGGTCCAGGCTCTGTCTGTGGTTCTCTTTGTCCATCGTGATGGGCAAAGTCTGGACCTCTAGTAGACCCAGCTTCGTGGATAAGGTAAGACACCAGTAAGCACCTTAGTAGGGGGAGGTCCATAGCAGTGCCAAAAACTCCTTTTTGTGCTGCAGGGGCTCCCTTCTCCACGGAGCCTCAGGGTTGCATCTCCCCCACTGATCCCCTCATGGGGGCACCTGGTGCCTTGAAGCCCCAGCTCCCTATTAGCAACCAAAGTAACCTTTTGTGGTCCCAAAATGCTTTGCAGTACGTTACCCCTTTGAGGAATCACTTTTAAAAAAGTGAACCAGTCCACCAGTGGTGGACCCTCCGATTTCCAGGTTGAATAAAGCAACCATGATTCCAGTAGAGGATTCACTGTCTTTTAAGGACCCGGCCGATAGAAGAGTGGAGTCTGTGGTGCGCGCAGGTTCGGCAATGCGACCGATCCTGGCCTCGGTCCTGGTGTCTCAGACTTTAACTGAAGCTTTTGCACCAAGGTCTGGGGAATGAGCAAGTTCCTGCTGCTTATGTTGATCTTGTGGACCAGTAGGTCCAAGGGCTGCAGTTTATATGTGATGCATTTTTGGATGCGACTCCCCTGCTGTCCAAACTCTCTGTAGTAGTTAGACGCGTGCTGTGGCTTATGAGCTAGTCGGCAGACCAAGCCTCTAAGAAAGCTCTCATTGATCTGCCTTTTCAAAGCGATCGACTGTTTAGGGCTACCCTGACATCATTAAGGGTGTCACAGAGGGGAAGAGTACTTTCCTGCCACAGTCTTATGGAAGAGGCCTCGAAAACGTGGGCCTTCTTTCTCAGCGCATAAAAAATTATTTTCGGCTCCCGGGACTGCAAACAAGGGCAACAGATCTCTCAAGCCTTCCTCGGGAGGTTTCAAGCAATCTTGGTCTGGTAAGCCTAAAGCTGGCTTCTCCAGCAGACAAGACCTCTTCAGCATGAAGGTCTGCCCTCACCCATAACTGGGGTGGGGGGACATCTTTGCTGGTTTCCGGCCTTATGGACCTGCTTTGTGAGCGTCTAGGGGATCCACAAAATTTTCCTTTTGGGGGTACCAAAGAAGGGGGGCAGAGTTTGTCCATTTCAGGGGGGTCCTGAGTCTCTTTGTGCAGTTATAATTCCTGCAAAGGTGATGTCTGAACTACCTTAAGCCCCCCTCAGGTGATGTCCAAACTACCTGAAGCCCCCTCTATCCCCGTCCAGGAGATTGAATCACCTGGGTCTGACTCTGGATTTATTGCTGACCAGGGTGGTCTTGTTTCTACTCAAACTTTGGCTCCTTCAGCAGGTTCGGTTCAACAGGAAGTTACCAAGGTTCGTGGCAATGTCACGGATTCCTCTGGTGGACACCGCAATTGTCCTAGTGCCGCTGTTGGGCCAGCACCTTCCTCTTCCGTGGTGCCTGCAAAGGATTGAGGGCGAAAGTCTTATGGTCATTTTGGTGGCTGCAAATGTCCCTTGGGAGCTACCTCTCAGAGAGGACCAGTTGTCCCAAGGGCTGAGCTTCCATCCTGCTTTACAGTTGCTGGTTTTGATGGCTTGGCTGTTGAAAGCCAGGTACTGAAGGATAGAGGTTTGTCTGGATCAGTGATACCTACTATGTTGAAGATGAGGAAGTCGACTTCTAGCAAGATATACCATAGTTCGTGGAAAGCGTACATTTCTTGGCGTGAGTTGATTGGCGCTCATCCTCGCTCCTTTTTTATAGCTCAGATCTTGGCCTTCCTTCAATGGGGCATTGAGCAGAGGTTAGCCTTAAGTACCATCAAGGGCCAGGTGTCTGCCTTAGCAATCTTCTTTCAGTGACCCCTAGCCACTCACTCTTTAGTCCGTACCTTCATTCAAGGAGTCTGGCATGTGACTCCGCCTTTATGGTCTCATTTGCCGCCATGGGATTTGAACTTAGTGCTCTGTTTTACAGAAACCTCCATTCGAGAATATTCGGGAGATTTCCTTACCTTCGTTGTCCCAGGAGGTGGCATTCTTGGTGGTTATTACATCTGCCCATAGGGTGTCAGAGTTGGAAAAATTATATTGCTGTGCTCCCTATTTGTTGGTCCACAGAGAGAAGGTGGTTCTTCGTCCCTGTCCATCGTTCCTACCTAAAGTGATCTCGGACTTCCATTTAAATGAGGACATCCCAAGAAATTTGCTTTGCATACCTTGGAAGTGGTTCATGCGATATGGGTGTATCTGACAGCCATGGAGTCCTTTCGGAAGTCAGTCTCACGTTTTGTGGTTACACAAGGACCAAGGAAAGGGCTGGCTGCTTCTTCGGCTACCATCTCCAGATGGATCAGACAGACGGTGACTCAGGTCTATTCTATTAAAGGTTAGGTTCCTCCTTTCCCTATCACGGTGCATTCTACTCGGGCGCTTAGTACTTCTTGGGTCTTCCATCATCAAGCGTCAATATCAAAGGTGTGCAAGCCGGCCACTTGGTCGCCGGTGCATACTTTCACCAAATTCTACAAAGTAGATATTTTTGCATCTGTGGATGCTTCTTTTGGCTGCAAGGTTTTGCAGGCTGCTGTTTAAGAGTGGGGTTTCCTCTTAAGGGATGGTTTTCTTTAAAATTTTTATTTTTCAAATGGGACTCCTGTGTCTTGGTTGAGCTCCTGTGGTTAGCCTTGGGTTATTTTCCCCACCCCTCATTTTCCTTTTGGCACTGCTTTTGGATATCCCAATGGTCAAGATTAAGGAGGCACTGTGTCCATCAATGAATTTGTAGAAATGGATTTTACGGTGAGTACAAAAATCCCGTTTTTTTTACTTTAGACTTATGCTGGCCGTGCATGGATCAAAATTAGGGTGATTCAGCAGGGACAGAACAAATTTCAATCCATGTATGGGCTAAGTGGTTGTACACAAGTCAATCTATCGATTGACGTGTACAACCAGCCTGTCAGGTTTTTGCCGAACGATCAGTGCTGCCCACTATAGCCAACAACACTGATCATTGTATTCTGCCAGCGGGGAAGGCTCCCCACCGGTAGAACACAATAGCACTGTGGGAGTGATTCCCCCATCCATCTTGAATGTATAATGTAAGGCCTGCCTAAGTCCCAGGAGGATCTGGCAGCTGCATCATGCCTCTTGGATGACACATTCCCTACCACCTTTTCTGCATTGTTGCACTCCTACTTCCACATTCTAGAGACACAGCCTGATGGGCACTGGCAAGGCTGTGCTGATGGACACTGGTGAGACTGCGCTGATGATGGACACTAGACTGCGTTGATGGGCGCGGCAGGCTGTGCTGATGATGGGCACTAGCTAGACTGCGCTGATGGGCACCGGCAAGGAGGTGCTGATGGGCACTGGCAAGGCCGCGCCGATGGGCACTAGTGAGACTGCACTGATGGCCACAAGTAGGGCTGAGCTGATGGGCACTGATCAGGCTGCACTGATGAGCACAAGTAAAGCTGCATTGATGGGCACTGATCAGGCTGCACTGATGGGCACTGATGAGCATTGGTAAGGCTGAGCTGATAGGCACTGGCGAGGTGGCACAGATGGCCACAGGCAAGGCTTTGCTGTTGGGCACTGGCGAGGCTGCGCTGTTGGGCACTGGCGAGGCTGCTCTGATGAGAACAGGTAAGGCTGAGCTGATGGGCACTGGTGAGGCTGAATTGATAGGCATTGGTGAGGCTGCATTGATGGGCACTGGTGAGGCTGCATGGATGTGCATTGGTGTGGCTGCATTGATGGTCACTGATCAGGCTGCATTGATGGGCACTGATGAGGCTGCATTGATGGGCACTGGTGAGGCTGAGCTGATGGGCACTGATCAGGCTGCATTGATGGACACAAATAAGGCTGCACTGATGGAAACTGATCAGGCTGCATTGATGGGCACTGATGAGTCTGCATTGATGGGCACTGAGGAGTCTGCATTGATGAGCACTGGTAAGTCTGCATTGATGGGCATTGCTAAGGTTGAGCTGAGGGGCATTGGTGAGGCTGCATTGATGGGCACTGATCAGGCTGCACTGATCATGCTGCACTCATGGGCACTGGTGATGCTGCATTGATGGGCACTGGCGACGCTGCATTGATAGGTACTGATCAGCCAGCTCAAGTGAGCCCTCAGCCCAGACTCGGTGTGCTGTCACTGAGGCCTGCCGGACAGCACTGAAATGTGGGAGGGGTTATCAAATTTACCTTCGGGCTGAAGCCCCTGGTCTTTTTCCAACCTAGCAACACCCTTGGCTGGGACAAAAGAAAAGCATGAGTTCTGCAGGTGGCCTATAGAAAACTCAAAACACTGCTCAAGGTGATAACTTTCCCTAGAGCAAAGTCCTATTATGACATTGTTCCCTTCATATTACTCTAGCTTCCTTTCAGGCTCACACCAGATGGCCTGTCTGACAAAAGCACATTTCTCTGTCTATGTTTGAATTCTTTGGAAAACTTTTGTTCCTTCTAGGACCTTCAATTTCCTCTGACCCGAAATGCTACACATCTGCTATTCTCCCTAACCCCACTCAGGAATCAGAGGTGGAACCTCCTTTACTTGAGGATATTATGGTGAAAAGTATTGAGGGCCCTGATATTGTAGTGGAGATTTTACCCTCATTTTCCTTTGTATCCACAGAGCTGAAGACGGTATTAATAAAATGTGACTTCTCTATGTCCTCAGTAATAAACTCAAAACGATGTAGTAAAGGGCCTACATGCTCAGACCTGAGCTTTTTTTGTTGTTCAGTCATTTAGTCATATCTGACTCTTCGTGACCTCATGGACCATAGCACTCCAGGCTTTCTGTCCTCCACTGCCTTCCAGAGCTCGCTTAACTTCATGTTCATTGTTTTGATGATGCTACCTATCCACCTTGTTTTCTGTCATTCTCTTCTCCTTTCTCCTTCCACCATCAGAGTATTTTCCAATGAGTACTCTCTTCACATTAGGTGGCCAAAGTATTTGAGTTTCAGCTTCGGGACCTGTCCTCCCAGTGAATATTCAGGCTTGATTTCCTTCAGGATTGACTGGTTTAATCTTCTTGCCATCCAAGGGACTTTCAAGAGTCTTCTCCAACACAATAGTTCAAAAGTATCAATTCTTCTGCGTTCAGCCTTCCTTATGGTCCAACTTTCACATCCATAGGTTACTGTTGGGAATACCATAGGTTTGACTATACGACACTTTGTCGGTAGGGTGATGTCTCTGCTTTTTATAATGTTGTCTAGGTTTGCCATTGCTTTCCTCCCAAGAAGCAAGCGTCTCTTAACCGCTTGCCGACCGCTGGTCGGCAATTGACGGCGACAAAGTGGCTCTGTAACGCAAATCGCCGTCATACGACGGCGGCCGTGATACAGAGCCACTGTGAGCGCGCGCTCACTGTGTTCGTGGGGGGCCAGGGAGCGGGTGCGGCGGCTTCGATTGCCGCCGGCCACCCGCGATGCCCCCCCCGGAGTGAAGGAGCGGAGGTCCGTGCATGTAAACACGGACCTCCGCTCTGTGTGAGGGGAAAGGGCTGTGATCACAGCCTTCCTGTACACGAAGGCTGTGACCACTTCCCTTCTCCAGCTAGGCAAGCCCCCATACAGTAAGAACACGCCCAGGGAACACAGTTAACCCTTAGCGCGCCCCCTGCAGGTTAACCCCTTCACTGCCAATGGCATTTACACAGTAATCAGTGCATTTTTATAGCACTGATCGCTGTATAAATGCCAATGGTCCCAAAAAAGTGTCAAAACGTTCCGACATGTCCGCCCCAATATCGCAGTACCGCTAAAAATCGCAGATCGCCGCGTGT
>BLSH010099483.1:234485-247257 GCA_018402905.1 Glandirana rugosa | reverse complement strand
GTTTATCTCGAAAGAAAACCACCATAAACTAGTGGAGACGCAGTAAAGACTAGCGGCGATATTTGTTTTCTTCTCGCTGTTAAAACGTTTTTTTGGGTTTAAAGAATGAAAAGCGCAAACCAATCAATAAACGCCGATTGCGATTTTTTTTATCGCAAATATGAGGAAGAATATAAATCGGCCAAAAACGGTGAAAAAAAATGTTTTTTTATCTTTTTTTTTTTGGATTTGTATTTTAGCAAAAAGTAAGAAATTTGGGTTTTTTTGCAAAATTGTCGCTCTTCTTTTGTTTATAGCGGCGATCAGAAATGACGCAGAGGTGATCAAATACCACCAAAAGAAAGCTCTATTTGTGGGAAAAAAAGGACGCCAATTTCGTTTGGGTACAACGTCGCACGACCGCGCAATTTTCAGTTAAAGCGACGCAGCGCCGAATCGCAAAAAGGGCTCCGGTCCTAAAGCTGGAAATCCTTCCGGGGCTGAAGTGGTTAATTTCATGGCTACAGTCACCGCCTGCCATGATCTTGGAGCCTAGGAAGATAAAATCTGTCACTGTTTCCATTTCTTCTCCTTCTATTTGCCAAGGAGTGATGGGTCCGGTTGCCATGATCTTTTCTTAATGTTCAATTTTAGGCCAGCTTTTGCACTCTCCTCTTTCACCTTCATTAAGAGACTCTTTAGTTCTTCTTCACTTTCTGTCATTAGTGTGGTATCGTTTGCATATCTCAGGTTGTTGATATTTCTCCTTGCATTCTTAATTCCGGCATTTCGCATGATGTACTCTGCATATAAGTTTACATGCCCTGGCAGAATTTGATTTCTTGGCCATTTTTCAGAGAATATGAATGAGAACACAAACACATTTCTTTCACTAGTATTTGGCTGAAGCCATTTATTGTCAATCAACTGTGTTTACTCTTTTTAAATCATAATGACAACACAAACTACCCAAATGACCCTGATCAAAAGTTTACATACCCCATTTTTTTAATACCGTGTATTGCCCCCTTTACCATCGATGACAGCTTGAAGTCTTTTGTGGTATTTGTGGATGAGGCTCTTTATCTTCTCAGATGGTAAAGCTGCCCATTCCTCCTGGCAAAAAGCCTCCAGTTCCTGGAAATTCTTGGTCTGTCTTGCATGAACTGCACGTTTGAGATCTCTCCAGAGTGGCTCAATGATATTGAGGTCTGGAGACTTTATTCTGCTGTAACCATTGAAAGGTCGACTTGACCTTGGGTTTTGGATCATTGTCATGTTGGAATGTCCAAGTACATCCCATGCACAGCTTCCTGGCTGATGAATGCAAATGTCCCCCCAGTATTTTTTGATAACATACTGCATTCATCTTGCCATCAATTTTGACCAAATTTCCTGTGCCTTTGTAGCTCACATATCCCCAAAACATCAGCGATCCACCTCCGTGTTTCACAGGCCTTGTTGACTCCTCTCCAAATGAAGAGTTTATGGTTGTGGCTAAAAAGCTAAATTTTGGTCTCATCACTCCAAATGACTTTGTGCCAGAAGATTTGAGTCTTGTCTCGGTACTGTTTGACGTATTGTATGTGGGATACTTTGTGGCATTTGGGTAGTAATGGCTTTCTTCTGGCGACTCAACCATGCAGCCCGTCTTTCTTCAAGTGCCTCCTTATTGTGCATCTTGAAACAGCCACACCACAGGTTTTCAGGGAGTCCAGAAGTTATTTGTGGGTTTTTCTTTGCATCCCGAACATTTTCCTGGCAGTTGTGGCTGAAATTTTAGTTGGTCTACCTGATCGTGGATTGGTATCAATAGAACCCCTAATTTTCTACTTCTTGATTAGAGTTTGAACACTGCTGATTGGCATTCTCAATTCCTTGGATATCTTTTTATATCCACTTCCTGTTTTATACAGTTCAACTACCCTTTTCCGCAGATTCTTTGACAATTCTTTTGCTTTCCCCATGACTCAGAATCCAGAAACGTCAGTGCAGCACTGGATGAAAGATGCAAGGGTCTGTCAGGAGTCCAGAAACTCATCGACCTTTTATATACACACTAATTACAAGCAAACAGGTCACAGGTGAGGATGATTACCTTTAATACCCATTCAACCCCCTTTGTGTCAACTTGTGTGCATGTTATCAGGCCAAAATCACCAAGGTATGTAAACTTTTGATCAGGGTCATTTGGGTAGTTTCTGTTGTCATTATGATTTAAAAAGAGTAAACACAGTTGAATGATAATAAATGGCTTCAGCCAAACTCTAACCATGAGTGAAAGAAATGTTTTTGTGTTCTCATTCATATTCTCTGAAAAATGGCAAAGAAATCATAAATTCTGCTAGGGTATGTAAACTTATGAACACAACTGTACATACTTGCCGCACTCCTTTCTCAGTTTTGAACCAGTCAGTTGTTCCATGCCCTGTTTGAACTGTTGCTTCTTGACTTGCATACATGTTTCTCAGAAGACAGGTGAGGTGGTCTGGTATTCCCATTTCTTTCAGTATTTGCCACATCTCTTGTGATCCACACAATTGAAGGCTTTACTGTAGTCAATAAAGGAGAAATAGACATTCTTCTGGAACTCCCTTGCTTTCTCCATGATCCAACGAATGTTGGTAGTTTGATCTCTAGTTCCTCTGCCTCTTTGAAATACAGCTTGTACTTGTGGTATCTCTCCGTTCACATGCTGCTGAAGCCTAGCTTGTAGAATTGGCAGCATAACCTTGCTAGCGTGTGAGACGAGTGTGATCGTACAGTAGTTTGAACATCCTTTAGCGCTGCCCTTCTTTGGTATTGGATAGTAAACCAACCTCTCCCAGTCTTGTGGCCATTGTTGAGTTAGCAATGCTTTCTAAGGCCCACTTGACTTCCTTCTCCAGCAGTGGCGGCTGGTGAAGTTTTATGATGGGGGGGCGCCAGGCCCTGCCTTTCCTTTTTGACCCCTCCTACTAATAAGCTCCACCCACTCTGTCCCCTGTATTCCACATATTGTGTCATGAGTTCACAGCGCAGTATCACAGGACACAGTATACAGCTCAGCATCACAGGACACAGTATACAGCTCAGCATCACAGGGCACAGTATACAGCTCAGTATCACAGGGCACAGTATACAGCTCAGTATCACAGGACACAGTATGCAGCTCAGCATCCCAGGATGCAGTATACAGCCCCAGCATCACAGGACACAGTATACAGCTCAGCATCACAGGACACAGTACACAGCTCAGCATCGCAGGGCACAGTATACAGCTCAGCATCACAGGACACAGTATACAGCCCCAGCATCCCAGGACACAGTATACAGCCTCAGCATCACAGGACACAGTATACAGCTCAGCATCACAGGACACAGTACACAGCTCAGCATCACAGGACACAGTATACAGCTCAGCATCACAGGACACAGTATACAGCTCAGCATCACAGGACAGAGTATACAGCTCAGCATCACAGGACACAGTATACAGCTCATTATCACAGGTGTGGTAAATTGCAGCCAATATCATATGTGGGGGGTAAATTGCAGCCAGTATCACAGGTGGGGGCACTTATGCAGCCAATAACACAGGTGGGGGCACTTATGTAGCCAATAACACAGGTGGGGAAACTTATGCAGCCAATAACACAGGTGGGGCAGTTATGCAGCCAGTGACACAGGTGGGGGTAGTTATGCAGCCAGTGACACAGGTGGGGGCAGTTATGCAGACAGTATCACAGGTGGGGGCAGTTATGCAGCCAGTGACACAGTTGGGGGCAGTTTGCAGCCAGTGACACAGTTGGGGGCAGTTTGCAGCCAATGACACAGTTGGGGCAGTTTGCAGCCAGTGACACAGTTGGGGGCAGTTTGCAGCCAGTGGCACAGTTGGGGGCAGTTTGCAGCCAGTGACACAGTTGAGGGCATTTTGCAGCCAGTATCACAGTTGGGGGCAGTTATGCAGCCAGTGACACAGTTGGGGGCAGTTTGCAACCAGTGACACAGTTGGGGGCAGTTTGCAGCCTGTATCACAGTTGGGGGCAGTTATGCAGCCAGTGACACAGTTGGGGGCAGGTATGCAGCCAGTGACACAGTTGGGGGCAGGTATGCAGCCAGTGACACAGTTGGGGGCAGTTTGCAGCCAGTGACACAGTTGGGGCGTTTGCAGCCAGTGACACAGTTGGGGCAGTTTGCAGCCAGTGACACAGTTGGAGGCAGTTTTCAGACACAGTATACAGCTCATTATCACAGGTGTGGTAAATTGCAGCCAATATCATATGTGGGGGGTAAATTGCAGCCAGTATCACAGGTGGGGGCACTTATGTAGCCAATAACACAGGTGGGGAAACTTATGCAGCCAATAACACAGGTGGGGCAGTTATGCAGCCAGTGACACAGGTGGGGGTAGTTATGCAGCCAGTGACACAGGTGGGGGCAGTTATGCAGACAGTATCACAGGTGGGGGCAGTTATGCAGCCAGTGACACAGTTGGGGGCAGTTTGCAGCCAGTGACACAGTTGGGGGCAGTTTGCAGCCAATGACACAGTTGGGGCAGTTTGCAGCCAGTGACACAGTTGGGGGCAGTTTGCAGCCAGTGACACAGTTGGGGGCAGTTTGCAGCCAGTGACACAGTTGGGGCAATTTACAGCCAGTGACACAGTTGGGGCAGTTTGCAGCCAGTGACACAGTTGGAGGCAGTTTTCAGCCAGTGACACAGTTGGGGGCAGTTTGCAGCCAGTGACACAGTTGGGGGCAGTTTGCAGCCAGTGCCACAGGTGAGGGCAGTTTACAGCCAGTGCCACAGGTGGGGGCAGTTATATAGCCAGTGACACAGGTGGGGGCAGTTTGCAGCCAGTGACACAATTGAGGGCAGTTTGCAGCCAGTATCACAGGTGGGGCAGTTATGCAGCCAGTGACACAGTTGGGGGCAGTTTGCAGCCAGTGACACAGTTGGGGGCAGTTTGCAGCCAGTATCACAGTTGGGGCAGTTATGCAGCCAGTGACACAGTTGGGGCAGCTATGCAGCCAGTGACACCGTTGTGGGCAGTTATGCAGCCAGTATCACAGTTGGGGGCAGTTATGCAGCCAGTGACACAGTTGGGGGCAGTTATGCATCCAGTGACACAGTTGGGGGCAGTTATGCAGCAGTGACACAGTTGGGGGCAGTTATGCAGCCAGTGACACAGTTGGAGGCAGTTTTCAGCCAGTGCCACAGGTGGGGGCAGTTTGCAGCCAGTGCCACAGGTGGGGGCAGTTTGCAGTCAGTGCCACAGGTGGGGGCAGTTATGCAGCCAGTGACTAAGGTAGGGGCAGTTATGCAGCCAGTGACACAGGTGGGGGCAGTTTGCAGCCAGTGACACAGTTGAGGGCAGTTTGCAGCCAGTGACACAGTTGGGGGCAGTTTGCAGCCAATATCACAGTTGGGAGCAGTTCTGCAGCCAGTGACACAGTTGGGGGCAGTTATGCAGCCAGTGACACAGTTGGGGCAGTTATGCAGCCAGTGACACAGGTGGGGTACATTGCAGAGACACCCCCCATCCCCCCCGAGGTCGGGACAAGTACCGCACTTACCCCATCCAATAGGCAGGCAGCAGGCAGGATTTTTGCAGAGTTCAGCATGCGGAAAGCGGCTGTCCCTCATGGTCGGGTGGTCACCAGGGAGTCAGGGTCTCTGTGCAGCGGGAGTCACGTCCGCTGCCACAGTGACCCGCCCCCGGCCACCGCATCCAATCACACTGATCAGAGCGCCCACATAGCTTATAATGGCTGACCAATAGGCTCACTACATGGCTGTCAGGTGACAGCCAAGGAGCCGGAAAAAAAATAAAAAAATAAAGTCAATGTACTGGCACCACCTGCAGGGGGGCGGGGCTGACTTTTTTTTTTTTTTTTAGCCGGCGGGGAGGCGGGACCCAAGCGCCCCTCATACACCAGCCGCCACTGCTCTCCAGAATATCCAGTTCAAGGTCAGTGATTGCATCACCATAGTCATAAGGAACATTCAGATCTTTCTTGTATAGTTCTGTGTATTCTTGCCATCTCTTCTTTGTCTCTTTTGCTTTTGTCAGGTCCTTGCCATTTTTGTCTATTATCATGCCCGTCTTTGCACAAAACTTTCCCTTGATAGCTCCAATTTTCTTGAAAAGCTCTCTAGTCTTTCCCATTTTGTTGTTTTCCTCTAATTATTTGCATTGATTGTTTAAGAAGGTCTTTTTGTCCCTTGCTATCCTCTAGAAGCCAGTTGGGTATATTTTCCCTTTTCTCCATTGCCTTTTACCTTACTTTTTGTTTAGCTATTTGTATGGATTTCTTGCATTTCTTCTTTGGAATGGTTTTCATTACTGCGTCTTGTACCATGTTACACACTTCCTTCTATAGTTCCTCAGGCACTCTGTCAGATCTAATCCCTTAAATCTCTTTGTCACCTCCACTGAGTATTCACAAGGGATCCTATTTATATCATATTTGAAATGTCTAGTGGTGTTTCCCACTTTCTTCAATTTAAGCCTGCATTTTGCCATAAGAAGCTTGTGGTCTGAGCCAGTCAGCTCTGGGTCTTGTTTTGACTGACTGCATAGAGCTTCTTCATCTTTGGTTGCAGAGAATATAATCAATCTGATTTCTGTATTGACCATTCATTGATGTCCGTGTGTGGAGTCACCTCTTTGGTTGTTGGAAAAGAGTGTTTGTTATTACCATTATGTTTTCTTGACAAAACTCTTATTAACCTTTGTCCTGCTTCATTTTGTACTCCAAGGTCATATTTGCCTGTTATTCTGGTGTGGCGTTATGTGAGGCAAAGTCATAGATGGACGCTATGTATTGCCTCGTGTGCGTTCATCAGGAATGGACTAAAGCGGAATCCCGCCTGTGGTTTACCAGCCACCATGGCAGGGTTGGTTCTGGACCAGATTTTGTGGTCCACTGAAGTCCACTATCAGCTAGTGGTTAAATAACCAGGAAGAGAGAACAGGTTTGCTCTGCCCTGGGATTCTGAGAGTGATCAGGCTGAGAGAGCTCATCCATGGAGCTGTTGCTTATGGACTGAAGGAAAAAGGTTTGCATTTGTTTCTGTTTTATGGGTGTCTAGGAGAAGCCCTACACTCCTCAGTTAGGAACTGGACTGTTTTAGTTAGTGCCGGAGAGGCACAGATTTATTTTGCTGTTTTGTTTGTTTTGCACTTGCAACCCTTTTTATATAAACCTGGCTGCAAGCCAGACTTTCAAAAATCTGCTGTCTGAACTGCCCTTATCCCAGGAAAGGTGATCCCCACAAGAGCTAATCCTCACACGCGGTGGACAGTTTCCTAAAAATGGAAGAGATGTTAAAGGCCCTGCTTCAAGCCACTGTGGCTCAGTGGGAAACCAACCACCAGGTCACACAGGCCGCTGCAGCTCAGCGAGAGGAGAGTCTCCGACAGCATGAGACCCAGCAGGAGATAAACTGCCAGCTGGTGGAGGCTCTGGTGGAATTAAAAAAGGGGTCCGCGCCTCCTGTGCCAGTGGAACAGAAAATGGTATGTGGCAGCTACCACCTGCAGAAGATGACACCTGCAGATGACGTGGAGGCGTATCTCACGACCATTGAGAGAGTCGCTGTTCGCGAAAAATGGCCAAAAGAGCAGTGGACGGGGCTGTTAGCACTTTTCCTGACAGGTGAATCCCAAAAGGCTAACTTTGATTTGGAACCAGATAAGGCCCAGGACTATGAGACTCTAAAGATGGAGATACTTGCACGCCTGGGTGTCACCATGGCCGTCTGGGCTCAACTAGTGCATCAGTGGTCCTAGAGCATGTACAAGCCACCTCGCTCCCAAGTGTTTGACCTGATCCATCTCACGAGCAAGTGGTTGCTGCCAGGCCCGCAGATTGTGGAGCGGGTGGTCATGGACTGGTATCCGCGTGCGCTCCCTGCTGCTTTAAGGAAGTGGGTCAGTCATGGGGACCCCAAAACTGCATACCAACTGGTGGACCTCATGGAGAGATACTCTGCTGCTGAGGACTTGCTGAACCCATCTGTGCACCGCTCCAATGTATCTAGGGGTGAAAGATCACCCAGCGGAGCCGGTCAGACTATTCTAGGGTTCAAGGGCGTGAGGAAGCATAATAAGCCTGCTGTTACAGCTAATGAGACTGTGGACTCTAGACCTGGAGACTGGCCAAACAAGCCAGGAAGGTCTTTGAGACCCTTGTGAGGACTGGGTATAGGCCATATACAATGCTACTGCTGCCATGCATTAGGTCATATTGCTGCCAACTGATCTCTGAATGATGAACCCATGCAATGTGATTATGCTTATATGAAAAACCGCCTTTCTCTTTTTGCACAGGTCACATGTATGGTGTCATGTCAAGGATGCATGGAGAGACAAATGTGTATAATTTCTGTGGATGGAAAGCAAGTCACTGCACTACTTGATTGTTGTGACATTAGTCAAAAGTAATTGTGTAAATCCTGCAAAATTACACCCCAGCACTGTCGGGATTATTTGCATTCATGGTGACACACGGGACTACCAGATGGCAGTGGTGGAGAGTGACACCCCCTGGAGCAGGATGACACATTCGTTGGGGGTAGTACCTTTATGAAGCCCCAGTCGGGAGAGATGTTCCCCATTTCTGGAGCCTTTGGGAAAGGAAAGGGAGTCTGGTGAATAGAGTTTCCCCTGCTGGGGAGGCACGGGAACTCACACCAGACCTGTTTGATTGCCAAAATGAAGGGGAGACTGTTGGTATGATCGAGGAAAGAGGAGACCTTCTTCCTTTTCCAGTAGAGCTGGAAGCCAGCTCCCGGCTGGAGGTTAATGAACCAGAAAACGTCTGGTTTAGAGTGGACAGAATATGGTACCTGACTTAGAGGTCACGAGAGAGGACTTTTGTACAGAACAACTATGTGATGTCACCCTCATTAGAGCCAGAGAAAACGTTAAGGTCATAGATGGGTAACCTGTGGAACCTAATTGGGAGGTGTCTTTTCCCTACATGGCCCTTAAAAACAATTTGCTGTATAAACGTGCTAATACACTGCGAGGAGGAGGTAGTAGTGGTTCCCAAACCCTATCACAGGATGGTACTAGACTTAGCCCATGGTCATATAATGGGGAGACATCTGGGTATAGAGAAGACCAAGGAGAGAATAACCCAGAGATTCTTCTGGCCTTGGTTGTATGCAGATGTCAGAGAAAACTGAATCATGCTCCGAATGTGAAATTTCTACGCCGTCGCCCCATTTTCGTAGTCCGCTTGTCCCACGACCCATAATTGAAGTGCTGTTTGAGAGAATTCGCATGGATCTGGTGGGGCCAGTGGTGAAGTCTGCCCGGGGAATACCTCCACTAAGACTATCGCCAAAGAGTTGGTCCAGGTATTTTAGTCATGGAGGAGGTCTTAACAGATCAGGGCACCCCGTTTATGTCCCGAGTTACTATGGAATTGTGCAAGTTGTACAAAATCTCCCATTGCTGTACCTCTGTCTACCTCCCCCAAAAGGATGGAATTGTGGAGAGATTTAACAAAACACTCAAAAGTATATTGAAAATGGTGGTGGAAGAAGATGTGAGAAATTGTTTTTTTTTGCTATCGTATCTCATGTTTGCCATACAAGAGGTTCCGCAGGCATCTACGAGTTATTCTCCTTTTGAACTCTTGTATAGTAGACATTCCAGGGGATTATTAGATGTCACAAAAGAAACATGGGAAGGTGTTAGGAGAAAATCGGCAGTTCTGAACCTTCTGGCGCAGATGCGCACGCCCCGGAAACGCCACCAAACGGCGCTATTTGAATTCCCTGCACCTGTCAGCAAGTGCTGTCCGTTCTACAGCGTCTGAGTACCTGTGAGCCCCAGCTCTGTTCCTGTATTCCTGCTCCTGTGTTTGCTACCTGTTTTCCTGATCCGACCCGGCTTGACCTGACCCGCTGATTATCTGCCTGCACCGACCCCGGCTATCCACGACCATCCGATTGTCTGAACCCTCTGTACTTCTGCTGCCAGTCTGTTAACGAACTTTGCTTGGACTTGACCACTCTTTGCCTGACCCTCTTGTACCGCACAGCCCGCTAGTTGCCGACCCAGCCTGAACGATCATTCTTCTGACCTGCATGACTACTTGGAGTTTCACACCACCACCAGTGACCATCCAGCCCTCATGCCATCCCGCACTCTCGGACTCCCTGTCTGCTCTACCAGGGACCCCTGAATCGGTTGCGCAAGAGCGGTTGTTCCCTGCACACGCCAGACTCCACTGCCAGGACCGTGACAGTAACGGACAGCCATGTCCGAGTGTGCGCCGGGAACACCCTCTGCTATGGAGGAACTGTGCATCCACTTGGCCGGCCTCACACAGGCAGTGAAAAATTAGCAAGAAGGCTACAACCTCCTGGAGGAGCGAGTACGTGAGCTCTCCACTCCCCCCGCACCTGGAAGAGGAGCTGCAGCAGCCCACACCAACCCCGACAGGTTTTCGGGGGATCGGAGGAAGTTCAGGGCCTTCCGCAGCTCCTGCGAGCTGTACTTCAGTCTTCAGCCTCGCACCTTCTCCCTGGAGGCCGCTAAAGTGGGACTAGTAGTCTCCCTGCTACAGGGGGAACCGCAGACCTGGGCTCATCTACTCTGGGAGCAGAGAGCGCCCGAAGTAGCCACCCTGGATGCCTTTTTTGACGCCATAGCCAAGTTGTATCAGGACCCCCACCTTGCAGCCACAGCCAAGGCCACCCTGCACGCCCTGCAGCAGGGCCGACGTCTTGCTGAGGATTATGTAGCAGAGTTCAGGTGTTGGAGTGCAGACACCGCGTGGAATGATGCAGCACTCTGCTACCAGTTTCGCCTGGGACTATCTGAGCCGCTAAAGGACGAGCTCGCTCGCGTCAGGGTGCCCGTGACCCTGGACGCCCTCATCAACTTGGCGATTCAAATAGATCGGAGATTCCGGGAACGCCGGGCTGAACAAGCCACGGGAACATCCCCCGTTCTTCGCCCGATGTCGATGATGGCCCAGGTCCTCAATCATACAGCTCCCACACCTACCACTTCCGCACCTGTTGACCCGTCTGAACCAATGCAGATCGGACTTCTGCGGCCGTCTCTCACCCCAGAAGAGAGACAGCGGCGCCACGCTCTGAGCTTGTGTCTGTATTGTGGGGAACCCGGACATATGGTACGGACCTGCCCTGCCAAAGCCGGTAAGTGGCCTCATTGGGCTAACCTGGAGATGACCCCTGTCAGCAGTAACGTGTCTCATTTGACTCTTCACTCTTTGCAGTTGCCTGGAGGGAGCATCCAGGTGCCAGCAATTATTGATTCCAGGGCGTGTAGCTGCTTCATGGACCAGGCCTTCGCCCAGCTACACCAGATGCCCCTGCGCCCCAAGGCACACAAAATGACTGTCCGCCTGGCTGACGGGACGGCCATTAAGTCCGGCATAGTAACCACAGAAACTCAGCCTATACCTGTATCCATAGCTGAGGGGCATCAAGAACTGCTCATCCTTGATGTCATCTCACCTCTGTTCCCTATCATCTTGGGGCTTCCGTGGCTCCGGGCGCATAGCCCTGACATAAACTGGTCCTCTGGACATATTCAGTTCCCGTCCTCATACTGTGGCTAACACTGCCTACTCCCGTCCCGGGACGTTGGCCCCTCACTTCTCTGCTTGGATTCTGAGCCTGACCAGGAAACCCACCAAGCAGTCCCTTCAGTCTACCACGAGTTCCTGGACGTATTTGGCAAGAAGGGGCAGACCAACTACCACCACACAGGTCTTACGACTGTCCCATTGAGTTGCTTCCGGGAACAGAGGTCCCCTTTGGCCGCATCTATCCGCTGTCGGAACTTGAACTGTCGGCCCTCAAGATCTATTTAGATGATAATTTGGCCAAGGTGCTCATCCGACCATCCACTTCTCCTGCCGGGGCGGGTATCTTCTTTGTTGAGAAGAAAGATCACACCCTCCACCCTTGTATCGACTATAGGGACCGATACCCTCTCCTACTGGTGCCGGAACTCTTTCTGAGGCTTGGGTCGGCCACCGTGCTCTCTAAGTTGGATCTCCGGGGGGCTTATAACCTGATCCGCATCCGAGAGGGTGATGAGTGGAAGACGGCATTCCGGACTCGCTTTGGCCACTACCAGTACCTTGTCATGCCCTTCGGCCTCTGCAACGCCCCCGCTACATTCCAGCACCTGGTCAACGATGTCTTCTGAGATTACCTGGACCGCTTTGTTATCATCTATCTCAATGACATCCTAATCTTTTCATCTAACCTGGAAGAGCACCGCCAGCATGTCCCTTGTGTCCTCAGCCGGCTGCGGTAACACAGGCTATATGCCAAGGCAGAAAAGTGCCCCTTTGAGCGCTCCTATATCCCATTCCTTGGACTGATCTTGTCGGTTACTGGAGTTACGATGGATCCTCAAAAGGTTGCCGCTATCCTAGACTGGCCAGCACCTGTGGATAAAAAAGGTGTCCAACGCTTCGTGGGGTTCTCCAACTTCTACAGGAGATTCATCAGGGGATTCTCAGCCATCATCGCCCCCATCACGCAACTTACTAAACAGGGTCAGCGGTTTCAGTGGTCTTCTGACGCACAAAATGCCTTCCAAACCTTAAAGAAACTCTTTACAACAGCGCCCATCCTTAAGCATCCAGACGCCACTCTGCCCTATGTCCTGGAGGTTGACGCCTCCGAGACGGCCGTGGGAGCAGTCCTATCCCAAAGGCAGGGAACAAAGGCACTCCTTCACCACGTGGCTTTCTTCTCTCGTACACTCTCTGACCCGGAGAAGAACTCGGAACCGTATATCGGACACAA
>BLSH010099483.1:158000-179680 GCA_018402905.1 Glandirana rugosa | reverse complement strand
TACCGGGTTGGACCCCCCCCCCCCCCCCTTTGTCTTCAGAACTGCCTTAATATTCAACAAGGTGTTGGAAACATTCCTCAGAGATTTTGGTCCATATTGACTTGTTAACATCACACAGCTGCTGCAGATTTGGCAACTGCACATCCATGATGCAAATTTCCCGTTCCAGCACATCCCAAAGATGCTTTATTGGATTGAGATCTGGTGACTGTGGCGGCCATTGGAGTACAGTGAACTCATTGTCATGTTCAAGAAACCAGTTTGAGATTATTTGAGCTTTATGACATGGTGCATTATCGTGCTGGAAGTAGCCATCAGAAGATGGGTACACTGTACACTGTAGTCATAAAGGTATGGACATGGTCAGCAACAATACTTAGGTAGGCCGTGGCATTTAAACAATGCTCAATTGGTACTAAGGGACCCAAAGTGTGCCAAGCAAATATATATCCCCCACACCATTACATCACCACCACCAGCCTGAACGGTTGATACAAGGCAGGATGGATCCATGTTTTCATGTTGTTTACGCCAAATTCTGACCCTACCATCTTAATGTCACAGATGAAATCGAGACTCATCAGACCAGGCAACCTTTTTCCAATCTTCTATTGTCCAGCCATCTCGAACCAGTCTGCCCATTCTCCTCTGACATCAGAAAGACAATTTCTTCCACACAGCTGCCGCTCACTGGACATTTTGTCTTTTTCTGACCATTCTCTGTAAATCCTAGAGGTGGTTGTGTGTAAAAATCCCAGTAAATCATCAGTTTTTGAAATACTCAGACCAGCCCATCTGGCACCAACAACAATGCCACGTTCAAAGTCATTTAAATCCCCTTTCTTCCCCATTCTGATGCTCAGTTTGAACTTCAAAAAGTCGTCTTCACCACATCAAGATGCCTAAATGCATTGAGTTGCTGCCATGTGATTGGCTGATTAGCAATTTGTGTTACTAAGCAATTGAACAGGTGTACCTAATAAAGTGGCTGGTGAGTGTGTGTGCAGCTTTCATAATCTGCTATGTACTTTTCTGCAGTGTATGCATGCTCTTTGTCATTCTGACCCTGTTTTGCATTATTGGTTTTAGCTTTGCCCATATTTAGTAAATGGCAAGTTTCAGTTACTCTGTCTGCCATTAGGTTGATTACCCATCCTATTACCCAGCAGCACAATACATTTTGGCAGGATGGTGGGTATAATCTTACATGTTGGGTTATGAATGTGAGTCATGGGTACTGGTCTAATGCAGATCAAAAGATGTCTGCAGCTCTATTTTACCTTTGCGGTAAGGTTTAAAGGTTCAACCCTCATTTGCTTTTGTAGAGTGTGTACACAGAATATAGCTAAACCTTAAGCATGCAGTGGAAAATATAGGACTACACTATTCTGCTTATTTTAAGACCCTGAGTTTTTTTCAGATTCCAATTTAATGTTTTTTTTTTATCGTTCATTAGGGTACAGGATTGGTGAAAAACTGGGTCAATTGAATCATACTGCCATCTGTAGGGATACTTGCACACTGGAGCAAAATACAAAAATGCTGTTGGCCAGCCAGGCATAGACTCTCACACTCCCATCATGCTTCAATTTTGTTCTAGTGTCCTAGGAGGGTGAATGTCTTTTTTTGCTTTTGAAAAACATTTACCCATTTTATAGCCTTTTTCTGAATTAATATTACTATATTCTATTTTCTGCTGAGTATGGGCTCTTTATATTGCTTCCCAGTTCAGCAAATTTCAGTTCCCAGACCCCACCAGACTGTAGATGTGGGGGTTGCCTGGAATGTGGCCCTAGGACACTGGTCTCTGCATTGTCCCATGCCAGTTGCCTCCAAAATGTTTTTCAGAACAATGAACATTTTAGGATTACTTTATTAAAAGGTGGATAGTTCCAACTATGGACCCAGTAATTTCTCACCTCAATAAAACACTGACTGTTCTTACAGACATGTTACTAGATATGAGCCGTGCTCAACCCCATAAAATAATACAAGTATATCATATCAGTCCAATAGGATGTGATATCAATATACAGGGTGTAGATGAATTATGTTAAAAAACATTCACAAATTCAAGGGCTTAAATACCATTTGTTGGATACAATGTGCATTGTTTGTATATACACATGTACCGAATCATCAGAATCTATATATTTCGCTATAGTTCATCAATATCAAAATATACATACTGTACAGATATAAGCTAAGCCACACAAAAAGAGAAGTCTCTATGAGGTCACTTCTCCATCAAAGGACAGTCCAAATAAATAGGTATTCTTTAATGTAACTGCACACACTGGGACAGGAAAGGAAAGATGCCCGGTGTGTAGTCAACAAAAATTGTGTGTAAATCCTCCACCAGATCTGATTGGCTGCTCACCAGATATTATTAGATGTCAAGCTGTCAGCTATTCACCCGGCCAGGGTCCCCCCAGGGATTGAAGAGATCCTCCCACTGTTAAGCCGTCTTGTCAGCAAAATACTATTCCGTTCGCTCCTCTCATAGGTGCTTGTTAAAAACATAAAGAGCTCCACATGGTGTAATACGTTTCACTCAATAGTCTATTGAAATAAAAGTAGTGTACTCACATTGTGTATGAGGTAAAAGCACAGAGTGTAATAAAAGCCGGCCGGTACTTTAAGATCCAAAACGATAGGCGGTGACGTCAGCGCGTAACACAAATAGATGAACACTGCGCTCGCCTGTCACTGCGGCCATGACTGAAACATAAAACATAATAACCTTGGTAGGCACAAGGTAGTCATCACAAAGACAGTCCCAAGAAGTCCAAGGAATGATGAAAGGGTGTTGTTGCTGTAAGAGGCAGCTGGCTGTGAAGAGCAGGAGGAACTCTGAAACACGAGAAGAAGAAATACAGCAGCGCCTCTAAGTGCAGTATACACCATTTATTGGAAGACATTAAAAACAAGAGCCATATACACTCACATTTAGAGCCAAAATATGCGCATTGGATGCAGGGATCATCCGCTGGTAACACGGTAAGAAAGCATGCTCCGGCAGCCGCAATGCTGGGTCCAGGACTGGACGCGCTGGTGGCTTCCAGCGTTACCAAGGAGCCGATAGCAGAGGAGCACAGGACACCGCGTCACGTCCGTGTACGCTGGGCGGGGGTTGCGCGCATTCGGATCATTCGTGATCCTTCATCAGGCAAAGTGGGAGCCATTTTACAATAGGGCAGCCTTATATACAATCAGTCTATGGCCACCGTGTGCAAGGCAAAAAGCAAATATATTGCTTCCACAATCTAAACCGTAATGAATAACCAATACCTCTAATAAATGGCTTGCCATATAATCATCTAAAAAGGATATATCATATACTGTGGACCAATGAACGAAAGGAAAGGAAAAGGGGGGGGAGGCGGAAGGAAAAGGAGGGGAAAGGAACACAGGGAGCACCTGATGTGTGCATAATGATATACATACCCGAATTTATAATTGTAAACAGTATGATCCCAACTAAATTCGATATACTAAATTCATTCCTGCAATAAAAATTAAAAATGAATAATGAAACTGAAAAATACAAAATAATAGAAAATAAAAAATGAAATTAAAATAAAAATAACAAAAAACAAAACAAAAAAAACAGAATGATAAGTGGTGGCTGACAAAGAAATATAATACAAAAAATAAATATGTATATATATATATATATATATATATGTGTGTCCCGGAGACTCTCAAATAAGGAGGCAGAGGAGCAAGGAATGGATGGGCTGGTGAAAGTGCATACCCAACCAAACCCGACACCTATCTTAGAGGAGTGTATTGATTTCAATCTCCTCATTCATACCTCCAGGCGAGAGCGTGTCCAGAGTGAATATCCAAAAATTTTCCCTATCACACAATCGTTTATAGCGTTCAGCCTTGGGGAAAGTGTTGGGGATAGATTCTATAACCCAAACACGCAATTCCTGAACACATTGACGTTCAGGGGTGACGTCAGCGCGTCCTCCCTGATGCACGTTTCGTCTCACAGAGGTTGACAACATTTTTACAGCTGAAAAACATCTCTCAG
Organism: Glandirana rugosa; assembly: GCA_018402905.1. NCBI lineage: Eukaryota > Metazoa > Chordata > Amphibia > Anura > Ranidae > Glandirana > Glandirana rugosa. The sequence continues at coordinate 175,638 of BLSH010099483.1, read as the reverse complement.
AACCCACTAGTCTTGGGGTTTTTTTTACATCTCAAAAACGCCCCAGCCAAAAACAGTTGATAACCGCTTAAGTGTGCATGAACACATAGGATAACATGATGGGGAGTTTATTGACTGTAGGAAAAAACATCTGAAGCTAAAAACAGCAGCTGTAAAAACATACAAAAATGCCCTGTGTGCATGAGGCCTTAGAGTTTATGCCTTCTGCCTTGTATTACTGTGTAAATGGCTTAATTGACATTGCTTAACTACTTTCCAAACTGAGTGTCATCTCCATTAACATGCAGAGGACTCTTTGGCTACTGTTTGCCTAATGTTTACCTACTAAACAGGCCTGTAGGAAGCTTTTACTTTGCATGCTTTTTGAAGATGTGGTCCTGTTTGGCACTTCTTTGGATAATTTCATCAAGGATATCACTGGTGGTAAAGCTAGTCATGCATGCCTCAGGTGTTTTTTTTTAATCTACCGAACCAGCCAAGATGGGTTCTTGTGTTTCTCTTGGGCCTCACATTCCAAACCCAGACCCAAACCAGGGTCCCAATTCAGTTGTTAACTTTGAACCCCTAAATGTAACACCAAACCTACAGGTAAACCTTTTTCAGCATGAATGGACGCTTCCACTTTCCAAAGTAGGGGGGGGGCATCTGTTAGCCTTCATGGACACCTGGTGAGAAAGCAATCTGGATGTCTGGGTAAAAGCTGCGATGTCCAGTAGCTACAAGTTGGAGTTTCTCACTCTTCCTCCACACAACTCTTCATGTTATCCAACTCTCATCACGAACTAGAAGACCTCCACGCTGTGTTTGCAGATCTTTTCACCCACTGGGGAGATTTACTAAAACTGGAATGTGCAAAATTTGGTGCAACTCTGCACAGAAACCAATCAGCTTCCAGGTTTTATTATCAAAGTTTAATTGAACAAGCTGAAGTTAGAAGATGATTGGCTACCATGAACAGCTGCACCAGATTCACCGGTGCACCGGTTTTAGTAAATCTCCACCAAAATATTATCACAGTCAAAACAACTTCAAAAAGGTTTCGAGAATTTTATTTCAACTTTCTCACTGTTCCAAAGCCAAAAGGTAGTATTCACTTCATTTTTGACTTGAAAGCCTTAAAGTGGTTGTCAAGTCATGACAACCACTTTAAACTACAGGTAAGCCTACAATAGGGCTTACCTGTAGGTCCAGGAAATATCTCCTAAACCTTTACGGTTTAGGAGATATCCCCTGTATTTGCATGTGCCAACATCATCGGCACATGCGCACTGAAGAATCGGCACCCTGGGTAGCCCAGGGTGGCGTTTCTTCTTTATTTGTGCGGTAAATGATGGCTCCCATGCACATGCGCGAGAGTGATGTCAGCGCAGCTCCGCCAATCACAGCGCTGGAGCCCGCGCTGTGATTGGACGGAGCCGCAGACCCGGAAGAGTGATGTCGCCGGTGTGCCGAGACCGCTGCAACAGCTTAGTTCCGAGGTAAGGGTTTCATAATGAGCTAGTATGCGCTGCAAACTAGCTCATTATGCTTTTGCTTTGCAGTTTTTTTTTTTGTGGGGGTGTGGGGCGGCTTTACAACCACCTTAAAATACTCATCTGTGTACAAATATTTTGCATGGAAACAATCAGGCCTGTCATATCCTCCCTTCATCAAGGATGCCTACTTGCATGTGCCAATCTTTCCAACACACCAATGTTACCTTTGCTATACTGTAGGTACTCAACAATACAAGTTCGTGCCTTCTTGAGCAGCTCCCAGTTCATTGCCATGATTTTTGTACTTGTTAGCATTTGATTTGCTGTGTTACTCTCACCTCCTTTGGACTGCTTTTGAATGTGCCAGCCCCTACTGATTGATAACAAAATCAGAATTTCTCTTCCATTCACTGACAGACGCAGCCTTCTTATGACACATGGGGTTATGCTCATCCTACTAGGAGTAGCCTAGGCAAAGCAAAACAAAACCATAGGCTGGCCCCTCCCAGGGGGCCATCCTTACCTTAGCATATAATCCCCCTGCCCTGTACAGCACATCAGTTTTTATTTGCCTAGTGCAAGGAGTAGACCTGGTTCCCTATGGGATCGGCGGTCTCCTGAATATTCATCTGATGAAGACTGCTATCAAGAAGCTGGCTGGTGGTATAGAGGATATCTCGAATCCTAATCTTTCCCCAGTCCGGCCGACACTATGCGAGCACCCTTAGGGGGGCCAACCGCATAGCGCCCGTTCCGTGCGGGTGGCCAGTGGCTAAAACCCACTAGAGCCCAGTGACTGGTTCACCTGTCCAGTGGCCTGGCCAGCAGCATGCCTCTCCGTGGGGAGGTAGGTCTGCTCCGAGTGGCTACCCGCTGCGCCTGTCGGATTGGTGAGTGGACCCTCTTCCGCCTTTAGGGGCATGAAGAGTGGCACCTGGGCAGCTCTGCTGGTGGCCAGCCGGTGGGGGTCCATTAGAAGCCCTCCCCCCACTCCCCCTCCCCGCCATCCCCCGCAGGCACCTTTGCACTAACCGTTCGAATCTGCACCGACCGTCTGGAGCACTGTGTTAGGTGGGTCGCCGCCATTGGAGTATTGAGCACCACTTGTTCGTGGCCGACCACGCGTGTGTAATGGCGGCGTCCATTGTTTGATAGACCATGCGGTTTCCAGCCTGCTCTCTGGCGGCCCCCAGTGGTCGTTTGGGAGAAGTGCAGTCCTTGTGCAGGAAGTGCTTAAAAACGGAAGTGGGCTTCCGGTTTGCTCTTGGACAGCGTGGCTGACACACAGTAACAAGCTCCTGGCATGCAGTAGTTTTTGGGCATTGCTCTTCCGGTCGGAGTGCTGAGGCATCAAACAGCAAGTATAGCTGGCGCTTCCTGGGTGCTGGTAGCGGTGGGTGCAATCCTCCCGGGTCCCCCTGGTTGATTGGAGGGTTGAGGTGGTGGTCACACAGTGGGGGTGCTGGAAGGCTGAGATGTCAGAGGCCGGCAATTCTATGGCAGGTATACCTGCGGATCTACAGTCCACCCCAGGATCATTAGTGTCCTTGGAACAGCTGAGGGCGGTGTTTGGGGAGTTCTTCCCCCGGGCAGGGGTGCCCGTTCCGAGGGGCCCCCAAAAGCGCCGACCCCCCCTCTGTCCTCAGGGGAGGATTCGAATCTAGAAAGCGCCTCAGTGGTCACACCTGTGGATCTTTCAGAGGGTGAGCCGCCCTCAGAGGGCGAAGAGGATCAGGAGGCTCCTTTTTCAATAGTGGAAGCACTGATCACTGATATTCGCGACTCTATGCGACTTGACCACACAGGGGAATCGCATGAGTCCGCATATGTTTGTGAACCGCTTAGACCTCCTAGGTCCCCTAGGGCTTACCCTTATGTTCAGGTGTTTGAACAGGCAGTGTTCAAGGAGTGGCGTAGGCCACCAAGTTCCTTGGTTTTTCCTAAAAGCTTTGCTGTTCGCTACCCTTTTGAGGAAAGTTTTACTAAAAGGTGAGCTTCACCGGTGGTGGACCCTGCCGTGGCTCGTGTAAGTAAAACAACCACCATTCCCTTGGAGGGGTCTTCATCCTTTAAGGAGGCGGCCGATCGCCGCACAGAGGCAGTGTCTAAAGCACTGTTCTGGTTGGCTGGATCAGCCATGCGGCCAGCACTGGCAACTGTAATGGCGGCACAGTCGCTGCGTGAGCACGCTGCCGCATTGCACACTAGTTTGTCTAGTGAGTGTGCACAGGCTGAGGTACAGTGGGCACAACATTTGGAGGAAGGTCTCCGCTACATATGCCATGCTGCTTTGGACCTTCTTCCTATATTGTCAAAAATGTCTGCTTTTTCTACTGTATCAGGCGGGTGCTGTGGCGCCTCTCTTGGTCGGGCGACCAGGCTTCAAAGAAGGCTCTTGCAGATCTGCCCTTCCAGGGAGAGCGTCTGTTTGGCCCTGTCTCTTCAGGTCAGAAGAAGTTTTTTCGGGCACCCGGCCCAGCGTTCCGATCTGTCTCAGTCATCAGCGTTTCTGCGTTTGGCAGTGGGAAACCTGCATTTCCAGTTTGTGGCTCTGCCCTTCGGACTGGCCTCGTCTCCCCGAGTGTTCACCAAGGTGGTGGCACCGATGCTGGCATTGCTGAGACAGAGAGGTATCGCGGTTGTAGCGTATCTCAACGTTTTTCTCTTGAGAGCAGAGTCTGCTACAGCTCTGGAGGAGAACGTGACGATCACGGGGTCCACGTTAGAGGCGTTCGGTTGGCTGATCAACCTGCAGGAGTCATCATTAACTCCGTCTTGCCGGCTGGAGTACCTGGGTCTGATTCTGGACACGGTACAGGCAAGGGTGTTCTCACACCGGGCAAGCGTCTAACACTTCGGGCAGCAGTGCGAACCTTGTTATCACGCCAGTGGTTCTCCTTACGGTTCTGTATGCGAGTGTTGGGATTCATGGTGTCGACTTTCGAAGTGATACCTTACGCCCAGAGTCACACTCAGCGCCTGCAGAAGGCAATTTTGCCGCAAATGGGGCACACCAGAGATGGACCTCATGACCTCCAGGTACAATCACAAGGTACAGACCTTTGTGCGCAGAACAGGAGGTCCGTTGGCGGTCGCCTCGGACGCACTGGTAGCGCCCTGGGGTCGGTATCGGCTACTGTACATCTTTCCTCCTCTAAAGTTTCTACCGCGCGGTGTACGCAGGATAGAAGCAGAGGGAATCCCGGCAATCCTGGTAGCTCCGGATTGGCCTCGGCGTCCTTGGTACGCCAACTTGGTTTGGATGGTGGCAGATGTTCCGTGGCGTCTTCCACTTCGCGAAGACCTATGGTCTCATGGGCCCATCTTGCACCCTGCTTTACCCTCGCTGATTTTGACGGCTTGGCTATTGAGACCCAGGTATTGAGGGATAGGGGTGTCTCTGACTCCGTAATCCCTACTATGAATAAAACACGTAAGAGTACCTCACGTAAGATTTATCATAGGACCTGGAAGGCCTATATTACCTGGTGCGAGGCAGGGGGGTTGGAACCCCTCTTGCAGCAGGGACTGGACAAGAACCTGGCGTTAAGTACGCTTAAGGGGCAGATTTCTGCCCTGGCGGTTCTTTTTCAACGGCCCTTGGCGTCTCATTCATTGATCCGTACATTTGTACAGGGGGCACGTCATGTGGCCCCTCAGATACGGTCGCCTTTGGCACCGTGGGATTTGAATCTGGTGCTTTCTGTGTTGCAGAAGCCACCATATGAAAGGATTAGGGACATTCCCTTACAGTTGTTGTCGCAGAAGGTGACCTGTCTGGTAGCTATCACATCCGCCAGGCGGGTGTCTGAGTTGGCAGCATTATCCTGCAAGTCACCTTACTTGGTCCTCCATAAGGACAAGGCAGTTTTGCGACCTTCCCCTTCGTTTCTTCCGAAGGTGATTTCTTCCTTTCATTTAAATGAGGATATTGTTCTTCCCTCACTGTGCCCGCACCCGTCACATCCCAAAGAAGTTGAGCTGCATTCTTTGGATGTGGTGAGGGCTTTGCGGGTGTATTCAAGTTCTACAGCTTCCTTTCGGAAGTCTGATTCTTTATTTTTTTTTTGCTGACGGAAGGGACGCGCAGAGGCATGGCGGCCTCGTCAGCTACCATGTCATGTTGGATACGGAAGACCGTGACTCATGCATATGAGATTCGGGGCAAGGTTCCCCCGTTTCCGGTCACAGCGCATTCCACCAGGGCAGTTAGTACTTCCTGGGCGTTTAGACACCAAGCCTAGGTGTCACAGGTGTGCAAGGCAGCTACTTGGGCCTCAGTTCACGCGTTTACTAAGTTTTACAAAATTAATGTTTCAGCATCCTCGGATGCTGCTTTTGGCCGCAAGGTATTACAAGCGGCAGTATAGGCGCAGTTAGCGCCGCCTGAGAGGGTGTTTTTTCTGTTGGGTACAGCGTTATGGTTTGCCCACCCCTCTTGATTGGCACAGCTTTGGGACGTCCCCATGTGTCATAAGAAGGCTGCGTCTGTCAGTGAACGGAAGAGAAAAAGGGATTTTTTGTATAACTTACCGTAAAATCCTTTTCTCTGAGTTCACTGACAAACGCAGCACCCACCCCTCTGCGTTGGTTTGTACGGCTTGTTAGGAACTGATGTGCTGTACAGGGCAGGGGGATTATATGCTAAGGTAAGGACGGCCCCCTGGCAGGGGCCGGCCTATGCTTTTGTTTTGTTTTGCCTAGGCTACTCCTAGTAGGATGAGCATAACTCCATGTGTCATCAGAAGGCTGCGTCTGTCAGTAAACTCAGAGAAAAGGATTTCACGGTAACTTATACAAAAAATCCCTTTTTTTTGTATTTATCATAAAAATCTGTTTAATTAAGGACACAGGTCTAATTACTCTGTTTTTGTTCTATTGTATGTTCTGCTTTTCTACAAAACTGAAGCATGCTGGGAGTGGGAGAGATTATACCAGTGGAGGCCCATCCATAATCTGCCTAGCAACAGGAAAAAATGATTTACAAATTTTATTTAGAACAGTTCTCCACGCTTACTGGCTGCTTGTCAGTCTCCTATTGTGTTATTTGGAGCTCATTAGGACGGGCTGAAATACCAACCTGGCCCACCATTTGAGCTCCCTAATGTGGTCCCTCACTGCCCCAGGGGATGGAGAAGGTCTTACCCTGCAGTTGCACTGCTGAGCTCAGTGGCCTGGTCTGCTGCCAGCCATGCCCCCCCCCCCCTCCGGTAGTCGGACTCCAACTCACATGGTCTTTCTCAGGGAGTCTCCCTCTCCAGCGTCTGCACCAGGGACCCTGCCCGCAGTCTTGTACAGAGCGGAGGATGAGCAATCGGTAGATGGAGGAGAGGAGAGCTCCAGCCGGTATGTGTGAGTTCAGATTGGGGGAAAGCTCATTCCAGCACTGGGAGGGGGAGGTGGTGAATGATTGCAGAGGAGGAGCTCAGCCAGGGACCAGGCATGGGCAGAAGAAGCACCTACCCTGGGTGGAATGGCTTTGTGTAGATGCAGGGGTGCAGTTCGAGTTGGAGCATCTCCCTCTCTCTCGCTTCTTCAGTAGCCACAAACAAATAGAGGGAAGTAAGGCATTAAATCATCTCACATGATAAAAGAGCTCACTGCATACTAGGCTCAGCTTTATTTATTGCTGGGCTGACACCAATCTTCCGCTGTCACAGGTTGCCGGAGCGCTGCTATCTTCACTGTACTGTTTGTTGAACTTGTCTTCAGTTGCTGAGTGAGTTATACTGTCTGCCCAGCAGTAAATAAGGCTGAGCCTGAGTGTACAGTGAAGGTTCTGTTATCAGGTGAGGAGGTTAACCTTTTTTTTCCCTGCATTTGTTGTGCTGGGTTCTCTTACTACCTACTGGAGGTAGAGTTTAAAGAAGGATCACCTCATAAATCCAGGGCTGGTGTTCCATGCTTGTAGATTAGAAGCTCCTACTATTTTAGAATTTGGCTTTTTTTACCACTTCCAGACCAAGCCTCTTTTTGGAATTCGGTGTTTACAAGTTGAAACCATTTTTTTTTTGCTATAAAATTACTTAAAACCCCGAAACATTATATTTTTTTTCAAACACCCTAGAGAACAAAATGGCGGTCGTTGCAAAACTTTGTCACACCATATTTGCGCAGCGGTCTTACAAGCGCGATTTTTAAAAAAAAAAAATCACTTTTTGGAGTTAAAAAATAAGACAACAGTAAAGTTAGCCCAATTTTTTTCCGTATTGGGAAAGATAATGTTACGCCGAGTAAATTGATACCCAACACGTCATGCTTCAAAATTGTGCCCACTCGCGGAATGGCGACAAACTTTGCAACTTAAAAATCTCCATTGGCGACATTTAAACATTTCTACAGGTTACCAATTTTGAGTTACAAAGGAGGTCTAGTGCTAAAATGATTGCTCTCGCTGAACGATTGCGGCGATACCTCAGATGTGTGGTTTGAATACCATTTTCATATGTGGGCGGGACTGCCGTATGCACTTCTGCGCTGAGCTTGTAAGAATGGGGCGCTTTAATTTATTTTTTTAATTCTTAATTTGACTTTTTATTTTTACACTGTCCTTTAAAAAAAAAAATGATCGCTTTTATTCCTATTACAAGAAATGTAAACATTCCTTGTAATAGAAAAAAGCATGTCAGGACCTCTTAAATATGAGATCTGGGGTCAAAAAGACCTCAAATCACATATTTACACTTAAATGCAATAAAAAAAACCCAAAAATGACAGTGAAAAAAAAATGTCCCCTTTAAGAGTCATGGGCGAAAGTGACTTGTGACATCGCTTCCTCCCTGCAATGCTATGGAGCCGAGTGGGTGGCATCTTCCACTCACTCGCCTTCCAGTGCAGAGGGGAAGTGGACCCGATTATCTCCGCTGCTACCGGCGGGTCCGGTAAGCATTGGAGATGACAGGAAAAGGGCGAGAAGGGGGGGCACCTCTCCCGCTGCTGATTAAAAGGGATCTTGCGGCGAATCCGCTGTTGAGACCACTTTTATCTGATGCGGAATCACTGCCTGGAAAAAAAAAATACCGGGGTTATGGTAGCTATTTGCAACCATAGCAAAGATATTCCACTAAAAAAAGGCCGCCGTCAAATGACGGCGGCAGTCCGGAAGTGGTTAAGTGAATTTGTCAGTTTGGTGATCTTTTGATTGGCCTTCTTATGTGAACTTGACAGATGGATTGAAACAGCACATGCACTTTTGAAGACTTTCAATGAAAAGGGAGAAGTATTGTCCAGGTTCTATCCTAGACAATCCAATTTTCACCTAGGTATCATGGTATTTATCAATATTGAAGACCAAATGGGATGTTTTTATTTGAGGTCTTGTTCACATGTGTGAAAGTAAATGCAACTCCTCTGAAAAGTGATCCATGCTTGGAGCACTTTTCAGAGCTGTTTGAGAGGTGGTGAGGAGGCGATATGTCTCCTCCACATCACCTGATTTTACCCGATAGTAGTAACCATACCACAATCACGTGCCATGCAGTTGCAGGGCGGCCCCATTAAACTACATTATTTGTGTTCAGAGGCAGCACCAAAAGCAACATGTTTATGCAATTTATTCAGGAATTGGATTCTGTTGGAAAATTTAGTGACAGTGTCACTCGTTGGCAGGGTTTTTTTTGTCCACAGCATGGTGGTATTCAATATCACTACCTCCAGCACTAGCACTCTACTCACCGCAGTCACTTGTTTTAAAAAATGGAAGCTGGCTTCCTGTGCCGGCATTTGTGTTTACAAGTGACAGGGTGCCTCCTACGCAGAGGGCTGGCTAAGTAGCTGGAGGTGGGACAGGTGGATAGGCTGTGTGGGGGGGGGGGGTAAAAGAGTGCTTTTGGGGGTAGGGAGCTGTGTACCGGTGGGGCTTGGGGGAAGAGCTTTGTAGTGTGGGGAGGGGGAGGGGGACTGAAGGGACAGCTCTGTACTGTGGGATGGGGGTTTGGAGGTATGTGGTGGTGTTTCTTCCACCAACGACATTTTTTCATTCTGGTCACACCATCGACACACACCGGTGGTGTGACCAGTGGGTGGTGTGACGATTCTGGTCACACCACTGACACACCACTGATTTCTACTGTTCCCATGTCCCATGAATGCCAAGAAACTGTAGGAACAAAAACCATGATTTTCTGTGAATCAACTTGATATTTCTAATTGCTCTTTAAATGTTGGTAGGATTTCACATTTTTTAAAATATCTTTTTATGATGGTGTTCAGAATCGGTGTGTGGAAGTATTTACAAGTATTCCCCACTGGCACGGAAGTATGTTTGATTATACTGTGTTTATATGTTGTAAGGTTTTATAATATACTCTCAGATTGATGTAAATATCCTATGTGTTTTTAGCAGTTTAAAGTGGAGTTCCACTCAAAAGTGTAGCTTCCGCTTTAAGCATTCCTCCCTTACATGCACACAGCCCCCTTACATGCCACATTTGGCATACAATTTTTTTTTGGGGGGGGGAGTGGGTACCTAGTTTTGACAGGTACCCAGCTGCCACTTCCGCTCGGCCACCTAAGAGACTCCTCCTCTCCCTGCAATCTTCTGGGACACGTCACAGGTCCCAGAAGTTTGCCTGGCCACTGAGAAGGTGCAGCGCAACTTGCGCATGCGAAGTGCGCACCAGGCTGGTGCAACCGCAAGCTGTCACAGCCGGGTGTCCACATTTGCAGTGCTGGCGGCGAGGAGAGGAGCAAGGCTTCGGGCGGCCGCATTGCTGGACCGTGGGACAGGTGAGTGTGTGTTTATTAAAAGTTAGCAGCTACACTTTTTATAGCTGCTGACTTTTAATAAACTTAAAAACGACTGGAACACTACTTTGATTGATTTAATATTGACAGATGGCAAATACATGGCCTTTTTGTCCTGGAAATGACTGGGAACAGTGGTGGGTGTGCATTTTTTTTTATTATTGTTACACTGCTATGCCTGTGGATGCAAGTTTGTTTCATTATATAAACATAGTTGTCTATATTACATTCCACAGCTGCCTGTTTTAAACAATGTCTGGAGAATTCACACTGACAGGAAGTGTGATATGTATGTGAGTCATCAAGCACACCCCTTGTATGTAATCATCTGTCTGCTCCTTTTTCAGGAAGTGTCTTTGGACAAGTTTGGGAACTCAGTTTCTGCACCTGGGGAGCAAGCGTTACGTTACACAAAGGAGCTCAGAGAACAGAAAATGCGGCTGAAAGAAATAGACCAGCAACTTGACGATATAGAGCAAAGAAACAGCATTACACCACGATCACTATCCTGCTTTAGCTCAATGTTGCGTGAATCATCTCTAAATATTAGTTAGTTTTGTTCCCCGAACCAATTGTTTATGTAAAAAATTAAGAGTAATTGGACCTGGTGGATATTCTGAAATTGTTTTAAAATGTGATTATAAATGTATTTTTTTTTTTTACCTAAATTGCATGTATAGATTAAGGTCAAAGTTGTGGTGAAAGTCAAATGTGTGGTCCAAAGGATCCTGAAGAACTGGCCAGGGATCTCTGGTATAGCTCAGTGTATCCACCAAAATGGAAAAAAGAGGGAGGCAAGAGAGCCTTATAGTGTAGTAGATTCATTCAAAAGCAGAATAACGGGGTTCAAAGGGATTAACCACTTGCTTACTGGGCACTTGAACCCCCCTCCTGCCCAGACCAATTTTCAGCTTTCAGTGCGCTCACATTTTGAATGACAATTACTCAGTACCCATATGATTTTTTTGTCCTTTTTTTCATACAAATACACTGTACCCATATGATTTTTTTGTCCTTTTTTTCATACAAATAGAGCTTCCTTTTGGTGTTTTTAATCACATCTGTGTTCTTTATTTTTTGCGCTATAAATGAAAAAAGACCAAAAATTTTGAAGAAAAAACGCATTTTTCTTCATTTTTTTTTTTCATACATTTTGGCCACAATTTATACTGTTACATATCATTGGTAAAAATAACCCAAATTAGTGTATATTATTTGATCTTTGTGAAAGTTAGAGAGTCTACAACCTATGGTGCAAATCACAGAAAATGTATCCCACCTGATATACTGACAGCCTATCTCATTTCTTGAGACCCTAACAAGCCAGCAAAGTACAAATACCCCCCAAATGACCCATTTTTGGAAAGTAGACATTCCAAGGTATCTAGTACGTGGCATGGTGAGTTTTATGAAGTTGTAATTTTTTTCCCACAATTCTTTGCAAAATGAAGATTTTTTTTCAACAAAATTGTCATTGTAACAGGTTATTTATCTCACATTGCATATGCATACCTCAAATGACACCCCAAAACACATTCTACTACTTCTCCTGAGTATGGTGATACCACATGTGTGGGACATTTTTACAGCCTGGCCACATAGAGAGACCCAACATTGAACTAGCACCTTCAGGTGTTTTAGAAGCATAAATTACACATCTCATTTCTCAACAACCTATTACACTTCTGAAGGCCCTGGAGCACCAGGACAATGAAACGCCCACAAAATGACCCCATTTTGGAAAGCTAACACCCCAATGTATAATCTATGAGTCATAATGAGTCTTTTGAATGGTTCATTTTTTTCCAGAAGTTTTTGGAAAATGTGGGAAAAAAATGAAAACACATTTTTTTTACACAAAGTTGTCCATTTATAAGCTATTTTTACCACATAGCATGTACATAGCAAAAATGACACCCCAAAATACATTATGCTACTCCTTCTGAGTATGGCGATACCACATGTGTGAGACTTTTACACAGCCTGGCCACATACAGAGGGCCAATATTGAACTAGCACCTTCTGGCATTTTAGAAGCATAAATTGCACATCTCATTTCTCAACCATCTATTACACTTATGAAGGCCTTGGAGCACCAGGGCAAAGGAAACGCCCACAAAATGACCCCATTTTTAAAAGCTAACACCCAACATATAATCTATGAGGCATAATGAGTCTTTTGAACGGTTCATTTTTTTCCAGAAGTTTTTGGAAAATGTGAGAAAAAAATGAAAACGCAATTTTTTTTTACGCAAAGTTGTCCATTCATAAGATATTTCCAACAGATAGCATGTACATGGCAAAAATTACACCCCAAAATACATTCTGCTACTCCTCCTGAGTATGGCGATACCACATGTGTGAGACTTACACAGCTTCGCTACATGCAGAAGCCCAACTTGCAAGGAAGACCGTCAGGTGTTCTAAGGACACATAGCATGCACATACCAAGAATTACACCCCAAAATACATTATGCTGAGTAAAGAAAGGGTAAACAAAAGATTTCCTGTGGTTTTAGTATTGAAGCGGTCCACAGGAGGATAGCACTAGTCCAGGCAGCAGGCAGGGACTTGGTCAGCTACAGTGAACACAATTGTCCAGGCAACTGACAGTGAACGCAATTGTTCAGGCAACAGGCAGGAATACTGTCCATAGTACAGGCAGGGATACTGTCCATATACAGTCCAGGGTCAGTGCAGGCAGAGATATTGTAAACAGTGCCAAAATATTGGTCCTGGTAGTAGGACAGTGAACGCAATTGTCCAGGCAACAGGCAGGAATACTGTCCATAGTACAGGCAAGGATACTGTCCATATACAGTCCACGGTCAGTGCAGGCAGAGATGTTGTCAACAGTGCCAAAATATTGGTCCTCGTAGTAGGACAGCTAACGCAATTGTCCAGGCAACAGGCATGAATACTGTCCATAGTCAGTACAGGCAGCAGGCAAGGATACTGTCCATATACAGTCCAAGGTCAGTGCAGACAGATATTGTCAACAGTGCCATAATATTGGTCCTAGTAGTAGGCAGAAACATGGTCCATGGTCCAGGTAGCAGCAGAGGTGTGGTCAGTTCATGCAGCAGGCAGAGGTATGATGGCAGTAAGTCCTACAGGCAGCAGGCAGAAGTAGGGCCTCAGTCAGGACAGAATGGGGACGGGGTAGAGGCTTCTCCCACCCAAATCTCTTTGAAGCCTCCGAGTCTCCAGACCCTAATCTGGGAGAGAGAAAACAAAAACAATGTTTTCTTCCAGAAAAAAACATTCTGGAGCCTCTCACATATGTGAGACCCCTGTGTTGTGAATACCACTACTCCAGTTGCAGGGTACAAGATCAGTCCAAGAGGCAGGCAAAAAAACGTGGTCAAACAGTCCAGGGTCAGTTTCAGATCAGGCAGAAGTATGTACAAAATCGGTAGGCAGAAGCGTGGTCGAAAACAAGCCAGGGTCAGTTCCAGAACAGGCAGAGGTATGTACAAAAGCAGCAGACAAAGGCGTGGTCAAATAACAAGCCAGGGTCAGTTCAAGAGCAAGCAGTGGCATAAGGGGTGTGAACTGGAAAAAGCAACTGAGGAATCAATAATTGACTAGGGTGTGATAACGCCGGATGCAGTCACCTATGCAGAGACCTGGTTGGGAAGGGCACTGGGCATAATAATAAGTGGTGTCTCTTCTAACTCCTCCACTAGAGCACACCCAGCATCATTTCTGGCCTGTTGGTCTGGGAGGTATTTTATCGGGGAAATTGCGCTCGGATGAGTCTGCTGCACACATCGGACCTAATATTTTCTGGTGGGCCATTGGGGTATAGAAGTGTGGTGATGATATCCTCCTGGGAGCCAAGGAAGGGTTTGGGGTTTATGGTGGAATATAGGACATAGGTGTTGTATATGGCCAAATGAAAAAAATAGTGTGCAACTTTTTTATACCAGTGGTATGTTCTTCTGGTAGATAGATTGGGTTCCATCATTTGATCGTTTAGGTCCACCCCTCACATGTACAAGTTGTGCTCGTGGATACAGGTTGGTTTCCGTATTGGGCCATTCCTTCTGGGGATCTCCACAAATTAATTGTTATGTATAGACGATAACATGTATACATCCCTTCTATCCCTCCACTTCAGAGCCAGAATTTCCTAATTCCGCAGACTCGCCGTCTCTCCTTTTCTAAGCCTCATGTTTAGGAGTCTTTGAGGAAAGCCCATCTGATTTTTTCTGACCGTGCCACATGCTGGTGTACTCTTCCTGTAAAGGTTCCGGAACAGGGGTAAACGTGTTTAAAAGTTATCGACATACAGGTGGTAGCCTGTCTCCAGGAGTGGGTAAATGAGTTCCCAAACGATTTTACCGCTTGCGCCTAAATAGTCTGGGCAATTAGGGGGGTGCAGCTGGGAGTCCTTCCCTTCGTAGACTTTGAAGGCGTAAACGTACCCCGTGGTTAGGTCGCACAATTTATATACTTTCACCCCATAGCAGGCTCTTTTACTGGGGATATATTGTTTTATTCCCAGCCTGCCGCAAAATTTCACAAGGGATTCATCAATGCATATATGCTGTTCCGGGGTAAACAATTGGGGGAATATTTCTGAAAAATAATGGAGAATCGGGCGAATTTTATAAAGCCGGTCATAATTTGGGGCATTTCGGGGAGGGCACTGAGTATTATCGTTGGAATGGAGAAATCTCATGATCATGAGAAATCTTGTCCTGGGCATTATTGTTGAGAAGACCGGCATGTGGTAGATGGGGTGGGTGGACCAGAAGGAGCGCAGTTAATTTTTTTGTTAAGCCCCATGCAGAACGTGAGGCCCAAAAAGTTTTGAACTCTTCCACCGTTGCATCCCTCCACTCAAAGGGACGGGCATAATATATGGTTGGATTATTTTGGATGAATTGGTGTGCATATAGGTTGCACTGGGCCACAATGGATCTTAGCATGTCCTCCGTAAAAACCAAATCAAAAAAATTAATGGGCGAGAAATTTTCTGTGTCCACCTGGACTCCTGGCTGGGCAGTGAAAGGGGGAATCCTAGCTTCTCCTGAATTAGGAGGAAGCCATAAGGGGTGCTGAAGTGAATAGGGAAGGCTGGCATGGGACCCCTAACCCTTTGGAGCCGAGGTACAGCGGTGCTGGTGGATGGCACTGGGATGTGGGTGGATGGCACTGGGGTGCTGGTGGATAGCACAGCGGTGCTGGTGGGTGGCACTGGGGTGCTGGTGGATAACACAACGGTGCTGGTGAACAGTATTGCCTCCTCACCAATGCACCTTAGTCTGGCGGGCAGACAATATTCCTCATCTGAATCCAGCTCTGATGGGCTACTTGAGACCAGATTGTAGGTCATATCAGACTCAGAGGAACCTACAGGAGAGGGCTCCCTGTTGCTCTCGTCGGCCGCAAGAATATTGTAGACCTCCTCAACAGAAAAACATATTTTTGCCATTGTTGCAGCACTAATTGGCACTGATGACATATATGGCACTAATGAGGTGATGGGCACTGATGACACGGGACACTGATGGGACTGATGTCAGGTGGCACTGATGACAGGTCAGGTGGCACTGATGATATGTGGCACTGATGACAGGTTAGGTGGAACTGATGATATGTGGCACTGATGACAGGTCAGGTGGCACTTTATGACATGTGGCACTGATGACACGTGGCACTGATGATACGTGGCACTGACAGGTGGCACTGATGATATGTGGCACTGACAGGTGGCACTGATGACAGATAGTGGCACTGTGATGGGCAGTGATTTGGGCACAGTAGGAATGCAGTAGGAATGCAATCAGATGTGTTTTTAACTCACAGGCAGCACAGATCGCTCAGTCTCTCCTCACACAGTGGTGTCTGTGTGAGGAGAGAAAGCCGGCAACAAGAGATGATCTCATATGTTTACATTTGAGAACATCTCTCATTGGACCCGCCGATCACGTGGTAAATGGCTGCTGTGATTGGCCATGTACCACGATCTGTGATTGGCTGTGTCCAAGGCACACAGCAGTCGCAGATCTACCAGGCTGTGCGCCCGTGATTGCGGACGGGGAGTGCACAAAGGGACGGACGTTCATGGACGTCGCCCCGGCAATTGAGATCTGTGCTGTAGCTGTCTTTTGGCTATAGCGTGGATCTGGCCCGGTTAAAGACCATGGAGAGTTGTTCTACAGAGGGATTAGCGATGATAAAGATAAATGTACAGTACATCTGTTTAGACTGCAGTCACCCAAAGAGGTGGGGGACACACAACTTTCCAAATGTGCAGGTAGAGAAAACCTGTCTCCACACAGTGTCAAGGTAATTGCTTTCCATGCCTTGGAGGGTCTATGCTATCCTAGGTTCTCGGCAGTGTTCTCAGGTGGGTGTAGGAATCAAGAAGGTGGCATCAGGGAGTGCTGAGAGAATGACTTGAGCAACTTTTTCCCCCTTCTGTGAAATGGGGTCAGTTAGAGCTCATATACTGCTTGTTAAGAATATTAAAATACTTGAATGTCCATAGCTTGACCACACATTTACATACAGCATTTAGAAGAATTTAATTTTATAATAGAAGGTCCTCCACAATCTTGGGCTGCGCCACTTCTAGCTATAAACAATTTATTAGAGATTAAATGTAAAGAGTCTTGCTCTCTTCATGTATGTCTTATGACAAATGGCAGTGCTGCTCTGCAGTTATATATATGATACCATAGCTGACAACAAAGTGTAACTTGGCATACTGCTTTTTGCATGTTATCAAATGGCTTTTACTAACTTAAGTAGCTAAATTGCTGGTATGTCTTCTTATATATATTTATATATTATATATGCAAATATATGTTTAAAAAAATTCTGCTTATGTAAAGACATAATTATCTATCAGAAATCCAGTTGTACTTGTAGTATATTGTGTTTGTTCGACAAGCATGCTGGAAAAGCAGCAGCTGACCAGCTCCCGATCAGCGATCTCAGCCAATGGCTGATATCGATCAACCGACTCTAGCGACTAGCCCTCGACCAGTCGACGACGAAAAGGTCGTACGAACAGCTTGTTTGTGTTATATGATGTTCATGTTGACCTAAAGACTATCTATTAATACAGAAATGTATTCGTCTTAAAAAAATTTGTATATAAACGTATATATTATATATTTATATATATTCTTCTGTATGGTCGTTAAATCGATGAATTCAATCATTTTCGGTAAACTATTGTACGTTTTTCGTCATACGGTTCAATGTGAAACAACAGTCGATACCATAGTATATATATTGACGTCTCGTCGTGACGGTAAACAGTATTCTGTATGTACTTCTCTCGTTCTGAGAAATGTAAATTAGAGATTATTTAACAAATATCGATCTTCACCGCGTCGGGTTCTAACACCTCCTGGAAGATAATATTTTAATTTAAGAAGATTTACGACATACATTTA
>BLSH010099483.1:145841-157990 GCA_018402905.1 Glandirana rugosa | reverse complement strand
GTACACCCCTACCTGACTATCAACACGGTAGTTAAAATCTCTCTAGGACCCTTCCCCGTACACCCCCTCATTTTTAATATTCAAGCCAAAACCTATCTAATTCAAACTCCTTCACCACACGGTAGATCTGACTATATAGACAATCATTTAATCACTATGCACTCCTCTGACTCCCTCACCTGATTCCCCATCTCTCTATCTTAACCGACATAAGTCGTATCTCTAACATAACCTTCGGTACCCTCCGACTGGGTCTCTCCTCCATATCTAACTTTTATCCTCTCCAGGTTCTTGAGCCAACTGCACCTTTAGCGTTACTTACAATTATATTTCCTCCTCTCCTCTTCCTTTCTCTGTTGGGGTCCCCCAAGGTTCTGTTCTTGGACCTCTCCTATTTTCAATCTATACCTCCTCTCTGGGTCAGCCTCCCATGGCTTCCAATACAATCTCTATGCTGAATACAGCCAATTCTATCTCTCTACCCCTTAGTCCACTCCCTCAGTCTCCTCACGTATCACTAATTTACTAACAGATATATCAGTCTAGATGGCACACCACTTCCTCAAACTTAATCTATCCAAAACCGAACTTATAATTTTTACTCCCCCACATGCCCCTTCCCAGGATCTCTCTAAAATTGATGGCACAACTATCAGTCCATCCCCACATGCCAAGGTTCTAGGTGTAATCCTGGACTCTGATCTATCCTTTAATTTCCACGTCCAATCCCTGTCCAAATCTTGCCGCCTCAACCTCCGCAATTCCAAATTCTCCAAAGTATGCCCCTTTCTAACCAGTGACACCACAAAGCTCTTAATTCACTCCCTGGTCATCTCTCGACTGAGGACAAAAGCAGGCATTTAATCTATGTTTTTGAAGCCTCTTAAATGCTGGTGATGCTCTGTGTCAATTGTGTGCATTACAGTGGCCCATGATGTTCACATGGACTTTGTGTTGGGTTGTTTCAAATTGTATTCAAGATTCACCATTTGACTGGCTTTACAGTTCCTCAATGTCTCCATTCATGTCAATGTAAATAGGCCACAAGCATTTGAGATGCATTTAAAAAGCGTTACTAGCTGACATTATGGTACAAGAATCCATACAACAAAATCATGCCTCCTCTGTGGTGCTGGCTCCTGTCCTGTGTGGGGTGGTGCCAGATGCACTTCACCTTCGGCTGGCGGTCTCCAAGTGGAGCCAGCAGTAGGAAAGAAGAGATCTTCAAATGCAATCTGCCGACCTTCTACCTCAACATTTTCTGCCTGTCTAAAATGTCATATCTGGAGCCCGGAAGTGGGAGCTGAGATTTGTCATATGTGGTGATTTTCATCTGTGAAGCTGATTTTAATCAGGCGTCTGGTGAGCCTCAGTTTGTTGGGTGTTCCTTGCACAGTTTTATCACCGGTGGAGGAGGATTAATTCTAGCACTGATATATTTTCACTATGGACTGAAGTATCCAATTAACCTACCAGCATGTCTTTGGCGTGTGGGAGGAAACCGGAGTACCTAGAGGAAACCCACGCAGAGACATAAGTATGCCTATGCTGTGTGTGAGAAATAACTTGTTAAAATGAAAACTTTGTGAAAAAAAACAAACGCATTTAATTCCTTAATTTTGCAGAAAATTGTGAGTTATTTTTACCAAAGAAATGTAGACAAATACGTTTTGGCCTAAAATCATGAAAGAACGTTTATTTGTAAAATTGTATAACAGAAACAAAGTAAAACATGCTTTTTTCAATATTTTCCATATTTTGTTCACGTATATTATATTATATATACAGTATATATTACTATAAAAATTAAAAACCCAGTGATGAGTAAATACCACCAAAAGAAAGCTCTGTCTCAAGTAAATGATAAACAATTTCATGTGGGTACAGTATTGCATGACTGAGTAATTATCTTTCAAAGTGTGACAGCACTGAAAGCTGCAAAATGGCCTGGGCAGGAAAGGAGTGAAAGTGTCCTGTCTTGAGATGATTAAATATTATCTTGTTTATACATTTGATTACAAAAAGAGAATATAAGAAGGTCCCTATTTATATGCAATTAGCAAATAGCTTTGTCAGCATAAAGGAAAAGCAGTCCAAACAAAGTGTACTAATAAGTATGGGGTCTCAATGGTCGGAAGATGTAGGACATATTTCTGACGAGGATTGGTCCACTGTTCTAGATAATGCGCCTAAGGTTTCTTTATCATCCGCCCATAAGCTTACTCAGCTTTTCATTATTCATCGCACTTATCGCACACCACATAAGCTATATGCACGGCACAAGAGGGATTCTCCCTTGTGCCCGAGATGTGATGTGGAGAATGGCACACTCCTTCGATATGCTACGGAAGTGTCCAAAATTGGTTCGATACTGGACAAAGGTGATTAATTCTATTAGTAGGATATGGAATCTTAGTCTTACATTAGATCCTAAACTATGCCTAACGGGCTGGCTAGATGAAGAACTATACATGCTGCATACATTTATAGCGATTCTTAGAGTCCTGGTTATTGCCGAAAACTTATAGCACAGAAGTGGTTCTCTGCAACACCTCCCTCTTATGATGAGTGGGTTACTGCGCCTAACACAGTTTTGCACAGGGAAAAACTAATTTACCAGCATAGGGGTAGTCCAACAAAATTTAAACAAATCTGGGATGCATGCTTAGACACTCCTGGACTTGCCCCATTGCACCTAGTCCAAAATAGAATCATTGGTGGAAGAATTTCCTCAGGCTTAGTGTAATATGGTTATGGATGTTGTATTCCAACTAATTATGGGATATCAACTCTTAAAGGACTTCTCAATATTATTAAATAATGTTGCTATATTTCTACTGTACCTGGACATATAGAAGCTGTTTATTTGGTTTGGGGTTTGTTTTGCGCACAGCACACAGTAGTGCACAGCCGCTTTGAAGCAATGTAAATCCTTTTCTTTTTTTTTGAGCTTGTTTGGTTTTCTCTTTTCTTCTTTTTTGTTCCCTTCTCTTGTTTGTTTGGAGGGGAGGAAGAGGGGAGAGAAAGAGGGATTGAGGTTCTTATGCATATCATTCTCATTGTTGGAGATACATATTTAGTACAATTATATTGTTTATTTTGTATATTTCTATGTATGAATTGAATCCCTCGATCTCTTGATGTGTATGTTTAAAACATCTTAATGAAAACAACCTGATCAAAACAAAAAAGTATGGGGTGTTGGGTAACTCACCTTTAAAAGGTTATCATTGGAGTTTGTTGTAGACCTCCCAGTGTTAATGAGGAAGTAGAGACTCAGCTCCTTGCTCAGATAGAAAGGGCTGCAAGGCCAATGATAATAATGAGGGATTTTACCTACCTGGAAATTGACTGGATTAATGGCACTGCTAAAACAGTTAAGGGCAGTGGTGTATCATCCATGGGTGCAGGGTGTTCACTGAACACGGGCCCTGAGGGGTGCGGGGGGCCCACTGTGCTCTGACCGACACTGCACCCATAGATGATCTCTCCATGACACCCAGGGATGATCGGTGTGGTGTGGGCTTGCACACGGGCCCACCAATTTCATGATACGCCCCTGGTTAAGGGGCTAAAATTTATAAACCTATTACAAAACAATTCTATGGTCCAGATTACTGAGACCCTGACTAGGAATGATGCTCTGCTGGACCTGGTAATCTCAAACCATGCATAGCTTATTACCAATTTTCATATAAAAGAACATCTGGGTAGCATTGACCAAAACATGGCTTCATTTAATGTTAGCTGTAAGCAACAAACAAATACGGGAAATATAAAAACACTTAACATTAAGAGAGGATGAGTGCTGCTCTCCAAGACTTAGACTGGGAGCGAATATTGGCATTGATGAACACAGAACAGAAATGGAAATTCTTCAAAAAGACTGTATGCAAACTCACTGTGAAGTATATTACCATGGGCAATACATTTAAAAGGCTAAAAATAAAATCTATGTAGCTCAGGCGAAAGTTAAAACAGCTATAAATAATAAGAAAATAACTTTTAAAAAATATAAAAATGAAAGAACACTATCATTGTTTAAATGTTACAAAGAATATAACAGAATATGTAAGGAAATTAAGGACTCAAAATTTCAAAACAAACCACAGATTGCAAAAGATAGTAGGACAAACCCCCCCAAAAAATTAAAATATATTAATAGTAAAAAGGTCGGGTCTGAGCATGTAGGCCCTTTACAATATAATCTGGAGTGGGTAAATGAGGGGCAAAGAGAAGGCAAATGTATTAAATATTTTCTTCAGCTCTGTGTACACAAAGGAGCATGGGGGAGCTCAAGTCCATAATGGGGATGACATTGACACAGCCCCAAATGATCCACAATGGCTCAAAGGTGATATGGTCCACAAATATTTAGACAGAATAAAGGTGGATAAAGTACCTGGACCAGATGGCATTCACCAACGGATCCTAAAAGGATTGAACTCTGTCATTTCAAAGCCATTGTTTCTAATTTTTAGGGACTCATTAAGGACTGGAATAGTACCACTGGATTGGTGTAGGGCTAATGTGGTGCCTATATTTAAAAAGGTATTAACGTCTTTACCAAATAACTATAGACCTGTTAGTTTGACTTCTATAGTCAGGAAGATACTGGAGAGTTTAATAAAAGACCACATAGATGAGTTCTTGCTGGAAAGAAATATTTTAAGCAACAGACAGCATGGATTCTTCAAAGATGGCTAATGTGTACGGTCAAGTTTACAGGCTTGCTAAGATCTGTTTGTAAATGGATAGAAAACTGGCTAAAAGACCGAATTCAGAGAGTAGTGGTTAATGATTCTTACTCTGAATGGTCTAAGGTTATTAGTGGTGTAACCCAAGGTTCAGTGTTGGAGCCTTTACTTTTTAATATCTTTATATATTTATTTTATAAATAAATATAATTATTTCTAAAGATATTATATCTGGGATTAAAAGTACAATTTCAGCCTTTGTCGATGACGCCAAGCTATGCAGTGGAATAACATCAACCACAAGATGTCTTCAGCTTACAAGATGACCTCAATGCACTGTTTAATTGGGCAACTATGTGGCAAATGAAGTTGAATGTTGATAAATGTAAAGTTATGCATTTGGGGGCTAAGAATATGCATGCATCATACATACTAGGGGAAGTAAAACTGGGGGAATCAATGGTGGAGAAGAATCTGGGGGTTTTGGTAGATCATAAGCGTTATAATAGCATGCAATGCCAAGCTGTGGTTTCCAAAGCGAGCAAAGTCATTTCTTGTATTAATAGAGGTATCCAGAGAGAGAGAGAGAGAGAGATATAATTTTGCCCTTGTACAAATCATTAGTAAGACCTTATTTGGAATATGCAGTTTGGCTTTGAGCCAGTTCTCAAAAGGGATATCAGGGAATTGAAAAAAGTGCAGAGAAGGGGAACACAACTGATAAGAGGCATGGAGGAGCTCAGCGGGACTGTGAGTAATCTTGACCCATAGCACAGGTAGACTGGCTACATTGGTAGTGCAATATGGTACCCACAGCAGTTGGGGCACGGTCATAGCACTGGCGACGCCAGCTACAGCATAAGGGAGTCACCTCGAGTTACTGTCTGCATATGAGATGTAATCACGTTTGTCCTGCTTGCCTGGTTCCATCCTTCTGTCTCCAGTAGATTGTGCTCAATTGCTTCTGACGGTGAACTATGTTATCCCCTAAACGGCTCAGTTTTACCTTGTATTCATAGACTGAAGAAGCCTATTGTGACTTATGCTCATATTTGAGCATATTAATAGTAGTGTGCTACCTATAACTTACATTTCTGGATGGACTGCATTTATTCTCTAGTCAGAGATGCTGTATACCATTTAGTTGCGGTGTCTCTCTCAACACTATCTGTAGGTTGGTTATGCACTGCATTCGCCCATTGTGGTTTTAAGGTGCAATGCTACCATAATGCAGAATTTTTGGTAAAGTCTGGGTCCTATTACATACACGGATCATAGGTCCTTACAGTGTGCGGGTGCCTTTACCAGGGGTTCCATCAGTGCAAGGGGGTTTAGGTTATACAGCCACCTCTGTCCCAACTTCCGATGGGAGGGCTTTAGTTTCTTGTTGTACAAGTGGGAGGTTTACAGGATGTCAAGTTTGGGAGGGTATAAGGTATTGGGGAGATGGTGGTGACTTTTTAGGAGGGAGGTGGGAATTATTGTGTTTTAGTAGCATTTTCCTTGTCTGATACCAGGGGCATCAGGAGGGGAGGGGGCTGAGGGGGTCTAGAGCCCCGAGTGGTCCCCCGAAAAGCCCCGGGTCTCGGAGCAGTCTAACTCTATTATTAGCCCTGATCGGTCATACACAAAACAAACTGACATGGCGGCGCCTATGATGGACATCACCACACTGGTCCAATCCCGCTAGCGTGGGACATGTGACGTCCATTATAGGGCGCCGCTGCAACCAATAGGTGGGAGTGACACTGCGATGGACATCACACTTGGCTAATACCGTGCTATTGCGGGGCGTGTGACGTTCCATTGAAGGACATTCTGAGACGGGCTGGCTCGGTAGTCGGCTGATACTAGTAGGAACTGAAGGAAGGAGCTCAGGCGGAGGTACTAGTCTGTCTAACTGTAACAGTGTGTTGCACACTGATGTAAGGAGGTACTCAGCTGGGGACACACCTGATGCAAGGAGGCACTCAGCTGAGGACACACCTAATGTAAGGAGGCACTCTACTGGGGACACACCTGATAAAAGGAGGCACTCCGCTGGAGACACACCTGATGGAAGAGGCACTCCACTGGGGACACACCTGATGTAAGGAGACACTCCACTGTGGACACACCTGATGTAAGGAGACACTGCTGGGGACACACCTGATGGAAGGAGACACTCTGCTGGGGACACACCTGATGTAAGGAGACACTCCGCTGGGGACACAGCTGAAGACCATTTTGCCCCTGTACAAATCATTAGTAAGACCTTATTTGGAATATGCAGTTCAGTTTTGGGCACTAGTTCTCAAAAGGATATCAGGGAATTGGAAAAAGTGCATAGAAAGGCAACCAAACTGATAAGAGGCATGGAGGGAAGATTAAAGGAACTGAATTTATTCTCTCTTGAGAAGAGGAGATTAATGGTGGATATGATCAACATGTACAAATACATAAGGGGTCCATATAGTGGATTCACTTAAGTTATTGAGTTTGAGTTATTCACTTTAAGATCATCAGAGAGGACAAGGGGGCACTCTTTACGTCAAGAGGAAAAGAGATTTCATCTCCAAATATGGAAAGGTGTCTTCACAGTAAGAGCTGAGGAAATGTGGAATAGACTCCCTCAAGTGCTGGTTCTGGCCAGCTCAGTAATATTTATAGGTAAAGTTGATCCAGGGAATATCCGAATTGCCTCTCGGGGATCAGGAAGGATTTTTTTACCCTGCTTTAAGATCATGGTTTGCTGGGGTTTTTCTCCTCTTTTTTTATGGTTGGACTGGATGGACTTGTGTCTTTTTTGAACCTGACTAGCTAAGTAACTAACTATGAGAACAGATCTAATACATTGGTTTAGTGTGGAACACTATGGATAAAAACTACTGCAACACCTGAAGTGTTCCAAACGTAGGTACTATCAAACAACCCAAATAAATATATACATACATACACACACTAATAACCGTATGTAACAGTGCTTTTTAAAATGTTGTAAATCAGGAAGTCAACAGAAAAATAACAGTCATGTAGAAATATTTCAGTATTTAAACTATTGCACAGTTCCAGCCCTTTGCACTGAAAAGATTAATGGGAAAATCAATGGATTAGTAAGAGTGCTTGAACTCCAGAAGGAAACAGATAAATGTGGCAGCCGCTCCGTCAGCCCGCTGTCTGAGCTTACATAGAGCAGTGTCTCCGTCTGACAAGCACCATTCTGTTACTTCAGACAGCGGGCTCACAAAGCCCCCCTCCCCTCAGTAGTTTACATTCAGACAGAAGTTCACATACATTTAAAGTGGTTGTAAACCCTTATATATACCCAGTGAAGTGACTGGCTTCAGATAATACACAGAGATTAACCACTTCAGCCCCAGCAGGATTTACCCCCTTAATGACCAGGCCATTTTTTGCGATACGGCACTGCATTCATTTAACTGACAAGTGCACGGGCGTGCAACACTGTACCCAAATAAAATTGATATCCTTTTTTCCACACAAATAGAACTTTCTTTTGGTGGTATTTGATCACTGCTGCGTTTTTTATTTTTTGCGATATAAACAAAAAAAGACCGACAATTTAAAAAAATATATATTTTTACATTTTTGCTATAATACATATCCAATAAAAAAAAAAAAAAAAAAAAATGTATTCATCAGTTTAGGCCAATATGTATTCTGCAACATATTTGTGGTAAAAAAAATGGCAATAAGCTTACATTGATCTGTTTGAGCAAAAGTTATAGCATCTACAAAATAAGGGATAGATTTATGGCATTTTTATTATTATTATTTTAAATAATAATGACGTTAATCAGGGATTTTTAGAGGTACTGCGACATTGCGGTGGACACTTTTGACATTATAGTGATCAGAGCTAAAATATGCACTGATCACTGTATAAATGACACTGGCAGGGAAGGGGTTAACACTAGGGGCGATCAAAGGGTTAAGTGTGTCCTAGGGAGGTGCTATCTAACTGTGGGTGTAGTTTTCTGATCAGGAGTACAGAGAGATCGCTGTTCAGGATCACTAGGAACAGATGATCTCTCTCTCTCTACTCCCCTGTCAGAATAGGGATTTGCTTTGTTTACACAGGCAGATCCCCATTCTACCTCCTTGTGGAGCGATCGTGGGTGGCCAGCGGACATCGCAGCCGCCCGCCGGACCCATGTATTGGCTCCCCCGCTGTGCAGCAGGTACGCGCACCTGCAGTGTCTCATGCACAAAATGATGTAGGGTGCATCATTTCGTGCAATAGGGCCGCCCCACTGCAGTATATATGCTGTGCATGGTCCTTAAGTGGATAAACAAATCCTCCTACATAAGTTGTACCTGTTTATCTGTTGTTTTTTCCTCTCTACATCTGTTCAAAGTGCAGAATTTATAAAGCTTGTCTGAGTATTCAAAAAACAGGGGACAGAGAGCTGAAGTTACACTCTGCAGGGGTCAGTGGGGGAGAGCTCTGAGAGTTGATTGGAGGGGAGGGAAGGGACGCCCACCCCCCTCCCCCCTTTCACACAACACACAGGAAAAGAGCTGAGGCTGTCAATCAAACTTAAAGCAGCAGACAGAAATGACACTTAGTGCTTTTAATTGAGACACATTAATTTAATTGATTGATCTTAATTGAGACACACTATAGAAGGATATGCTTTGCTCATATTTCATATCTGAGGTTTACAATCACAACTCCTTATTTGAGGGAAGGGGGTCTTCATCATATATTTAATAATGGTATTCCCAAACCTCCAGGTTTTCATTGTAGGCTTGATAAAGGAGCATATTACACCCGGGAATGCTCCCCCCCCCCCAAGTCCCCCGACACTACACCCCTGGCTGTTCCTTCTGAAGCGCTCCCTGCTGTCATCATGTTGCAGCTGCTCCAATCCCTGCTCTTCTCAATGACTTGCTGTTGTCCTCTGGTCCATGCTGAGCTTTACAGCACAGGCAGTGTGTGTGGATCTTTGACCATTTTTGTTACGCAGCTGTATTGTGAGCTGACATGCTGCTTCATAACCTGACAGTTTGATAGGGCTTTGCTGTATGTCAGATCAGTGTAAACCTAAGAATTGAATGGACAGAAATGCAAATCCTTTGTCAGGTATCCCTCCAAGATGTGTATTTCATCTGTGAATTTAGTTAGCCTGGTGTACAACAGTAATAATACCACTCATTCTATTTTAAATAACTGATTTGATACAGACAAATCTATGGAGGTGTGTTTGTTTCCTATATCAGAACATTCAGAATCAGTCTAATAAGGCCAATCTACTCTCATAATCTTCCTGAGCATAGACAGAAATTGGACACTATTTTTATAAAAGCCCATTTATGACTAAATTAAAGGAGAAGTATGGCCACAGCTGTGTTGGCCCTTCTTCTCCTATGGATACTCCTGTGATCCATTTTCAGCCGACAGCAGGCTAAAGTCGGCTGAGGTTTCTCAGCTGGTTCAGGCTCTGGATTGATCCAGACCTGAGCCAGCAGCTCCAGCCCTCTCCACAGCCCAGTGCTCCAGTGAGCGCTAGAGGGGCAGAGCAGAGAGGCGGTGACTGACAGTCACCGCTCTCTGCTCAGAGTGGAGGGAAGAACTGAGCGATCAGCAGTGTTTGATCACTCAGTGGATCGATGCTGCATCCACCTAGGTGTGTGTGTGTGTGTATATAGGGTATTTGGATGTAAATACCCTAAAATTAAAGCTGAAAGTCTGCAGTTAAAGCACATCTTGTTCGTTTCATTTCAAATCCATTGTGGTGGTGTACAGAGCCAAAAAGATTAGAATTGTGTCGATGTCCCAATATTTATGGACCTGATATATATATATAGTCAGGTCCATAAATATTGGGACATCAACGCAATTCTAATCTTTTTGGCTCTGTACACCACCACAATGGATTTGAAATGAAACGAACAAGATGTGCTTTAACTGCAGACTTTCAGCTTTAATTTTAGGGTATTTACATCCAAATCAGGTGAACGGTGTAGGAATTACAACAGTGTGTATATGTGCCTCCCACTTTTTAAGGGACCAAAAGTAATGGGACAGATTAACAATCATATATCAAACTTTCACTTTTTAATACTTGGTTAAAAATCCTTTACGGTCAATTACAGCCTGAAGTCTGGAACGCATAGACATCACCAGACGCTGGGTTTCATCCCTAGTGATGCTCTGCCAGGCCTCTACTGCAACTGCAATATACCACAAAAAGGGGGAGGGGGAAAGACCCTTCCCAAAGATGGTCCGTACCTCCAAAGGAGAATAAGGGATAACCCTGCGGCATGAACTGTGCAAAATGACTCTTTATTAACGTTTATAGAAAAAACACACAATGATGCTTGGCTTACAGTTAAAAGACAACGTTGTCTATAAAAACCACACCCCAGGGTCACACAAATACCTAAACATTGACCATTAGGAAGTCTATATAGCGGGACTCTTTCATGGATCCTAGGAAATCCTGTCAATTGCCCTGGCTCAATAAAGTGCAGATGGCTGTGTCAAGGAACCTCTAGGTCCATCAATGCCCGGTGCATAACAGTGGATCCTAAATACTGAGGTAGCTAAGATATACACGCTCAGTAACTGCTGAAGTCACATGAAGGTAATTACAGTCTAGAATAGACAGAGATGATTGCAAGGTAGACTGAGAGTTGGTGCATAAGAGGCTAATGTCTGAGAATCAACCCTTGGCAAAATATCGAGCAGATCTACTCAGTGTGGCTGTAATTAATGTCAAGCAATGTGACAATTTTCATTCAGACTGTAGAATACCTAAGTCCATCTGAGCCGGTTCGGGCAGAGATCCAGTCACGGGAGTCCATGGGGTATGTTACTGGAGAGTGGGTAAAGACTTCCAAAGGTAAGAAAAACTCACGATTAGATGCTCTCATCCAGCTGATAGTCTCACTGACCTCAAAGCTCCAATGAACCGCTGTGCTCAGTCGATGGTCCTATGGTGATTGGTCGCTGGTACCTGGTTAGCACCGTTCACATCTCCGACCAGAGGCACCTGTCCTGTGATTGCTGAACGCCGCCGGTCCTCCGCGCGGTGTACAGGGGGAGCAGGTGCACGGTTCACATTTGTGGAGAACTGGTGGAAGGCAGGCTGCGCAGCATAGCTGGAACGGCTGTTGGAAGTCCGGTCAGCCCAAGTCGGGTAAGTCTCTGGTGTCCAACTCAACGCTGCTCTCACATACCACCAGGGGAACCCAGCCTGTGTTGAATGCACACCACCGGAGCTCTGCGCGGTGTGCAGGGGAGGCAGGTACATGGCTACCGTGAGTGAATGACTCCTGGAGGACGGGCTGGGCAGCGTGGCTGGATCAGCTGTGCAGTGACAGATCAGCCAAAAGCTGGAAAAACTGGAGCGGACAGCAGTTGGACCAGGATGGACTTCAGGTGAGCGTGAGGCTCCTCTGGTCTAAACGGCAGATGCTCCCCTAGGTTAGGGGAAAAGAACCCAT
>BLSH010099483.1:120137-141049 GCA_018402905.1 Glandirana rugosa | reverse complement strand
GTAAAGTTCACACGATAAACGTAAACCTTAGACAACGACAGTTGAGAGTTATACTCTAGGTTTCTCGACAGTGATATTCACTTCATTCGGTAGTAATCCGACTTTTTTGTTTTGTTTGGGTAGTCTCTCTATCGTTTTTGTAATCCACACCGGTTTAGTTAACAAACCTTGCAGGAATTTTTCTTTCTTACGTGGCCACTCGAGTCGTTGTGGTTTTCTGGGCCTTATGGTACCTTTTGTTGACACTTACATCTTGTGGTGAACCCTCTGTATTCATTCTGGTGAAGTATTCTCTTGATTGTTGACTTTGACACACATACACCTACCTCCTGGAGAGTGTTCTTGATCTGGCCAACTGCTGTGAAAGGTGTTTTCTTCACCAGGGAAAGAATTCTTCGGTCATCCATCACAGTTGTTTTCCATGGTATTCCGGGTCTTTTGGTGTTGCTGAGCTCACCGGTGCATTCTTTCTTTTTAAGGACGTTCCAAACAATTGATTTGGCCACACCTAATGTTTTTGCTATCTCTCTGATGGGTTTGTTTTGTTTTTTCAGCCTAATGATGGCTTACTTCACTTATAGTGACAGCTCTTTGGATCTCATATTGAGAGTTGACAGCAACAGATTCCAAATGCAAATAGCACACTTGAAATGAACTCTGGACCTTTTATCTGCTCCTTGTAAATGGGATAATGAGGGAATAACACACACCTGGCCATGGAACAGCTGAGCAGCCAATTGTCCCATTACTTTTGGTCCCTTAAAAAGTGGGAGGCATATATACAAACTGTTGTAATTCCTACACCGTTCACCTGATTTGGATGTAAATACCCTCAAATTAAAGCTGAAAGCCGCAGTTAAAGCACATCTTGTTTGTTTCATTTCAAATCCATTGTGGTGGTGTATAGAGCCAAAAAGATTAGAGTTGTGTTGATGTACCAATATTTATGGACCTGACTGTATATATTCTTCTTAGGAAATCCACATTTCTCTTTTAAAGCACTGGTAAACTTTCAATTTTTTTTCAGGCCCTAGCAACTTTATGCCATAGTTTCCTAGTATGTACAGCATACTATTACGTTATGTCAGACTTACCTGTCTGTAAAAGACCTGCAGCATTGTGCTTCAATTTTCACTCAGTCTTCCTTCCATGTTCCTTCCATATTCCCCTCAGTTTAGCCACTTGAATGGCCAGGCCGTCATGATGTCGTTCCCACGCATGTACATGGGAGTCACATCGCCATAGCACAGTGCAGGTGCCATAATATACTGTGAGCTGCACATGGGCGGCTCAGTGTGCATTACTGCTGACAGGAAGGAGGAAGCATTTATTGCAGAAGAGACCAATAGGGTCTTATCTGGTATAAAACCATGGCCTGTCAGTGTTTTTTGGTTTTTAGGTTTAATACCGTGTTAAGCATTTTAATGGAATGAAAATCTCAGTTCATTGTATGCCGTGGGAAGATATCTCTAATTGAAAAATATTGTCAACATTATTCCTCAGGAAAACAAAATTAGAAATGAATAGTGTGTTTTAGGAGAATACAAAGTCCAACGGATTCTGCATAACTGTGTTATACAACCAATTAATCCTTATTAGCCCTTTGCATAGCTGAGCAAGTCAGTGGAAGTTCTCTGGAGCGGTTACAAAACAATGCTTTATTTGGCCGTATAGAGAGTCATAGTGTGGGAAATACTTATCCTCAGTGACTTCAGAAAGTAGGAAGCCAAGATTATATCACCAGACAATGCTACTTCATTCAGATTGAAGAAAACATCTGCCGCACATAAAATTGATGAAAAGAGTCATCTCCCTAAAGATTTTCAAATAATTATTTTCACAATTCAGGTTCTGGAATTCAAATGGTAGTTTTACAAAGATTTTATGAAAATATGCAATCAATTAAAACTTTGATTTCTGAAAAAAGTGTAGGCTACTCACAAAGAAGAGGGAAGGGGAACAACACAGCACAACCCACATCTAGTGCAGTAGTTAAAACAATTCATTCATGCATTTAAAGAGTGAACACACAATAGTCCAAATACTTCAAATGCTAGCAGCGCTTAATGAATGAAAGACAGTGTGCTAAATAAATGCAGTAATTAAAACAGTCCTGGTCATTCATGCACAATGTTGTACTGGTATGGTCAAGTGCTCTTAGGATTTAAGCATGCGTCCAGTGAAAGGGGCTGTATGTTGTTCTCTTGTTACTTGTGCTCCTTCACCATTACACCGCATGAAATCCTAGCCCCTATTGCTTGAGCACTCACCAGATGCAACTTTCAAATAAGCCTTTGATCAATGGGGTGCCAGAGATCTCCTCTTAGCCTGGCCACTGGTCCCTCTCCTTTCCTCATGTACTTTGTGGCCAGTTCTGTTCCCCTTCACTTTGCTCCCCCTACTGCATTGTTTGTCTGACAAATTGAAATGAAAATGTCCTGCAGGTTCCAAGTTGATCTGGTTGGACTTTGTTAAAAACTCTTGAGAAAAATAAAAAAGCAAATGTAGTATATATGGAGTGTGTCAGTATTAAAGTCCATTGTCCGACAGATGGAGGCAGGTATCCGTTGTAGCTGCTTCCTACTCCTGGCTAAGGAGAACCGAAGCTCTGGGGTCAGCCAACAGCCACAGAGCCAGAACCAAAGAGAACCTCAATCCATATGAGCCCGCTGTCACTTCAGATTGCATTGGATCCATTCATTGCTGATGTCACTTCTTAGGCATGCGTAGGTACGCTTGACCAGGGGTAGGAGGTAGCAGAACCAGATACCTTGCTCACACCTCTCTGACAGTGGACTTTTATATTGACACACTCGATATATGCTACATGCTTTCAAGGGGATTAAGGAAAGGGATTGGTACCCTAAAACATGTCCCTGCATATGTCCAAGGAGTGACATTGGCGATGGGGCAGATTCAACACAATTTGAAAGGACTGCGGGCTAATCTGGAAGGTCCCAGCTCTGTGGTGGTGGGAAGAGCTCCATACTCTGTTCTCCTTGACCAGGGGTAGGAGGCGGCTGCATTGGATACCTATCTGATGATGTTCTGGAAGCAGTACCTGCTTATTAGTGTTAGCGCTGTTCTTAATTCAATTCACAGACTGCCCGCACCTTAGGTTTACGTTGATGTAACTTTTTCTACTTGTGCCTGAGTGGGTCCTTTTTTAATATTCCCCCCCAAGGGATACCCCAAGGCAGCCACCCCTTATTTTTTATTTACATATCCATGCTCTGCATCTCTTGCCATTCACAAGGTCAGTTATACTTAGGCGTCAAGACAGAACACTGCACAATCCCTTGCACTATACATGCAGGGAGTGCTCTACTTTTTACTGTTCAAAGACCTTGTCAAAAATATTTAACTATATAGAGCTGCTGAGAGATTTGAGGTGAGAAAGAGTCTCCAACCCTGATTGTGTGGTACTGAAGGTGTTAGCCTGCCTGCAAGAGGGGGCTGAAAAGGGCAGTAAGCAGGTTGCCATAAGGTGTGGTGTGGAGCAGGACATGCTTGTAATCAACAGCTGTGTACTGTTTTGTTACTGAGACATTGTTGGACTGTGATGACCTTTTCGTTGAACCCTTCGAACAGGCAGATACTTTAAACCCTGTATGAGACACTGGTGCTAGTGGTGAGTTGAAGATCTGATTTATACCAGAAGTTGATGAATTGTTTTCTTTACTCGGAAGAAAGCAACTTTGTTTTGCCTATTTTGGAAAATAAAAGATTATTTGCTTTTATCAACACAGCTGGCTGGTGATCTGGACTCCCCAAAATATCATAATACATACAAGGGTCAGTGTGGACAAAAGCCAATTTATCTACCAGAATGTCTTTGGAATGAGTAAGGAAACTGGAATACCCAGAGGAAACCCACACAATCACAAGGTGGACATGTAAACTCCAAGACCCCAATACTGCACGGCAGAAGTGCTAACCACAAAGCCTTTAAAAGTATTTCAGCTAGTAATATGGAATGGCTTTGCTAAAAGAATATCCTATAAACTATTATATATACACAGGTAAACTCCATGTTACCACCTATATTCACCAAAATGTTTAGATTTGTGTTCTATGTAACAGAATATTATTATTCAGGGTATTCAGTCTAAAATTATTATAACTTTGCAGACTTACCAATAAACATTTGCATTTGCACTCCTATTGAGTTGTATCGTTATTTACATTTTTAATACAAAAAAAACTATTCACTTTTACCATTTCAAAAGAAAGGCAAATGTTTCACAGTATGGTTATATGAATACATGTAGTTAGTAATTTGGTGAACATGATAATTACCCAAATGCTATTGCCAACACCTATAAAAAGAAGGCATATAATTTATTTTCTTACTTTCTATATAATCAAAATTAGTGATGGGCCCGGGCGTGTTCAAAACCCCACATGCCCGATCCCGCCAGGAAGCTGACGCTGCACACCGCTAATCACAGGCATTGAGACATTTTCCATTCTGTGCAGCTGCGGATCAGTAAATGTCTCACTGCCTGTGATTAGCACTGGTGGGATCAGCACGTGGGGTATTGAACACGCCCGAGCAAATTTCTATAATAGTTTGTGATTATATTTCTAGTTATTCTCTCTTGAACATGGAATGTTTCTATTCACCCATTTCCAAAGAAGCATTGACAAAATGAACATTTCATGATCATTGTCCTTGAAGTGGCCTATAAATAAATAATGGTTTCAAATGGGCATGAGATCCCCTGATTTAAGGTTGGGTTCACATCTGTGCATTGCATTAATATGCTATAAAATACAATTTTTCTGCAACATGTGGTTTATTTTGAATTGCACCCCAACACACCCTGCTAATGCCCCCCAATGCATGTGTGATGCAGCATGACACAGTAACCAGATGTAAACCATTTTTAGGAATAAAAAAGCAAAATGTCTTTTTTTGTGCCCTCATTTTAAATACCCTAAGACAATGCACTTTAAGACATGGTATACCTTGCATTAACCTACATGAGGTAATGCGCTGCAGTGGACAGAACCAGTGTGTGTGAAAGCGGCCTAAAATATCACTCTAACACCAAATCTATTTCAAAATCTTCATACTTTTCCTACAAACAAAACATGCAGTTTAGATTGGTGGTTAAAGAACTTTGGGCATACATTTCTGAAACAATATAAAATCGTATATCTTACACTGATGAAAATAAGTGCTCTGTTTAAAATTATATTTAAAAAAAAGTATAGCCATCTTAGGGTACATGCACACGGATGTATAAATGCATTATGCTGTGTTATATTAATAGCATGATAACTCCCACAATCCCCACAGTAATAAGTTGTTTCTTTCCCTAGTACCCCAGCCACCAGAGGTGGCTCTAGGCTTTGTGAGGCCTTAGGCATAACTTAGACATGAGGCCCCACTCATGTCCATAATGAAAAGAATAATTCAAGCGATAAAATGAACTGTATGAACTGCAGATATTAAAAGTACTGGTGTCAGTGTCCTCTATCTCAATGCTGGGGTCAGTGCTGGCATGCTCTCTTTGCTGGTGTCAGTGTTCTCTATGTCAGTGCTGGCATGCTCTCTTTGCTGGTGTCAGTGTCATCCATCTCAGTGCTGATGTCAGTGCCCTCCATCTCAGTGCTGATGTCAGTGTTCTCCGTCTTAGTGCTGATGTCAGTGTCCTCCATCTCAGTGCTGGTGTCAGTGTCCTCCATCTCAGTTCTGATGTCAGTGTCCTCCATCTCAGTGCTGATGTCAGTGTTCTCCATCTCAGTGCTGGTGTCAGTGTTCTCCATCTCAGTGCTGATGTCAGTGCCTTCCATCTCAGTGCTGGTGTCAGTGTCCTCCATCTTAGTGCTGATGTCAGTGTCCTCCATCTCAGTGCTGATATCAGTGCTCTTTATCTCAGTGCTGATGTCAGTGTCCTCCATCTCAATGCTGATGTCAGTGCTCTTTATCTCAGTGCTGGTGTCAGCGTACACTCTCTTAGTGCTGGTGTCAGTGTTCTGTCTCTCTCAGTGCTGGTGTTAGTGTCCTCTATCTCAGTGCTGATGTCAGTGCCCTCCATCTCAGTTCTGATGTCAGTGTCCTCCATCTCAGTGCTGATGTCAGTGTCCTTAATCTCAGTGCTGATGTCAGTGTCCTCCATCTCAGTGCTGATGTCAGTGCTCTTTATCTCAGGGCTGATGTCAATGTCCTCCAACTCAGTACTGATATCAGTGCTCTTTATCTCAGTGCTAGTGTCAGTGTCCTCTATCTCAGTTCTGATGTCAGTGCAATGTCTCTATCAGTGTTGTACTTACATAGAGCTCCTTGAACTTGGCCTCATAGAAGAGAAGGGGCTGTGCGAAATGCCACCGCCTCGGAGGTCTCATCATCCCCGTTGGGCAAGCAGTAGGTTCCCCTGGACTGCCCATAGGGGAGAGCTCCTAGTGGGGGATAGCCACGGAGAAGCTGATCATGAGCAGTGCCAGTGCAGAATGAGGAGCACTTTGCCCACCATGACTGAGGATCGGCACTGCACTCAATTGGGACCTCCCAACCACTGCAGTGGAGCCTTGGGTGGCCAGGATGGGCCTTGGGTGGTCAGGGGGACCCGGGCTGTCAATCATAGGTGGGACACTGGCAGAGGACTGAGCAGACCTGACTGTACACATGTACCCTATTTACATCCCAGGCACATGTACACCCCCCAGGCACATTTACACCCCAGACACATGTACACCCCCATCAGGCACATTTACACCCCAGACCCATGTACACCCCTCAGGCACAGTTACACCCCAGGCCCATGTCCACCTCTCCCAGGCACAGTTACACCCCAGGCCCATGTACACCTCTCCCAGGCACGTTTACACCCCAGGCCCATGTACACCCCGTCAGGCACATTTACACCCCAGGCCCATTTATACCCTCCCAAGCACATTTATACCCCAGGCCTATGTACCCAACTCAGGCACATTTACACTCCAGGCCCATATACACCCCCCAGGCACAGTTACACCCCAGGCCCATGTACACCACCCCCAAGGCCCCTGTACACCCCAGGCACATTTACACCCCCCCAGGCACATTTGCACCCCAGGCTCATGTACACCCCCCAAGGCCCCTGTACACCCCAGGCACATTTGCCCTGGTGGGGCTTGGTGTTATAGGGCAGAGAGGAGGGGGACTGACTGTAATAACACTAAACAAGGCAGCACAAGGCTCTGACTGTAGTGGGACTGATGTATGAGGATATCCAGAGGCGGCTTTTTTATTAGGCAAACTAGGCGGCCGCGAGGCCCCTGTGAGTGTGAGGCCTTAGGCGACCGCCTAATTTGCCTATACAGAGAGCCGGCTCTGCCAGCCACCATTCACAGTGCTCCAAAACATCCTGAATGGTCCTCACAGTCAGAATGGCCTTTGTTTAGAGTATCTCTCTTTAGGCATTTACGTACATTCCATTGTCAAAAGCAGGATAACCCTTTTCCCTGCAACAATGAACTGTCAACACAAAATCATCTTATATGTAAACACTACGGTCAACAGCAGTGATCTGACGGTTCTTTGCCTCACCATTCTTCCAACCCTAATGCCAGCTCAATTTATTTTTGTTCCCTCCCACTGTGAAGGCCTTTTTTATGACTAGCAAACTTGCTTTCTCACAGACTCTATAAATTTGTTTCCTTCCCCAACAGACCTAGTGACACCATTGTGTGAAGTTTGCCTTAGTGTTTTGGGGGGTTTTATGAGAAAGGGTCCTTCCCAAATAAGACATTGCACTAACTCAACCTGTAGGTATATAAGAGAACCAGGAGCTTTGTTAAGCTAGGTTCACACGTGTGTGTGGTTCCTGCTGTGGGTCCTCACCTGTTTCCACAGCCACCTGCACAGTGAGACACAGGAGATGCATGCGGGTGCCATTAATAAAGATACCTCCATATGAATGTTGCCGCAAGGTCCAGTTGCAGGGGCCCCTGAGGATGATCGTTACATCCATCTTATGTGTCGAAGACCTGAAGACAGAATCAGTGAGGATGGGGAGATCCTCCAACCATTGTCCAACCAGCATGGAACATAGTTTCTCATCTGCAGAAACCATGGTGTGACACTGAAACTCAGAGTAAGCCTACCTACTCTGTGTCTTAGTCCTTAGTAACTTCTAATCCTGCCATGCAACCAGACATCTAACTACCTATGGGCCGTCGGATGCCTAACCTCACTTTAGCCTATACTGGTTACTGAACTCTGAGCTAACACTTGCTATAGAATCCCAGACCGGGAGGGGCATGGTTAATTGAATAACAGGACCTGTATATGAACTCTGCTGCTCTAGGTGAAGCCTGTGGGAACGCAACCTTTTTGCAACTACTGTGGCAAACAACACTTCTCTGTAAGAGTGTGATCCTAATGTTAGTGCTAGCACAGATAGCATTGCAGAAGTAGCTGAGAGGCACTGCTTTCTCTGTGACTGAGCCCTTTGATAATGCGTAAGGCTGGGTTCACACCGCAGTACACTCCGGCTCACAGCAGCATCCGGTGCATCCTTGTTCACAGTTTCAAGTCCAATTTCAGCCTGAATATTGGGCTGGATTCGGACTTGAAATGGACCAAAAGATGCACAGGACCCCTGTGCAAATTCGCATCAGAGCCTCTGCGAAGATGTGTGAACTGGCTCCACAGAGAGCTGGTCACAATCTCCTGCTATTGCGAATTGGATACAGTGAAACCGCATCCAATTCGCACTAGTGTGAACCCAGCCTCAATGCTGTCAAGACATCCACTTGAGTAAACAGCAGCATTTTTCATGAATGAATCCATCTAAAAAGAAAACATTAATAACACCACTTGCCGGTTTAAAAAAAAAACGTTTCAAGTATTTTGCTCATTGGCATAACAAAGAAAGAAATGAAAAAGATCACTGTAGGTCTGTTCACTATTCAAGCATTTTTTACGATTCATTAATACGCGTGTTAATTAATGCACTGTATGTGTGTTTTGGTGCCCTGCAGTGTATTGTACTCTGATGTCCAATGCATTGGATTGCAATTTCAATGAATGGCACTGCACGTAGAGCAGGTGCATTGCCACGCATTGCAGAAACACATGTTTTGCATGTGTTTGAGCATGCACAGGTGTGAATGGGCCCTAGACATTCCTTTTGATTCATTTGGAAACACCCCACCCTCTAGATAAAGGCAAAACCAATGCACTAATCTATTCTTATGCTTGTCTGATTGGCCTTTACCTAGAGGCGTAACTAGAACCTTCAGGGCCCCGGTGCAAGAAATGATGAAGGGCCCCCTGGCCAGGGCCCTTCCCTCTCCCCGCTGATCTTGGGGCCCTTTACTCCCATCGCGGGTCCCTTTATTACAGTCCTGCAGCGACACCCTTTCACAAGTTCCATTGCAATCCTGATAGTTCCCTCACTGGTGTCAGTAGTTTTTAATTTTTATTTTATTATTTTTTATTTTTTAAACATTAAGCTTTTATTGAGTCATCAAATTATACAGCAAAGGAACAGTATAACAGTGCATAGATTTGCACAAATTTCCTGGTCTCCCGGGTCACGTTCAGGGAAATCAGAACTATCAGCATAATGCGAATTATCATTGAGAAACAAAAAGAGAAAAAGGAAAACTATGTTATCCCATATTATCCTCTGAATGTCAGCTGGTAACAGAGGTAACTGCAGACTCTAAACATTCTAGCAGTATCACATAAATCTAAAACTACCAATAGAAGAGAGGTAAAGAGATGAAAGGAAAGCGAGAAAGGAGAAAGAATGAAAAAGAAAGAGAGAGAAGGAAACCCAGCGATGGAGACTCAGTCCTCTGAGAGGGAACGATCCCGTCCCCTGTTGTACCCAAGAATGACAGTGGGTGTAATCAGTTTGCTATTAAGGTCTTATATTCCTCCGAGAACCTAAAGACATACCAGGGCCGCCAAGTTTTGTGGAATTTCTCCACCTGTTCTGAGGCCAGTGCTAAGGTTTCCTCCATTTCGCAGACATCCGACACCCTGGCCAGCCAGCTTTTGACCGATGGAACACTGGTGGAATTCCAGTGTATTGGGATCAAGGATTTCGCCGCGTTCAAAAGATGTTTTGAGAGAGACTTTTTGTATGCTTTGGGTGAAAAGTTGGAAATATGCAATAGGCAGCAAGCCACGTCGAGCTTGAGATCAGTGTCTGTGATGTGTGTGATTACCGCTTTGACTTTGTCCCAGAATGGTATAAGGGATGGGCAGTGCCACCATATGTGTATTAATGTGCCCTTCTACTTCTGGCAGCGCCAACATGTGTCGGATATCTGCGGGCTCCACTTGTTCAGCTTTACAGGAGTTATGTACCATTGTGTTAAAAGTTTGTAAACAGTTTCCTGCATTTTGGTGCTAATGGAACACTGGTGTGCCAGCGAGCAGGCCGAGTCCATTGTTTGTCTGTGAGCTCCATTCTGATTCATTGGTCCTAGAAGACCGAAGCCATGCGTAAGCGACCGTTGTCGCTCTTTCCAAGTATTCACCCGCATGACAGGCCGACTCCAGGGGTGACAGTGGCCTAAGAAAGTGTGGTTTACGTTTGTTATCAGAAAGATAGCTGTGTAGTTGTAGAAAGGATCAAAATTATAGCCGTGGCAGGTTATATGTTCAGACTTTAAAGTGGAGAGGTCCTTTACTTTACCCTTGTGAAAGCATTCACCTACCTGAAGGGGCTGGGATGTGCTGCCTGACCAAAAAATCCTGTTTTCCCAACCAGGAACAAATTCCGGATTATCTTGTAGCGGGGTGAGGGGACTTAGTGGTATAGTTATCTTTGTGGTCGTAGCCACTTTGTGCATAATCTTCAGAGTGGTGCCAGTGATTGGGTGGTTCCGCATGTCAAAAGGGTATTTCTCCCATGGTATCCACTGGGCATAAGTCAGTGATAGAGGATTCAAATCGGCCTCCAGTGAGACCCAGTCCTTTAAATCACTATGGCAATGCCAGTCTATAACCCTTGTGATATGGGCTGCTCTGTAGTAGTTTCTAAAGTCTGGTATACCCAGCCCACCCCTCACTTTAGATCCTATTATCAAGGCCATTCTGAGTCTCAAGTGTTTGTGGTTCCAGATGAAAGTCCTAATGTGGGTTTGTAGTGTCTTCAGGAATTTCATTGGTATTGGTAGTAGTCTGGAAAGGAGGACCATTTTAATTATGGCCACCCTCCCAAACCAGGAGAAGTATCCGAAGCTCCAACTGCCCAAGTCTTTCACCAGGGCTTTTAGCAAAGGGGGGGAAGTTCTGGGCAAAGATTGAGGTAACATTGGGAGTTAACCAGATCCCCAAGTATTTCATTCTCTGGCGTTTCCATCTGAAGGGGGAGTTTTGTTTAATGCGGTTAAGGTCCGTCTCAAGGATCGTCAAATTTAACGCTTCAGATTTAGAATAATTCATTTTTAAGTTGGGGACAAATCCAAAATGGGCAAATTCTAGGGATAAGTTGGGTATCGTGACAAGAGGGGCTGTCAGGAAGAACAGTAGGTCATCCGCGTACGCCACTGCCTTGAACTCCCTACCCGAAAGCTCAAAACCTCTTATATCAGGATTGGCGTTGACCGTTCTGATGAATGGTTCTAAGGTCAGGATGAAAAGTAGAGGTGACAATGGGCATCCCTGTCTGGTGCCGTTTACTATTGGCACCTTTTCTGACAAGGCACCGTTGACTTTCAGCTTAGCTGAGGGGTTCATATATAGGGATGCTATCCAAGCCAGCAGCCGGAACGTAGCCCGATATGCGAGCAGGTAGCTAGCATGAAATCCCAAGAAACCCTATCAAAGGCCTTCTCGGCATCCGTGGACAGGAGAAGGCCCTTGATATTCCAAGTGCGTGCCGCCTGGATCAAAAGTAGTGCCTTTGTGATGTTGTACTTAGCCTCCCTGCCGGGTATAAAGCCCACTTTTTCTGGCCCAATCACCTTACCCAGAAGGGGCCTCAGTCTCGTGGCTAGGACCTTTGCAAATACCTTAAGATCGAGGTTGAGGAGGGATATTGGTCTGTAGCTGGCACAGTCCTCTGGATCTTTGTCTGCCTTGGGAATTACCGTTATATACGCTGAGAGGAAGTCTGGCATCACTCTTTCGGAATCAGGGAGAGAGTTCAAGGCTTTGGTCAGCGGTTTCGTCAAAATGTCTGTAAAAGTCTTATAATAGATGGCCGTAAACCCATCCGGGCCTGGGCTCTTCCCTGTTTTCATGTCATGTATTGCCTGCATTATTTCTGTTTCAGAAATTGCATCTTCAAGGGTGGCAGTGTCTGTCGTACTCAAGACTGGCAACCCGCTATTTGTCAAATAGTCCTGTATCACCTTAGACCTGTCCCCCTGCAAACCTGAAGGTCTATGTTGGGGTGCTAAGTTGTAAAGCTTGGTATAAAAACACATGAAAGTGTTTCGCAATAGCGTCTGTGGTAACGTCCAGGTTTTATGTCCGGCCTCCTGATGCCTTTAATTGTGTTAGAAGAAATAGTTTCCTTCAAAGATCTCGCTAGTAGTCTGCCTGCCTTATCCCCTGCTTCATAGTCAAAAATCTGTTGCAGTGCCTTCCTTGCCTCCGGTAAATCTGTGGCAGATTGGGTAGTCAGAGATTGTTTATGCTGAGTCTCAAGTTTGTTAATTTTAATCGTTAGTCTATTTATCATGGCTTCCCTTTCCCCCTTACGTTTGGCCCCCATTCTGATAAGTTCTCCCCTTGCAGTACATTTGTGGGCCTCCCAAGTTACTAGGGGGTCAATATCCGGGTTTAAATTCCGCAGGAAGAAGGAAGAAGTCCTCAAGAGTGGACTTCACTCTTGGGAGCAGGGCAGGGTCCGTCAGCAAGGAGGCATTAAGTCTCCATACGGGGGACCGTTGTGAAGAGTCCACAGGATTAAGTGTCAGAGAGATCGGGGAATGGTCCGAGAGTTTGAATGCCTATGTGCGCATGCTTTAGCCTCGCTAGATCCCTCTATGATATAAAGAGGTAGTCTATGCGAGAGTACCTCTCGTGTGGTATGGAGTAAAAAGTGAAGTCCTTCCCTTCAGGATGCAGAAAGCGCCACGTGTCTATCAAATGGAGGGATTGGAGTAGTGTCTTTATTTTTTTGAGAGCTCTATACGTGACAGATGTTTTGCCTGTCGAAGTGTCGGAAAGAGGGTTTAGGGGGATGTTAAAATCTCCTCCCAGTATCAGACACCCCGAGGCAAAACCTTTTAAGGCGTGGACCATTTTTTGGCAGAACGCAACATTTTTTTTTGTTCGGGAAATATGCATTAGCCAGGGTCAAGGGTTTGCCTTCATATGACCCATTTAAAAACAGGTACCTGCCCTCAGGGTCTATCATTTGTTCCATGAGCTCGAAGGGGGCCTCTCTACTAATAAGAACAGAGACCCCTTTCAATTGTGACTCATTGTTGGTTGCAAGTATAGCTCAAGTAAAGTAGGAGTCGGTGAGTCTGTGCGTGCGGTGCGTCTTGAAATGTGTTTCCTGAAGGAACACAAAATGTGGCTTACCTCTTCTAAGTTCTTTCAGGAGGGAGGACCTCTTTTCAGGCATATTCAGGCCTCTAATATTGTGGGAGAGGACCGTGGGTTGTTGCCCCAAGGACGTGTACGCCATCTGGTCGTCTCAGGAGGAGGCTCCGGTTAGGTGGTGGTTACTCGGCTTTAGAACTGTAATACAAACTCAGGATGCTGTTACTATCAAGCTAGGGTTTCCCTCTAAGTAGTAAGAAAAGAAGGTAAGATAGAGAGGGAAGGAAGAAATCAGAAGAATATAAAAATAGAAAGTGGAAGAGAAGGTGTGAAAACGCAAGGAGAAATATTCAATTTGTCAATATGTCAACTGAACGAAACTTCAAAATTGGTGGATTGTAATTGTCCCACCTTTTGGGGGTATAGTGGGAGGCTGCAACCGGTCCGGCTTTGCCTGAACTCTTCCCTTCTCCGTCTCGGGCTACTCAATCACCAAGTTCCGAGAGAGAGAAAGGGTAAAATACAATATTTGGACTAAACAACTATGTAACAGAGCAATAAATTGGCTCAACACACTATCCCCATTAAACGCTAATACTGTAGACGCAGAATTCTATGAAAAGCCCACCCAACTTTGCTTAACAAGAATATCAGTCCATCTGAGGTGCCTTCAAATCTTGAGCTTACGCCACGACTCTACTGCAATGCCCGTGCGGCACGGGAGTCAGTAGCCTTGGCATCCTTCTTATCAGTTGGTGTTTAAGGCCGATATGGCATTAAAAAAAAAGGGTTACACACCAATATCCACCTGAAGCATGCGGGAGATGGATCCCAAATGTTGCATGGTCATATTCCCGTAGCTGCTCACGTGCCCCCATGGTGTCACAAAG
Source organism: Glandirana rugosa (assembly GCA_018402905.1). NCBI lineage: Eukaryota > Metazoa > Chordata > Amphibia > Anura > Ranidae > Glandirana > Glandirana rugosa. Next base: position 126,709 of record BLSH010099483.1, on the reverse strand, counting down.
TTCATTCGGTGAGTAGTGCTTGCGGCTGTTTCTGTGCCCCACTAAAGTCAATTGTGTGTTAGGTATCAAGAGCAGCCAAAAAACACCACAAAGGGGAGCAAAGAGAAGCATGGGAAGCTAAAAAAATCATATGGTGAAGATGTCTCAAGTCAGTGGGCGTTGGGAAGATGGAAATTGATATCCAAAAGTCGGGTGTATCTGAACTCCACCTCAGGTGGAGCGCCGGTCTAGGGTAAGACCGCATCGTATGGGGCCATAAAATTGAAGTAAGGAGTATGAAGTATGGGCCCTAGTGGGCCGTTATTCAACCTCTAATCCTCGGGCTGGAGTAGCTCTCTGTAACGGAGTTTCGGCCTTGGAACCTCCTGCCTTGCTATACTTCATCCTCTTGGAGTTCCTATGTTCTGGCGTGGATAGGGCTGGTCTTACGGGGCTACCGTCACATGGGCGGACGAGGAACTCGGCGTACCAGTCAGGTACCTCGACAGGGCCCAGATCCAAGGCCTCACAGAACTCCCCCAAGTCCGCCGGGGTGCGCAAAAAGTGCTGGTGTCCATTTTGAGTGACCAACAAAGCAAATGGAAAGCGCCATGAGTACTTTATGTCTCTCTCTTTAAGTCTCTCTAGAAGGGGATGCAGTGCTCTGCGATTCTTCAGGGTTATTTTGGAAAGATCCTGAAACAGCATGACAGTCTCACCGTTAAAGATTATTCTGTCATTCCGCCTCGCCTGTCTCATGATTTCCTCTTTCACAGCAAAGTCCCGTAAACAACAAATTATGTCCCTTGGGGGGGCTGCATCGGGACCCCGGGGTCTCAGGGCCCTGTGTGCCTGAACAAAGTGTATCTCTGTGTCCTCTTGCCTTTCCAATAGGCTGTTGAAAACCCTCTGTAAGGCTGGGGCAATCTGATCCGGAGCTACAGATTTGGGGATCCCCCGCACCCTAATATTATTTCTGCGCCCCCTGTTGTCCAAATCCTTGAGGTGCCTGTTAACCTCGATGAAATGCAAGGAGTGAGACACCATCACTTTCTCTAATCTCTTAATGGTTTGTCTCTCCGCTTGCCCGCCGTCTCTGTGGCCGCCAGCTTCTCAGTTAGTACCAGTATGTTCGATTTGAGATTGGTAATGGCAGCTGAGAAGGTGGATTTTATATCCGCTGCAAATCCGGACATGTCTGCATAAGTCAGGGGGTGGTCAGCATGTGCGGGTCCCCTACCTGAGTCCTCCGGTGCAGACTGGGAATCCTCACTGAGGTCTTCCTCGTGGTGACCAGGCGCCATCTTGGATCCCAGACCGGAGCAGGCTGCGGGGTGAGCTTTAAACAGGTCGGAGATGTTCCTGGCAGATGAGGCTACCAATCCCCTTCTCGTGCGTGAGTGTGGGGTAGAGTAGGATCTTTTACTCGGCATTTGAGGCTGTATGGGTGGGTTTTCGGGCTTCGGGAGCGTGTGTCTGTGCCGGAGCTCTTCTAGTGTGCTACCATCCTCGTCGCGCACCAAGCCACGCCCCCCTATTTTATTATTTTTTACCATTTCATTTTATTTCTTTTACAATTTTATTTTTATATTTTTTAACAATTTATTTTAGGATTTCCGTTGGGGGGCATTAATGAGATATCAGTGGTCTAAACAAACCTCAGCCCTCAATCTCCATCTGTGTATCCTCAGCTGCACAGAATGAATGGACAGGGATAGCTGTGCACCAAGCCTCCCATTCATTCAAAAACGGAAGTATAGTAAAAAAACAGTTTACTATGCTTCAGTTATGAATGAACCAATTGGTACCAATCACTGACTGTCCATTCAGAAAAGGAAGGAGCCGGTAAATGACAAATTTACCGACCCGTTCCCATCTCTCCATCATGACACATCTTCTACAGCAGCTGGCAGGAGAGAGGAGGGGGGAGACAGCAGCTCTGTCTCTGTGGGGGGGGGGCAGGGAAGCACACAGGGGACCCTGGGAACAGCAGAAGAAAAGTAAATGGGATAGGAGGGGCAGCGGAGGAAGCATATAGAGGAACCAATCTCCTCCATTAGGAGGAAAATGGAGGAGAATAGTTCCACTAAATGCCGCCCCCACCGTCTCTCCTATCCAGGTGTACAAGGAGGCTCACGGGCCCTCTGGAGCATGGGGCCTGATTGCAATTGCAACCCCTATTGTTACACTCCTGCCTTTACCTGTATATCCTTTAACTGGTCACTTATTTGACTACTTTTATTTCAGTGAACCACAACCATAATTTTGTTTAGAATTTTTTTTTAAAATGCTGTTTTTAACATAGCATGTTTTTTAAACCATAGTTGATATTAGTATTTCATTGGTATATATCATATAGGAAAGTGCAAATACTAACTAGAAGTTCAGAGTTTCTGACTCTGTCCTTTATAATATACCTTAAAATAATGTAATAAAATTGTTTCCCTTCTGTTGATAGACAGGTAATATTGTGCACATACTGGCGGCAATACCATATTATTTATGATGCTGAATGCTGACATTATCCTCTAATCTAACATCAAGTTAATCTCTTGGTGTGCTTTCAAATGACCCCTGAGAGCTGTTAAAAAATAGGCAGCATTTAAACAAACTATACTCAAAAGGCAAGCCGCGTTTTGTTTTTTTCCTTGTTTTTTATTTTTATTTATTTGTTTTTCTTAAAGGTACATTTATTAATGTTTGTATGACTGAGGTGATTATAGCCGTATTAGTGCAATTGTGACAGAGAAATTTGAGTACTGTCTATAATACTTTTTTTATTTGCACTAACATGCAATTTTTCAGGACAAGCTTTTGGTGTGTCCCCTTTTTCAAGGTCCAAGCAGTACTCAAGTACTGCTTGGACCTTGAAGAAGGGGACATACCCCGAAAGCTTGTCCTGAAAGATTGTATGTTAGTTAATGTTTGTAGAAAGCATAATGCAAACATACATTTCAGATACACATAGGCAAATAATACAATTATAAATTCAGAGTCCACACCTAGGCCTATGTACCGTATCTCACAAAAGTGAGTACACCCCTCACATTTTTGTAGATATTTTTTATATCTTTTCATGTGACAACACTGAAGAAATGACACTTTGCTACAATGTAAAGTAGTGAGTGTACGGCTTGTATAACAGTGTAAATTTGCTGTCCCCTCAAAATAACTCAACACACAGCCATTAATGTTTAAACCACTGGCAACAAAAGTAAGTACACCCCTAAGTGAAAATGTCCAAATTGAGCCCAATTAGCCATTTTCCCTCCCCGGTGTCATGTGACTCATTAGTGTTGCAAGGTCTCAAGTGTTAATGGGGAGCAGGTGTGTTAAATTTGGTGTTATCACTCTCAGTCTCTCATACTGGTCACTGGACGTTCAATATGGCACCTCATGGCAAAGAAATCTCTGACGATTTGAAAAAAAGAATTGTTGCTCTACATAAAGATGGCCTAAGCTATAATAAGATTGCCAAGACCCTAAAAATGAGTTGCAGCCGGGTGGCCAAGACCATACAGCAGTTTAACAGGATAGGTTCCACTCAGAATAGGCCTCGCCATGGTCAACCAAAGAAGTTGAATGCACATGCTCAGCATCATGTACAGAGGTTGTCTTTGGGAAAAAGATGTACAGTATCTCATAAAAGTGAGTACACCTCTCACATTTTTGTAAATATTTTATTATATCTTTTCACGTGACAACACTGAAGAAATGACACTTTGCTACAATGTAAAGTAGTGAGTGTACAGCTTGTATAATAGTGTAAATTTGCTGTCCCCTCAAAATAACTCAACACGCAGCCTTTAATGTCTAAACTGCTGGCAACAAAAGTGAGTACACCCCTAAATGAAAATGTCCAAATTGGTCCCAAAGTGTCAATATTTTGTGTGGCTACCATTATTTCCCAGCACTGCCTTAACCCTCTTGGGCATGGAGTTCACCAGAGCTTCACAGGTTGCCACTGGAGTCCTCTTCCACTCCTCCATGGCGACATCACGGAGCTGGTGGATGTTGGAGAACTTGCGCTCCTCCACCTTCCGTTTGAGGATGCCCCGCAGATGATCAATAGGATTTAGGTCTGGAGACATGCTTGGCCAGTCCATCACCTTTACCCTCAGCTTCCCTGCACTGGGGGGCTACAGTTCATTGAGGGAACCATGAATGCCAACATGTATTGTGACATACTGAAGCACAGCATGATTCCCTCCCTTCAGAGACTGAGCTGCAAGGCAGTATTCCAACATGTTAATGACCCCAAACACACCTCCAAGATGACCACTGCCTTACTAAAGAAGCTGAGGGTAAAGGTGATGGACTGGCCAAACATGTCTCCAGACCTAAACCCTATTAAGCATCGGTGGGGCATCCTCAAATGGAAGGTGGAGGAGCACCAGGTCTCCAACTTCCACCAGCTCTGTGATGTCATCATGGAGGAGTAGAAGAGGACTCCAGTGGCAACCTGCGAAGCTCTGGTGAACTCCATACCCAAGAGGGTTAAGACAGTGCTGGAAAATAATGGTGGCCACACAAAATATTGACACTTTGGGCCCAATTTGACCATTTTCACTTAGGGGTGTACTCACTTTTGTTGCCAGTGGTTTAGACATTAATAGCTGTGTGTTGAGTTATTTTGAAGGGACAGCAAATTTACACTGTTATATAAGCTGTACACTTACTACTTTACATTGTAGCAAAGTGTCATTTCTTGAGTGTTGTCACATGAAAAGATATAATAAAATATTTACAAAAATGTGAGGGATATACTCACTTTTGTGAGATACTGTAAATGTGTAGTAATAAAAAAACATAAAGCAAGTCAGCAAGCAAATCAGAAACCAGCTAGTGATATCGTCAAAAGAGAGAGAAAACTACATTTAAACTTTTGACAGGCAAGAGGTCTCAAAAAACACCATTTGCAAATAGACAAAGCCTACTGTAGTTATTGCTTTATAGCATCACTCATTCATAAAGTATAAAATGAGTTGGAGCTGTCCCAGTAAAAGCCTACCACAGGAACTGAAGCATGAACTATCCCAACACCCAAGGATTCACACAAATTTGTTTTCATAAAAGGTTATACTACAAAACTTGACCAGAATTGTTAAAATTTTCCATTAGTTCTGGTAGCCTGGCTGACTGGAAGAGATTGAAAGGTGGACATGCCACCTATCAATTTTATATGATCGTTATGCTCATTGAATTACGCCCCTGCATGAGTGAACGTTTGTCATGATGATATACTTTTTCATAAAATGATTGTACCAGAAAGGTGGACATCCCTTAAACTTCCACCAATGTCAAGGCAATATAGTTGATATTAACACAATCCTGTAAATCGGTGTGAGTTTTATCTGTTAAAGTGTGAGTTTACATCTGGAAGGGGGGTTTGTTTTTATTTGTTAAGTGCTGAAATAAAACCATGTGGATCATGCACTATGTCAGTACATTTCAATGAAGGGAAGCCTGACCATACATGCACCGAGGATATAAGAGGTGGAATTTTGGAGGAAGTGTTGATTGGAATTACTCTAAGAGCCTGACCGCTGTTAAGTCACTGATTGAGGGTCAGTTTGATGCATATTGATTCATGATCTAAATGGTGTCGACTGAAGGAGAGGTGAACACCTAAAAAATTTGAATGCGGGTTATGCATTAATATCTGGTGAGTTTTTCCACATTGGGGGGTTATCCTCCCATTATTCCTGCACGTGGTGTGGTGGCGGCCAGGACTTCAGCATTTTCCCTTTAGAGTGAATGGACTCATAACTCACTCGTTAAAGAAGAATATAATTTGAAAGACTGTTTAAGCGCTGCTTGCAATTTGTTAGTCGCAGTTCACTCTGATTATCAGATTGCGTTTTGAATATAGTTGATATGGCCCACTGATCCTGAATATTTTCAATCCAGGAGTGTGCGCAAAGCTTCACACAGGCACCCCCTTGTATGAGTGCACCCTTAAAAAGACTTTCGCTGTTCTCCCAAGACAGGTGCCTTAGAGTTTTAAGGCTTTAATAATGATTGGGTAGTTCTCCAGTTCCTTCACCAATCTTTTCCCCGATCCGTAGGATTTTGCCTTCTTGTATCTATTTGGAAGTTGCCGCCTGTATGCTGGACCTTTCAGAATTTTCTGTTTTTTGTCAGATGATATTCGCCCTGACCTGGCAGTGGTCACCCTTGAGGTGGCTGTATCCTGTCTACTCCCAAATGGATTGGATCTGTTGTCTGGTATCTTGCACCAGTTTTATTTTTTTTTAAGGCAATTCGCCAACCATGGCTTCAGCTATAATACCCTTCTTGCTGTGACCGCGGGGAACACCGCTCTTGAAAAACATCAATTGACGTCTACTGACACCAGGTCGTATGTCCGCCGTTGAAGGTTTATCTATGTTCTTCCGTTTTAGGATGCCTAGCCCCTTTTCTAACCACTTCCTTGACCTCTTGATGGGTTAGTAATAATTTCGGAATTTTGAGATTCCGTGGACAGAACCCTCTTGTCGCTTTCAGAAAAATTCCCACGTGAGTATGTTCCCCCACGGACACACTTCGAAACGCGTGTGAGGACCTAACTTTTATAAGTCCTAGTCACCCGG
>BLSH010099483.1:93785-111459 GCA_018402905.1 Glandirana rugosa | reverse complement strand
ACACACACACACACACATATATATATATATATATATATATATATATATATATATGTGTATGTCATAGAGTGTTTTCACTCATGTGGGGAGTGTAAAAACATTTATAAAATAATATGGAAAAATACACTGTTGTGACTTCTTTAATGTGAAACGATATTACATTTCATCACTCACATGTCGAACATATTATCACATTTAAACGACAGGGGAGTTTTATTGAGTTGTGTGTCGGTAATTGGTGAAGTTATGGTCCGTGAATCCTGTGAAGGGCGGGTCTGGTTAAAAGTCGAAAGTCACGACAACGCTAAGCTTACTCTTAACGCGCCAGCACGCTGCGACGTGGGTTTGTTTGAAAAACAGTAAAACAAGGGTGTTTATCTCGAAAGAAAACCACCATAAACTAGTGGGGACGACAAAAATAATATATATATATATATATATATATATATATATATACACACACACACACACACAGCATATTGAGTGTGCACCATATATCTGTACATACGGTATATAGTACACTTGACGTGGTGTATTAAAAAATAAACAGTCTAGTGTATCCAGATATACACACAGCGTATAAAGTGTACACTAAATATCAGTGAATTTGGGGGTGTACGGTATATAGCACACTACTTGGCGTGTTCTCTTAAAATATATACAGTCTAGTGTATCCAGATATACACACATCGTATTGAGTGTACACTATATATCGGTGCATTCGGGGGTGTACGGTATATAGCACACTACTTGACGTGGTGTCTTAAAATATATACAGTCTAGTGTATACATATACACACACAGGGTATTGAGTGTACACTATATATCAGTGCATTCGGGGGTGTACGATATATAGTACAGTGTAGTGCGGTGTTAAAAAAAAATACCCATCATGTCAGGAAGGCCACAAAGGAGAGGCAGATGCTCCCAGGCCACTAAAAGAGGGCAAGCAGCCTATGTCTTCAGTGAAAAGTGGTGGCAGACGTGGTGCATCCTCTGCAGGCGGGTCGCGCTTGTCCTTTTTTTCTGCTGTTGGACGTGCTATTGAGCCACAACATGCAGAAGAGTTGGTGGAGTGGATAACAAAGCCGTCCTCATCCTCTGTCACCCAGCCTCGTACAAGTTTGCCTTCCAACGCATCTGGCAAAGCGGCCTATTCCACCGGATCCTTGTCCACAGTTACTCCTTCTGTAGCCCCACCCTTATGCACAGAGGAGTCACCTGAGTTGTTTGACCATAGTGTCAGCTACATGCTGATGGAGGATGCGCAGCAGTTTGAAGGCTCCGATGTTGGTTCCCAGGTTTAGGAAGGGAGTAGCGTGAGCCTAGAGACAGGGGGTGCCGCAAAAGGACAAGAAACTAGTAGTCATGTTCCCCCAGCTGCAGCATACTGCCAAGTTTGCTCCAGTGATGAGGAGGGAGGGGATGATAAGGACACGGACTGTACTTGGGTGCCTGAGGGAAAAGAGGAGGAAAGTGAGGAGGAGGAGGCCCAACTCCAACAAGGCAGGATGTCCTCCAGGGGCCAGCTTAAGGGCAGCCACCCAATTGCATCAGATCACAGAGCTCCACAGGTGCAGGGCGCTGCTGCCTCCCTGCTGACTTCCAAAATTTCTTTGGTGTGGGCATTTTTCAGCACATGTGCAGTAGACCGCACCATTGCCATTTGCAATCTATGTCTGAAGCGGGTCAAGCGCGGCCAGGACTCCAGCCGCTTGGACACCACTGTCTTGACAAGACATATGATGACCAGCCATGCAGTCCATTGGCAAGAGTACCTGAAGAACCCACACCAGAAAACAAGGCGGACTTCTCCTTGCTACTCAACCTGGATTTCAACCCCTACTATACCTGCAGTCCGACTCCTCTCCAAAACCTGCACTGAGAGGAATGAAGGTGTAGCAATGCGTGCCACAACTAGTAATTGCAGCCAATCTGCTAGCAGTACACCACCAGGTGAATTCAGCAGGTAAATATCCCTACCCTAAGTTGCTGAACCATAAAAAGAAATACTGTCCCAGCCATCCACATGCTCAGTATTGCCCAGACTTTAAAAAAAACGGAGTTACTTACTGGTAACGTCCTTTCCAGTAGTCTTTCAGGACAGGCACTTTTGAGAGACCTTGGCTCCTCCTTCCTCAGGAAACACCGCCCCTTCACACAGGTTTTTAACCTCACCGCCCCACCGGCCCTTCAGTTCTCTGAGAGTTCCTCCAGCCAGCTGGGGAGACACAAGAACAACGTTATTTAAGACATTCCTTACCTGTCAGCTGTTCACCATGCCTTCTTTGGGTGGGTTACGGCGCTGTCCTGAAAGACTACTGGAAAGGACGTTACCAGTAAGTAACTCTGTTTTTCCCCCATTGTCTTTCAGGACAGGCACCTTTGAGAGGATAATCGAGTACTATAACTTAGGGGGGGACAACTGCCTGCAAAACCTTGCGCCCAAAGGCCTGGTCCTTCGCTGAAAGTAAATCCAGTCTGTAGTGCTTCACAAACGTGGCAAAGCTTGTCCAAGTGGCTGCCCTACAGATCTGCTCCGGGGAAGCACCAGCCCACTCTGCTTGGGATGTTGCCATGGCCCTAGTGGAATGTGCCCTAATTCCTCCTGGATGCTCCAACCCCCCTAGCACATATGCCTGGGTGATAGCCAGTCTCACCCACCTAGCTATAGTCCGTCTAGAAGCCCTGGAACCCTTCCTGGCCCCTGAAAACAAAATAAAAAGGTAATCGCTATTCCTGACGTGACTGGTGCTGTGCAAGTACTGTAGGACGCACCTTCTAACATCCAATCTATGAAACATCTGTTTCTGTTCCCTCACAGGATTAGAACAAAAAGATGGCAACACAATCTCCTGACTTCTGTGAAACCTTGAAGCCACCTTCGGCAAAAAAGCCGGATCGGTTTTAAGAACTAGCTGATCTGGAAAAATCTGGAGGAAAGGAGCTCTGATGGACAATGCTTCTAGCTCGCTTACCCTCCTTGCTGTGGTTATGGCCAACAAGAATACTGTCTTGATGGTTAACCATTTCAACAAAATTGTCCCAAGTGGTTCAAAAGGATCCTTCGTGAGGACCCTTAACACTAGGGACAGGTCCCATATTGGAAAAGGAGTATCCTTTATCGGTCTATTCCTTTTTAAGGACCTGAAAAATTGCACAACCCAGGGGTCTGAAACCAGCGATATTTCCAGGTAGATGCTCAGGGCAGAGACCTGGCTCTTCAGGGTGCTACTGGCTAAACCTCTGTCTGCTCCTGCCTGAAGGAACTCCAGAACAGACACCTGGCTACGTACTTCCAAAGAATTCTCCTCGCACTACTTATTAAACTTCTTCCAGGTTTTATAGTAAATGGCACGGGTCTCCTCCCTCCTGCAATTCAACAGGGTTGTTATGAGTTTTTCTGAGAACCCCTTGTCCCTTAGGATTTTTTCCTCAGAAGCCAGGCTGCCAGTTGCCACTGATCTACCCTGGGACAGCATACCGGGCCCTGTGTCAGCAGATCCTCCCGATCGGGCAGGAACAATGGGGGTTCCACCGCCAGACTCCTTAGGAGCGAAAACCAAGGCCTCCTGGGCCAATGGGGAGCTACAAGGACGAGAGTCGTGTTCTCTTCCTGAAATTTTCTTAGAACCACTGGCAAGATTACTGGAGGGGGAAAAGCATAACACCTGGAGAAATTCCATGTCTGAGCCAGTGTGTCCACTCCCAACGAGAAGAACCGGCGTACTTTTGCATTCCCTTTTGACGCAAAGAGGTCTATGCACGGTGTTCCCCACTTCCTGACTATCAGGCTGAAGACCACTGCATTTAATTGGCAGTCTCCCTCCCTCAGCGTCCTCCTGCTGAGGAAGTCTGCCATATGGTTCAGTTCTCCCTTCAGGTGCACCGCCGAGAGGGAACAAACATTGGCCTCCACCCACTTGAGGATGCCTTCCGTCAACTGCCACAAGGATCTGTTCCTGGTCCCTCCTTGTCTGTTGACGTACGCCACAACTGAGGCATTGTCTGACCTGATCTGGACATGCTGGCCCGCAAGTTCCTGCTGGAAAGCTTTGAGCGCTAACTCCACCGCTCGGAGTTCCCGCCAATTCGAGGATCTGTTTGCATCTTCTGCTCCCCAGGTGCCCTGCACCGGTCTGGATCCCAGATGCGCTCCCCAACCTGACCCACTTGCATCGTTTGTGATAATTTTTGTGGCCGACAGGGTCCACTGAAGACCTAGGGATAGATTGGCCCCCGACCTCCACCAGTGTAAGGTCGCTTTGACCTGATCTGGGATCTGCACTGGGGAGTCCAGAGACTCGCGGCTGCGGTCCCACACTTCTAGGACAAAGAGTTGCAGGGGGCGGAAATGCAACCCTGCCCACTGAACCGCCGGGATTGCTGCCGTTAGGAGGCCCAGCGCTGACATGCCCTTCCGAATGGAGACCTGAGCCCCTTTCTGCAGTGTCTCCATGGCCCCGTCTATTTTTTTAATTTTCTCCTGCGGGAGGAACACCTTCCTCTCCCTGGAATCCAAAATGTAGCCCAGGAAAGTGATTCTCTGGGAGGGGACCAGGTTTGACTTCTCCAAATTTAGGAGCCATCCCAGCCCCTCCAGGATGACCCTTGCGACCCTTAGATCCTGAGTCAGCTTTTCTGGGGAGGCTGCAAAGAGGAGCAAATTGTCCAGATATGCTATGACTGCCACCCCTTTTAACCTCAACACTGCCAAGGCTTCTGCCATCACCTTGGTGAAAATACGGGGGGAAGAGGATAGCCCGAAAGGCAGAGCCCTGTATTGCAGATGGATTACCCCCTCTGTGGTTCTTATTGCCAACCTGAGATACTTTTGGCAGTCTTCCGCAATGGGAATGTGCAAGTAAGCATCCTGCAGGTCTATGGAGGCCATGAAGCAGTTCGGAGGCAAGAGTGCTTTTACAGAGTAGATTGAGTCCATCCGGAATTTCTTGTAACACACTGACACATTCAGGGGTTTCAGGTTCAGAATCAATCTGAACTTCCCTGATGGTTTCCGAACCACGAACACGTGGGAGTAAAAACGTCTGCCAATCTCTGCTTGAGGTACCTGCCTTATGACCTGCTGCTCCTCCAACTCTCTTAGAGATGGTAGCAGAGCCCCTGCTTTCACTGCACACTTTGGGAGGTTTGTCACCAACAGCCTTTGTGGAGGTGCTCTGGAAAATTCCACCCAGTAACCCCTTTGAACTATCCCCAGTAGGAATTGGTTGGTGGATATTTCTTCCCACCGTGGGAGGAAGGCCCCCAATCTTCCCCCCACCGTGGTGCCCCCGTCACTGCGTCTTTCGGGGCTGTTCAGAAGGGCGAAAATTCGCCCCACCCTGACCTTTGCCCCTTTTCCAGGCTTTTTTCTTTCCCTCTGATTGGGGAGCTCCTGACTTCTTTTGGGGCTGAAGCCGCTTCCTCGGATTCTCCCCTGCTTTCTTTTTTGCAGGAAAGGCCTTTTTCCTGTCGGCCGTTCGGTCCAAAACTGTTTCCAGGTCAGGACCGAACAGGAGATCTTCTGAAAAAGAGATCCCGAAAGTTTAGCATTAGACGCAACATCACCCTGCCAGGTTTTCAGCCACAAGGCTCTTCTGGCTGAATTGGCCAGGGCTGAGGTTCGTGCAGACATACGAACAGCCTCCGCTGAGGTATCCGCAATGTATGTGATCCCCTTCTACAGCATAGGAAAGGATTTTAAGATTGTGTCCTTCGGGGTGCCCGCCTCTATGTGGGCCTTTATTTGTGTCAGCCAGTGCTCTATGTTATGCGCCACCACCGTGGTCGCCATGGAGGGCTTCAGATTGGTGAGTGAAGAATCCCACGCTTTCTTTAACAGGCCTTCCGCTCGTTTATCCATGGGGTCCGAGAGGGCCCCCATGTCCTTGAAGGCTAAGTCTGTACATCTTGAAACTTGGGAAAAAGCTGCGTCCAGCTTAGGGGCTTTGTTCCACACCAGCGTTTCCTCCTCCGCAAAGGGGAAGTGTCTTTTCAAAGCCCTAGAAAATAAAGGCTTCCTCTCAGTATCTTTCCATTCTTTCATAATGGTTTCCACCAGTTCGTCATGGACTGGGAAAACCTTCCTCTTTGGCTCACTAAGACCCTCGTACATCTGGTCATGGAGCGACAGCGCCCTCCTTTCCTTCTGGATCCCCAAGGTAGTGTGAATGACTCCTAAGAGTTTATCCACCTCCTCTAGAGAGAGCTTGTACCAAGACCGTGAGGATTCGCCATCCCCACCCTCCCCCTCTGACTCCTGCTGTGAGCCAGAGCTGGCACTATCAGGCTCCTCTGGGTCTCCCCTGGGATCCCCCGGTTCTGCCCCACCCCTGGAAGCATCCGCCGGAACAGGTGTGACCCCCTGCTGTGTTGGTGTCGGGGCCCTCGGAGCCCTAGGCAACTATAAATTTGTAAACAGAGCCTGAAAGGATTGAAAGGTGCTGGAGAGTTCTTTGACGGACGCTGCCAGGTCCACACTTTGCTCCCTCGCCTGTTCCCCTCACTAACGCCTCTATGCACTCCTTACACAGTGCTTTTGACCAGGCCTCCCCTAGGGTGTTCCTACAAGATGGGCACTTCCTCCTAGAGCCATGCTCCTTCTCTTTTGGAGGGCGGTTCTTGTCTGAGGACTTGCCCTGAAAAACAAAGACCGAGGGGAACAGGGGTCACAACACTAAGCACCTTCCATTCGGCTTCACCCATGACACCACACACAGCCACTAGGGGGTAGTGGGGGAGTGCTGAACCCAGAAAACCAACCACCACCAGGGTCCTAGGTTCACCCCCCCTCCCCCCACCCACATTATGGGGGGAGGGGAACCCTTGTGGCGCTTACAGGGTATCCTCAAAAGTCAGGACAAAAACCACCCCTGGGTTCCTCCTTACCTGAGTGGCTGGTGCTCGGCTCCCCCAACCCAGCCTGTGAAGCCTCTGCCTCCGATATTGCGCTGAGCCGTTGTGCTGCCTCCGCTGATTCAACAGCCTGCAGCATTCCCAGTACGCCAGCCCGACGCTGTGGGCTCCTTCCCGTCTTCGTGACCGGAACCGGAAGTCGCGGACGAACGGAAGTGCCCGCCCCTTCCGCCGAAACAGGCGTCACATGCCCTCCGATCCGGCCAGCTCCATGTCGACTGAAATGCTTCAGGGAGGGACGGACACTCCGTTATGCCCTCTCCAGGCACAGCAAACAAGGGACCCACCCTGCAACTGCGCCCCCTCACCAGGGGCCGTTTCAGGTGCGTATTAGTGCCACTGCTGGCAGAGCACCCCAGCCCCCTCCGCAGCCTGGCACCCAAAAAGGAAAATTCCTCCTGGGATATGAGAGCCTTGCTCCCCTCAGGACACAGACCGGCCCAACCTCACCAGCCGTGTGGCCCTTTGGTTCCTAGCGATGTCTCCCCACCAGAGGAAACACCAAAAACTGAAGGGCCGGTGGGGCGGTGAGGTTAAAAACCTGTGTGAAGGGGCGGTGTTTCCTGAGGAAAGAGGAGTCAAGGTCTCTCAAAGGTGCCTGTCCTGAAAGACGATGGGGGAAAAATTGACGTGGGGTTCCCCCTAATATCCAAACCAGACCCTTATCCGAGCATGCAGACTTGGCGGGTTAGGATGGGGGGGTGAGAACCCCCCTCCTGAACCGTACCAGGCTACATGCCCTCAACATGGGGAGTATGGGTGCTTTGGGGAAGGGGGGCTCTGCCCCCCCACCTCAAAGCACCTTGTCCCCATGTTGATGGGGACAAGAGCCTCTTTCCCACAAGCCTGGCCGGTGCTTGTGGGGGTCTGCGAGCGGGGGCTTATTGGAATCTGGAAGCGGACCCCCCCCCCATGTGAATAGGTATGAGGTACATTGTACCCCTACCCTTTCACCAAAAAAGGAGTGTAGTGTTACAAAAAACAAGAGGCAGTTTTTTACAAGTCCTTTATTGTGTAAAATAGCTCTTTTCTTCTTTCTTGCTCCATCTTCTCCTCGCCCGGTCCTTCTTCTGGTCTTCTGCTTCTTTTAGTCTTCTTGCTTCCTCTCTTCGTCTTCAATCTTCATCTTCATAGTAACATAGTAACATAGTAAACGAGGTTGAAAAAAGACACAAGTCCATCAAGTCCAACCTATGTGTGTGTTTTTAATATCAGTTAAATTGTATACCCCTCAATGTTGTGGTCCCTTAGGTGTGCATCTAATAGTTTTTTTTAATTATCTAGACTCCCAGCAGAGACTACTGCTTGTGGAAGAGAATTCCACATCCTCACTGCTGTTACCGTAAATAACCCTCTACGCTTTTTACGGTTAAACCGCCTTTCTTCCATTTCTAGTGAGTGGCCACGTGTCTTTGTGTGCTCCCTTGCACAGAAAAGTTTTGTACCTACTGTGGGGTCACCAGTACAGTATTTGTACATTGAAATCATATCCCCTCTCAAGCGTTTCTTCTCCAGAGAGAATAAGATCAGTGTTTGTAATCTTTCCTCATAACTTAGGTCCTCCAATCCCTTAATAAGCTTTGTGGCCCTTCTCTGTACCCTTTCCAATACCAGGACATCCTTCCTGAGGACTGGTGCCCAGAACTGGATGGCATACTCCAGGTGCGGCCTCACCAGAGACTTGTATAGTGGGAGAATTATTGATTTATCCCTGGAGTTGATCCCTTTCCTGATGCATGCCAACACTTTGTTAGCTTTGTTTGCAGCAGCTTGGCATTGCATGCCACTGCTGAGCCTGTTTTCCACTAGGACCCCTAGGTCTTTTTCCATTCTAGATTCCCCCAGAGGCTCTCCCCCTAGTGAGTAGTTTGCTTTTTTGTTCTTGGTACCCAAATGCATTATCTTACATTTTTCTATGTTAAATCTCATCTGCCACTTGTCTGCCCACCCCATTAATTTATTCAGATCTTCTTGCAAGGTTTCCACATCCTGTGGAGAGTTTATTGCTCTGCTTAGCTTGGTATCATCCGCAAATATTGAGATTGAGCTCTACACCCCGTCCTCCAAGTCGTTTATAAATAAATTGAATAGGATTGGTCCCAGAACAGAACCTTGGGGAACTCCACTTTCTACACCAGACCATTCTGAGTACTCCCCATTTATCACCACCCTCTGGACTCGCCCTTGTAGCCAATTTTCAATTCAGGTGCTCACCCTTTGATCCATGTTGAGGGATCTTAGTTTGTAGAGTAAACGTTTATGGGGAACTGTATCAAATGCCTTCGCAAAATCCAGATACACCACGTCCACAGTCCTGTTTCTTCTTCTTCTTCATGTTCTGGTTCTTTCATGGCCGCCGCTCTCCCCGCTGCTGCAGCCCGGCCCCAGAATGGGCAGTCTTCACAATGACAGTTCTTTTATAAGAAGGGGCGGGGCCACTCGGTTACGTCACTGAGTATTCACATGGGGAGGGGTCGGGATCTGGGGGCCCCCTTATCAACCTCTAGAGATCCGTGCTATAGACGAAAGATGTCTACAGCGCGGATCTCAGTCTCTGGGTGGACGTCCGCCCCTTTGCACGCTCCCGCAGCGGCGCACGCGAGAAGGGGACAAGCAGATCTACTGATCCCTGTCACTGGGATCAGTTACATCTGTTATGTCCCTGCCAGCCCATCCCCCCCACAGTTAGAACACACCCAGGGAACACTGTTAACCCCTTCACTGCCCCCTGCAGGTTAACCCCTTCACTGCCAATGACATTTACACAGTAATCAGTGGACATTTAAATTTCTGATTGCTGTATAAATGTCATTGGTCCCAAAAATGTGTAAAAAATGTCAGACATGTCCGCCCCAATATCAAAGTCCCAATAAAAATCGCAGATCGCCGCCATTACTAGTAAAAAAAATAATAATAATAAAAACGCCATAAATCAATTCCCATAGTTTGTAGACGCGATAACTTGCGCAAACCAAAAATATGTAGAAGAATATAAATCGGCCAAACCCAATGAATAATTTTTTTTTTTATATTTTATTTTTGGATATTTATTAGAGCAAAAAGTAAAAAATATTGTTCTTTTTTCAAAATCATCGCTCTTTGTTTGTTTATATCGCAAAAAATAAAAACCGCAGAGGGGATCAAATACCACCAAAAGAAAGCTCTATTTGTGGGGAAAAAAGGACATCAATTTTGTTTGGGTACAACATTGCACGACCGCGCAATTGTCATTCAAAATGCGACAGCGCTGAAACCTGAAAATTGGTCTGGGCAGGAGGGGGGTTTAAGTGCCCAGTAAGGAAGTGGTTAAAGCGGGCTTCCAGATTCTGATAAGCCCCCCTTCCCACAGATCCCCACAACCACCGGCCAGGGTTGTGGGGACGAGGCCTTTCTCCCCATCAACATGGGGACAAGGTGCTTTGGGGGCAACCTCAAAGCATCCTCCCCATGTTGAGGGTGGTGCCAGAATACTGTAACCCCTTGCAGTTACTCTTGTTGGAACGGGACCTGCTGTTGTAAATTAGTTTAATCACTTAATGCCCAGAGCCCTTTTTTACACTTGTTGTTTGCAAGTTAAAATGTTTTTTTTTTTGCTAGAAAATTACTTAGAACCCCCAAACATTATATATTTTTTATCAAACATCCTAGAGAATAAAATGGCGATCGTTGCAATACTATTTGTCACACGGTATTTTCACAGTGGTCTTTCAAGCGCAATTTTTTGGGAAAAAATTCACTTTTTTGAGTTAAAAAATAAGACAACAGTAAAGTTAGAGGATGTTACGCCGAGTAAATAGATACCATACATGTTACGGCTGAAAATTGTGCACACTTGCGGAATGGCGACAAACTCCGGTACTTAAAAATCTCCATAGGTGACGCTTTAAAAATTTTTAACGGTTACCAGGTTTGAGGTGTAGACGAGGTATTTTGCTAGAATTATTGCTCACACTCTGGCAATCGCGGCGATACCTCACATGTGTGGTTTGAACACGTTTTTCACGTTTTCATATGCAGGCGTGACTTACGTATGCGTTTTCTTTGCTGCGCAAACTCGTGGGTATGGTGTCGCTTTAAATTTTTTTTTTTTACATTTTTTTTATTTATTTTATTTTATTTATTTATTTAACACTGTTTGTTTATCCACATCAGTACCAGGTACAAAAACCCCCTTCCTGTCCAGGCCATTTTTCAGCTTTCAGCGCTATCACACTTTGAATGACAATTACTCAGTCATGCAACACTGTACTCATATGAAATTTGCATCCTTTTTTTCACACAAATAGAGCTTTCTTTTGGTGGTATTTAAACACTAGGGGTTTTTTATTTTTTGTGCTATAAATAAAAAAAGATTGAAAATTTTGTGAAAAAATGCCTCTTTGTTTCTGTCATAAAATTTTGCAAATTAGTAATTTTTCTTTGTAATTTTGGCCAAAATTTATACTACCTATCTTTGGTAAAAATAACCCAAATAAGTGTATATTATTTTGTCCTTGTGTAAGTTATAGAATGCCTTCCAGCTTAACTCAATAGAGGCTGATCCCAATGGCCATTTTCTCATCCTTACCGCTACCTATAACAACTCACCACTCACTATAGTTAACGTGTACGCCCCAAATAACTCCTCACCAAAATTTTTCAAATCCCTTGCAAGCCAGCTGCAACCACATAAATGCTACCCTATGATTATCTGTGGAGACTTTAACGAAACCCTAGAACAAATTGATTCTACTAACCCTGCCCGCAAAAAAGGGGAGGACCTCTTTGATATTTGGCGCTGCGAGCACGGCAACGAGAGAGACTCAACTTTCTATTCACCGGCCCATCAAAAGAATAGACCTCTTTTTATCAGACAAATATACCTTACAAAAAGCCCTGAAGTCCTCAATCGAAATAATAACATGGTCAGACCATGCTCCTTTCTCAATTAACCTGGAGTTATCCAGGACACGCAACTCCCCCCATACCTTGGAGGATCAACTCCTCTCTTTTAGCCAACCCGGAATACAGACATCAACTAGAAGAATTGGATTTCTTCTTCCGAACCAATAACACCCCTGGTATTGACCCAAACCTCCTATGGAATGCCCCAAGGCATTCCTCAGAGGCATTCTGATCAAGCTATCTGCCCATGAGAAAAAATGCCGCATACAACAAGTATCCTCCCTAACAAAAAAAATTAGACTACTAGAACTCCAGAATAAAATTTCTTTCACCCCTAAACTAGCTGAGGAAATCTCAACCTACTGCAATCAGCTCAGCTCCATCCTACAAAAAAATTTGGATTTCTATATCAGGCGCCTTAAAACAACCACATACATCTCGGGTAATAAGCGGGAGCATTCCTAGCCAGACAATTTAAAAGACAGGCTGCTGCCTCAAAAATTCCATTTCTTAAAAATCCACCAAGACAAAAAAAAATCACTGACGCAGCAGAAATAGCGGAGCAATTCCGCCAATATTACTCTGCCTTATACAATTTAAATGATAATAAAGACACCCCAGACCCTCACCACCTAGATATCAAATGCTTCCTAGACTCTGTATCCCTCCTCACATCAACAGAAAAACAACTCCTCACACTATCTACACCCTTTACAGAGGATGAAATAACCAAAGTAATTGACTCATTACCACTCCATAAATACCCGGGCCCAGGTGGCTTCTCTAACGACTACTACAAAGTATTCTCAAAATACCTACGACTCCATCTAACCAATACCCTCAACAACATTGCCGACAGAGGTCTCTGCCCCCCTGAGTTTCTCGAGTCAATAATTGTTACAATCCCCAAACCTTGGAAAATTACAGACAATACATCCAACTTCCGACCCATCTGCCTACTAAACACGGACACCAAAATATACACAAAAATGATATCCCTCCGACTGGCGTGCATCACACCACAACTGGTCCATCCAGACCAAGTGGGTTTTGTACACGGCAGACAAACCTCAGAGGGCACTAGACGTCTCTTGAATTTACTGCAATGGGCAGAACACCACAAAACCCCATCTATTCTCTTATCCCTAGACGCCGAGAAGGCCTTTGACCAGGTACACTGGTCATACATGTAGTTCTTAAAAAATTTGGTTTCACTGGGCGCATATTAGCTGCAATCACATCACTATACACTAACCCATCAGCCAAAGTCTGGACCTCGGGATTTATGTCCCTTCCCTTTCTCATATCAAATGGAACCCGACAAGGGTGCCCTCCTCTCATTATAATCTTTTCCTTGATTATGGAACCAATGGCGGAACACGTAAGGTCACATCCCTCCATAACAGGCCTTACTATGGATAAACTTCAGCATAAAATCGGCTTATATGGGGGCGACATCCTCATCCTTTTGTCAAACGCCGAAAAGTCACTTCCACCGCTATGTGCTCTCCTAGATCGATTCAGCTCGACATCCCTATATAAACTTAATCACTCTAAATCCCATATGCTACCCATTAGTCTAACCCAACACCTCAAACAAAAAATCACGGACAGCGTGGACCCCCCGAGAAAAACTAACCTACTTAGGATTCCAGCTCACTAACCCAAACTCCAAAATCCAATCCATACATTTCAATGCTCTAGTCAACACTTTGACCAACGTCAGCAACCTCTCTAAAATTTGGAGTCACCTCTTGGGCAGGATGCATATCCTTGACTAAAATGTTTTTACTGCCACCTATATTATACCTTTTTTGAACACTACCCGTTTCCTACTCTCTCACGCAACTAAGAAAGATACAAACAATACTGCAAAATGTTATATGGAACTACAAAAAGCCTCGCCTTAAAAAAGAGATTCTCTGCAGATCACCTAAAACAGCGGGCATGGGGGTTCCCAACGTAACTGCATACTACAAAGCTACAATTATATCACAAGCAAGACCATGGTGGACCCCATCACTTAGTCTCCCCTGGGCTCAAATTGAAACTGCAGCCACAGGCTCCAACCTAAAATTCTTACTAGGAGCTAGTTGGATTAAAAAATCTACTACACAACACTTCCTGGACACTATAAATGCTACCTTCAAAATATGGTCCTCTATCCCACAAAGGTGCCCAGGAATACCATTACATTCCTTGAGAATTCTTCCACTAAGGTCACTAGAGGCCAATATACCAGACTTATCCTTAGCGTGATGGGACAGCACCGGAATCCACAATATAGCACACTTCTATAACGGCAGCAATGTACTAACCTTCCAAGAACTCACCAAAAAGTTCTCCTTGACCTCCTCCCCATTCTTTAAGTACCTACAAGTCTGTCATCTACTGCAAAAAAACAAACCACACTACGAAGGTGATACCTCCACGAAGAATCTCACACTTATGGACACCTCTCCGTATTTATGCCTGGGACTCACCCCATTCTACCATCTTCTGAACTCTGGAAGCACCAAAGAAAAACTTACTGCAATGTCTTATTGGGAAAAAGCTCTCCAATTCACAGCAGATATCTCCCAATGAAACGCAGCCTCAAAGTCCCCCTTAATACACTCCAAGTGTATATCCCACTGGGAAGCCTCTCAGAAGCTGCTCCATAACTGGTATCAAACACCAGATAAACTGGCACGCATTTACCCTACTCAATCCTCACAATGTTGGCGGAACTGTGGACACATAGGATCCCCTCCACATATTTAATGGTTCTGGCACCTAAACTATCATCCTACTGGACTTCTATTTTCAAATTAGTCTCCTCCCTAACTGGATCGCATTACACCGGATTCAAACCTGGCACTGTTCGGAATAGACCTAGTTTCCTGGCCCCCAAAATATCGAACCATTATAGCTCACATTTTTGTGATAGCCACCAGACTCTAGCAACTGGAAACTAGCAACACCCCCCCAACCCCCCCTACAACTATACAACTCGTAAACAAACATGCAAAAATGGAATACATGTTTGCCAAACTTTACGACTGAAAAATTCAATCTTAGCTGGTCCATATGGATCTAGCAACCCTTCAGTAACTGGACTCTTTAGAACCTATACAGTGATCTGTGACCCAAAATAAAACCAACATAAAGATTATATAAAAACTATATTGCTAGAATCACATCCAATATATCATAATACTTACTATCTTACTATCTTACCAGGGTGTCATCCTTCCCCCTATCCCCCCCCCTTAACCTCTCCGCTTCCCCCTCTCCCCCCTCCTACTTTATTCATAGCTTAGGAAATTGTCTATCTCTACCCCAATTATAAACCTACTTAGACAACACTACTGCTTTCGACCTTAATAATAAGTTAGTATATGATGCAGATATCCAAGCATGTTTGTAATTCTTTTGTTTTCTTATACAAAAATCAATAGGATTATTGAAACTAAAAAAAAAAAAACCTGGTACACGGGAGTGGGAGCGATTCATGTCTGTTGAAGTTCAGAGATCTGAGGCTGCCTTTGTTGCTGCTCCCTCAGAGGATACAAAGCGCTCCTGGTTGGCATCTCAAGCATTGTCTAAGCAAGTGACCCTCCAAAAGGCTGAGAACAATTGTTTCTTTTTGCAGCAAAAACATTTAAAGGAAGGTGAAAGTACTGGTCACATGCTGGCGATGCTTGCTAGAACCCAACAAACAAATGGCTACATTCACTCTCTAACAGACCAAGGGGACAATTCATGACAGACGACTCCAGAAACTGTTAAAATCTTTCAAGAGTTCTATCAAGATGTCTACTCTTCTAAGGTTCACCCATCCCAAACAGACATTGCACAATTTTTAAACAAGTACAATATCCCCACTTTAACTGTAGCAGATACTAGGACAATAGATAGCCCCCTGTTGGAAGAGGAACTGCTCTAGCTCAGACACACAATGGACGTACCCCGGGCTCAGATGGTAAACCATCCGAGGTATTTAAAAGATATGCTGAACAACTGATCCCTATTCTCCTTAAGGTTTATAATTCCGCTATGGACACTGGACAGCTACCACACTCTCTAAACGAGGCTATTATTGTAGTAATCATCAAACCTGGGAAAGATGAAACATCACCTGATTCCTACCGACCCATCTCACTCCTTACGTTTGACGTCAAGCTGTTGGCTAATGTGCTGGCCAATAGATTGGCCAAATGTATACATACCATAGTGCACAAAGACCAATCAGGATTTATACCCACGAGATCCACTGCGCACAATTTATGTAGATTATTCTCAAACCTTCAATTGCCTGTGAATAAAACGGGTAATAGGGCCGTTTTCTCGCTAGATGCAGCCAAAGCTTTTGACAGCATAGAATGGCCCTATCTCTGGGAAGTAATGGCTAAGTTTGGACTGGGACCGAGGTTTGTATCATGGGTCAAACTGTTATATGCAGACCCAACTGCCAGAATTCGAGTTAATGGGAAGCTTTCAGAATCCTTTCCTGTCACCCCTATTTGCGCTGGCACTGGAACCTCTAGCTATCCACATTAGAGAATCCAACAATATTGTCGGATTCCTCTGTGGTCCCAGAGAGGATGCTGTCTTGCTATATGCGGACAACACTTTAATATACCTTGGGGACACTCGGGAATTGCAAACTAATATCATGACCCTCATTAACCATTTCGGGGCGCTTTCTGGCTTTTTCATTAAATGGAATAGGTCTGTACTAATGCCGTTGGACCCAATTGAACTCCCCTCCCGGACTGCACTAGTGAGATCTCAATAATGTCTTCCTTCGGCTACTTGGGGAGCCAGATAATGATCCCAAACAATATAAAGGCATGTTTAAAAATCCAAAGGACATTCCAAATCCAGATACCATTTTGCCAGCCGGGAATTTCTTACTGCTGCACACCAGTTTACTGTCCCAATTGCAATTAGCTTCTGCAGGGTTACCCAGTCCTCCAGGGATCACATCACAAGCAAAGAATGGACTATTGTGGAGGGGTGAGCAGATCTTCGTGTCCGAATGAACTCGAACAAGGGTGCTGGGGGCTTGCTACGACTATCCTTTGGTGGATCATTTTGGAATCCAGAAAACCATAGAGCTGGTACAACGATCATTCTGGTGACCTGCAGAGTTAAGCGAACCCGAACTGTAAAGTTCGGGTCCGTACCGAACTTTGGGGTTTCCGAAACCCGGACATTTGAAAAAAGTTTGGGTTCTGGGTTCGGGTATTTGATCACGCATGTTGAATAGCTGCAGGGCAGCCAATCAACAAGCGTTTCACTGATTTGCTCTACCCTACTAATGGCATGGCTGTGATTGGCCAGTGCATCATGTGACCCAGCCTCTGTATAAGCTGGAGTCACATAGTGCTGCATGTCACATGCTCTCAGGCTAGTCTAGGGAGAGGATGCTGCCGGCGCTGTGAGGGACAGATTGCAGATATTAATAACATCTCATCCTGCATTACAGTACGATCTGATTCTGAACTAGGTAGAGTCTACTGCTTTGAGGGACAGATTGCAGATCTCATCCTGCATTACAGAACAATCTGATTCTGGACTAGGTAGAGTCTACTGCTTTGAGGGACAGATTATTCTTCTAAAATCATCTCCTAGTTCTATAGGGTCAGGTTCCTGCTGTTGCTGTAAGTAACAGATTATTGTTCTAAAATCATCGCCTACTCCTATAGCGTCAGGTTCCTGCTGTTGCTGTAAGGGACAGATTATTGTTCTAAAATCATCGCCTACTCCTATAGGGTCAGGTTCCTGCTGGTGCTGTAAGGCCATGGACTGGGATATCCTCATCCGCTACTAAAAACTTGTTATTAGACAGGGAATGTCGTTGTCGTCCTTGGACTGGGATATCCTC
>BLSH010099483.1:32926-45493 GCA_018402905.1 Glandirana rugosa | reverse complement strand
ACGGTAAACGGACGGGTGGGGTTATTAAACAAGTCTAGAAGAACGTTTCAAAGGTGTAGGACACCTCTCAAAAACTCTCCACAGGATGTGGAAACTTTGCAAGAAGATCTGAACAAATTATTGGGGTGGGCAGGCAAATGGCAAATGAGTTTTAACGTAGAAAAATGTAAGATAATGCAATTGGGTACCAAGAACCAGAACGCTAAATACTCACTAGGGGGGGAGCCCCTGGGGGAAATTAGGATGGAAAAAGACCTAGGGGTCCTGGTGGAGAATAGGCTCAGCAGTGGCATGCAATGCCAAGCTGCTGCAAGCAAAGCTAACAAAGTGTTGGCATGCATAAAGAAAGGGATTAACTTCAGGGATAAATCAATAATTCTCCCATTATACAAGTCTCTGGTGAGGCCACACCTGGAGTATGCCGTCCAGTTCTGGGCGCCGGTCCTCAGGAAGGATGTCCAGATATTGGAAAGGGTTCAGAGAAGAGCCACAAAGCTAATTAAGGGATTGGAAGACCTTAGTTATGGGGAAAGATTACAAGCACTGAACTTATTCTCTCTGGAGAAGAGACGCTTGAGAGGGGATATGATTTTAATGTACAAATATTGTACTGGTGACCCCGCTATAAGGACAAAACTATTCAGTGCAAGGGAGTACACAAAGACACGCGGCCATTCACTAAGAATAGAGGAAAGGCGGTTTAACCTTAAAATGTGTAGAGGTTTCTTTACGGTAAGAGCAGTGAGAATGTGGAATTCTCTTCCACAAGCAGTGGTCTCTGCCAGTAGTGTAGATACATTCAAAAAACTACTAGATGCCCACCTAAGGGACCAAAGCATTGAGGGATATACAATGTAATACTGACATGAAAGCACACACATGGGTTGATCTTGATGGACTCGAGTCTTTTTTCAACCTCACTAACTATGTAACTATGTAACTATGTAAATGAGATCTAAGAAAAGTTTTTGCAAACCGGAGTGTAGCGATTCATTTCCTTTTCTTTTTTTACTATTTGAAAAAAAAAAAGCTACTAAACTACTTCAAACAAACTCTATTCATTTGCATTCATATATCATCTCAATCTGCAGCTTGATTTAGAATTTTCTATGATTCATAAAGTGCATGTTCTAAATTGTAACAATTCCTTTATTAAAAGAAAAATTTCACAGAAACAAAAAAGCAAAGCTGAAAAAACTCCTCATGCAGCATGCCTGAACTTGTGCCAGAAAAACTGTTTGCTTAATTTACAAGGCTTCCTACAGCAGAGAATGGTGTGGATAAAAGGAAAGGATGTACTGTGAAATATTGCTACCTGCTCTGTGTCTGCTGTAGTGCAGATGTCACAGTTGAGAGCTCCAAAGTTATTCAGCAGGCGCTCTCATGTTTAGGACACAAAGGGTATCTTAAACCAAGGTCATGATGTTAACCCAAGTAAAGAACTAAGAAGCAAGGCTGCCTTTCATGCAGTTATCATATATCGCACAGTAATTTATATGTAGCACCACACCCGAAGGAGCCGCTTGGTAATTTTGGATTCCCTGTTCCACACCTCGACTCCCAGAACAACCTCAGCCCCTTTGACATACCTGGTTGAATAAATCACTACAACACACAGTGCCTTTAACCTGACTTAAGGATATCTTGAACACTTGCTTAGTGATAGACACTATGGTGTTGATTTACTAAAGCTGGAGAGTGCAAAAACTGGTGCAGTTTTGCATGCTAACCAATCAGCTTCTAACCTTAGCTTGTTCAATCAAGCTTTGACAATAAAACCTTGAAGCTGATTGGTTTCTGTGTGGAGCTGCACCAAATTTTGCACTCTCAAGCTTTAGTAATTCAACCCCTATTTATCTATTATTAGGAATTTGGATATATTACCCGTAAGGCAGAGTTTAACCCACGCAGGTAACTTAGAGTTTAGTGGTAGACACTATTTATCTGTTAAAAGGAATTTGTATGAATTACCGCGTAAGGCAGAGTTTAACCCACGGCAGGTAACTTAGAGTACAGCCTGCTAAACAAAATGGCACTGTTCTCAGATAATACAGAAACAAATATATCTATATAAGTACCTCTATATTAATGGAAAAAATCAATACGTGAATACATAAATAAGTGAATCAATAATAAATAACATAAGTTTACTCTAAAACATGTCCAAAGGGATAGCAGTTCCCTAGTGGTTTTAAGTGTACTCAAAGAAACGAGAGAGGGTAGGATACCCCTTTAAATAGGAAACAAGCTGGGCCTTGGGGCAGTTACAGTTATAGGGCTGTCCTTTAGTCCTAAATCGTGACGGGCTAACTGTTGGAGCTCGTTGGTGCGTGTTGCGGCTGTGAATAAGGCCTGCAGGCAGTATTAGGGCTAAAGGATAACAGGGTGGACAGTTCCTAATGGCTCAGTCTATAACAGTGATAGCAAGTGGTGAGCACAAGGCCCTCTCACCAGACCCAGACTCTCCCCGCTGAGCTTGTGCACCTTCAGGGTTGTCAGGGTGGCTCCGAATCATGGTGAACCACCCATGTACCTTGGCAGTGGTTCCAGCTCTTGGTTTCCTGATGATGTGTGGCCCTCTCTCTCCTGCAGTGCTGGGGAGTAATGTGGCTTTCTCTCTACACTCTTCCTGATAGCACTGGGCAGCGTGGATCTCTCCACTGCTTCAGGTGCAAAGGCTGGCACAACGCAAGGGACCTTTTGGTTTGGTCTCTCTCCCCCTCAGCCTCCTCTCTCTCCTGTCACACAAACACTCCTCCCCTCCTTTTTTTCCCAGGCTCTAGGCTCTCTCCTCTCTGATGATTCAATGGGGCCACCTGTGTTCTGGGACTACATGTCCCATAATCCATTTGTCCTCCTTGACTGGTCCCTTGTTGTGGCTAGGATAAGGTGGGAGAAACAGAGGGAGCAGCAGGTGGGAGGGAATGCACAAGCCCACAGTTGCACTCTTCCTCTGGGATGGCCAGGGAGAAGAAAACCTCCGGTCCCCATCGTCACTGTACCCCACGCTAACAAGAGAAGGGGAGGCAGGTGGGGAGAGCGGGAGACAGAGCAGCGGGTAGCACCCTCTACACATACTGTAGATGAGGTGTAAACAGTGGCGGCCGGTCCATAAAGAGTGCAGGGGCGCCGCCTCCCCCCAAATATTGTGGGGTACAAGTTGGAGATGGGGAGCCAAGAAAACATTCACATGAGCAGACTTTGGAAATTCCTGAAAGGTGATTACTGCAGAGCAGAAAAGGGTCCTTAATGTCTTGGTCAGCTGGTAGTATAAGACACAGAATCAGACTTACTATTTAAACCAATCCTTCGCACTGTGCGGTGCGCCGTACTAATGGGCGTCTATTAGGTCTGTTAATTTTTGAAAAGCATGTGATTTGAGGCTGAGGCTCTGATTGGCTTGTTTCAGGTTGTCCTCAGGTCGAACCCTCCCACTGATTTTAGCGAATCAATATTCGTCATTGTGTCACTTCCAGTGTCCATCTTCTCTTCCCATCGAACAAAAGGTGTCCTCTGGTGAGTGCGGACCTGGAGAGATTTTTTTGCGCCCCTCCCTCCCCAAAAAACATTTTTTAACACCAGCCGCCACTTGGTGTAAACCATATTTCAATCCACAATTTTTGGTTGTAGTGATTAAGAGTTCTGAAAGAGCAATTCCATGATCCCTGCAGCTTGTAATGTTTACTGGAACTCCCAGGCCAAGTAAAGCTAGGCAGACTGTGACTGCCCTACCAATACGTTCACCTGCCAAATGTCATATAATGGTTGAGCTTTGTTATTCGTGGACATTTTCAGGGGAATTTATTAAAGCAGTAAGGACACATTTCTGGTGGTAGTTTCCATTAGAACTACCTATGCTTTGCAGCAACACATTCAGGTAGTTCTAACTACATCCACATTAGGAACCTGTCTCTACTGGAATTACTGCCAGATTGTAGACTATAAAACTGGTGCTAATTAAGACCAGTCTGTGCTGAGAAGTGGTTATGCATCTGACAGGTGCTTGCACAGTTCTCTATTCCTGGCCCCATTCATCTGTAGCCTGGGAGATTTCCCGTCCGAAAGCTAAATGTAAACAAAGGGGCGGGGGGTAGTGTTGATGACATTACCCAAATATAGCAATGCCCATATTTAGGAAATTACTTGTGTTACTGGGTGGGCAGAGCCTGATGGAAAACTAAGGGACTAGCTCCTTATCAGGTCATCTTGCTTTTGATTGACAGACTATGGCAATGGGTACATTTGGAATTTGCTGTTGGACTGAATAGCAACTTTGGATCTGCCTATTGTCAATCATTAGCAGGGCAGACCTAATGGTCAACTAGTCTCTGACTTCTCCATCAGGTTCTGCCCACCCCTACTACAGAACTCCTTGAGCCATGTACAGTACCTGTCAGTGTGACAAGTGTAGTGGCAAGGAAGGGAGGAAGTACACTGAGGAAGAAGTGTCTAGTCTGGAACCTTCAACCTCAGTGCCCAACACCAATAGATTCATGTACCTCTCTGTGACAGGTACCTGAATCTGCCGCAAGCACCGGCAATTTGGGTGTGGCAGTCGATGGAATTCTAAAGGGTGTATAGGTATTTAGAGTTAGTTTGTTTTACATGTTGGGATCAAGAGCAAGGGAAAGTGTAAACTTTATGATATTAAGTTTGGTTTTGGGTTGACCATGAGTACAACCCAAACCCAAGCCCTTCTTGGTTCGAGAGGATGCTGAACTAATGTGGCAGCTTACACCAATAGCAACCAGTTCCCAATTGTGGTCAGTTGGCTTAAAAGAGCCAATCATGGGGGGGTTTCTTATATGTCAGTGTAGTGCTAGGGTCCTCTGCTCTTATCCAGTTCTATGTGAGGCCTCATCCTCGCTGACTTCACCAGTATACCTTTCTGTAAACCTCAGCAGGCACACAAGAATTAGACTCACAACCCTATAACAGATAAAAAGATTGTATTGGCAGGTTAAGGTCATAAAGTATAACAGAATATATAAGCACATTAAAGTCAACCAGCATGAACACAATAATGACTGTATGATTAACCTTACAGGTTCTCTTATAGAGGTTTCAAACTCCAGCATATACTGTGACTGCAAGGGCATAAACAGTAGCTCTCCGTATGAGATAAATTGTCCCAAGTGACTAAACAAGAGTAAAAATGTAGATCAATTATGCCACTTGAGAGCTCTCAAACAGTCTCATTTAGGCCTAAAAAATAAACATTCAAAGTTGAACACAAATCTGCTCTCAGAATAGAGTGGTCTGAGGTCTTTGCGGTAAATCTTCTGCTGGCTATGCTGGGGCCCACTGAAGACATTGGGGCAAAGGGAATAAAAGTGTGTCTTTAAACTGGGTGTTGCAACAATGTATCTAGGAAGCTGACTTTAGTGGAGGAGGGGATTCCTTGGGTACAGATGAATGCTTAGAAGGGGCAGACCCAGTTGCAGCAATTAGGTGCTAAGGTGTACATGGTTGCAGTAGTTATATGCAAAGGATATGCATTATTTCAGCTGTTAGATGTAAGGATATACACAGTTGAAATAGTTAGATGCAAGGGTATGCTCAATTGCAACACTGGAAAGTAGATCAAATAACTTGCTACTTTACATTGTAGCAAAATGTCATTTCTTCAGTGTTGTCACATGAAAAGATATAATAAAATATTTACAAAAATGTGAGGGGTGTTTGCTAAGATGCCCATGTAGCGGTACCCCTGTAGGGGCTGCTGGTATTTGTGGTATGCCTCTCACCCTGCACAACCAGGCACACAAATTTTCAGACACTCTGTAGTCAAGAAGCAGTCCTTGTACTCTGTTTTTTTTTTTTGTTTTATTACTTGAATGGGGATAGGGTAGATATGGGATGCCCAGTGAATTGTAAAAGCAATATAGGGACTGTGAACTATGTACACCTACAGTATATACAACTTCCTCGCTTCCCCCAGCACAAACTTGCTTGCGGACTATCACTCCCAGGACCAGCTAGCACTGAATTGCAGGCCTGACACTGGCTCAGCCAGCACCCAAAGCAAAAATGCCCTGCAGGCAGGGACAGTGGGCCCCTATGGTGTGGCAAAATTGGTAGTCCTAGTGCTAGCTGTCCCACATGGCTACTGATCCCAGCACCACCTCTTCAGGCCCTGACAGCCCTCCTGGCTGCAGCTGCCTCTTTCCACTGCCCATGCCACCACAGTCGTCCCCACTGGCTCTGCACCCATCTCAGACTGCTTGCATCCAGTTCTCTCAGGCATGCCTCCCAGTCCTCCTGAGTGTGTGCCACTCACCAGCCCTCTTGGCTACACTTTGTTGTTTCTCCTGGAGACTTGCCTGTCAGTGTTCTCCTGCTGTCCTCTCTTTGCACCCATGCCACCTGTCCAGGACACCTCCATGTGTCTTGAGAGGTTCCTGTCCACACCCAAATCCAGGCCCAAGGTCACCCCTCCCAGACTAGGTAGCGCTCTCCAAGGCCACCGACAGCCTAACACTCCATCTCCAGCTTCCACCTGAACAACTCCTCCTCAGCTGACAAAAAACATATTTCTCACACCTAGCGCACTAGAGGGTGCTACATCAATGTAAGAATTTTAAGAAACTATCAACACTTTCTGATGACACCACAGATTGTGAAAGGTATCTTTTGGAAGGTGGATGATTACCGTCCATGCTTGCTGGACCATGTTTCTGTGCTAGGGATGGGCCCTCGGTTCGACTCGAACAATGGTCGTTCGCCCGTTCATCGAAGTGTGAACATTATGGGGTATTCATGGCGAATTCGCCCACAGCGGAGCGCCCTATAATGCATGGCGAGATGATGGCGTGCACAGCTCCTCCTCCATGGGAGAGCTGCTGCCATCTGCACTCACATGTTTTGACAGTTTATTTATAGTCAAGGGCGGGACCACCCGGTGACGTAGCTGGTGACCCCGCCCCCCCACATGATGTCAGAGGGTCGGGTCACTCAATTATGTCACCATGTGGCCCAGCCCTTGACTATAAATAAACTGTCAAAACAAAGAGAGCTCAGTCGGCGGGAGCCCTCCCATGGAGGAGGAGTGCCATGATTGACCATGGATTACAATGGGGACACTTATTTAGTTTTTTCTTTTTTAATAAAGCACTTGTCCCTTAAGCCTCGTACACACGGTGCGATGGTCGTACGACCGGACGTCCAAATTCATATGTTGGCTGTTGTGTCTCACATACTGACGTGCACTAAGTGATCGTACACCTAAGCCTAACGTAGTGATGTGCTACGAGCGTATAAAGAGGAAGTTCCGATGAATGTGATTTGTGCATTAGGAGCGTAGGTTTACACGAACGGACACTTCCGGGCGTTCCTGACTTCTGAGCATGTGTGTTTTGCATGTACAGCTTTGTTGGTCCAACTTCTCTGTATACACGGTACAACAGTTGTACGACCGCTTGTTGTACAACAAAAGTTTTCTAGTCTGCTCATCCAACTTCTATTGTACGACCGTTGAACACCGGCTGTTCTAATCGCGCGTACTAACGGTCGGATGATCGTACAACAAGCTGTTGTACGACCGTTTTTGTATGATCGTCGCACCGTGTGTACGAGGCTTAATTGTCTCCTGTGGATTTTTTCTTTTTTGACACTTTTTGGTGAATAAGTAGGGGTACGATGTACCCGATACTAATTCATATGGGGGGCGGGATCTGGGATTCCGATAAGCCCCCTGCCAGCAGACCCCCACAAACACATCCCAGGGTTGTGGGGAAGAGGCTCTTGTCCCCATCAACATGGGGAAAAGGTGCTTTGGTGTGGGGGTGCAGAGCCCCCCCTGCTCCAAAGCACCCATACTCCCCATGTTGAGGGCATATAGCCTTGTGTGGTTCAGGGGGGAGGGGGCGCTCGTCTGCCCCCCCATCATGGCCGGTCAGGTTGCATGCTCGGATAAGGGTCTGATTTGGATTTTAGGAGGGACCCCACATCAATTTTTTAAAAAATTTTGGTGTAGGGTACCCCTTAACCAGTACAGATCCGCCCTATAGCCAAAAGACGGCTGCAGCGCGGATCTCAATAGTCGGGGCGACGTCCATGGACGTCCGCCCCTTTGCACGTTCCCCGCCCGCAATCATGGGCACGCAGCCCAGTAGATCTGTGATCGCTGTGTCCCTTGGACACAGCGAATCACAGATCGTGGTAAATGGCCAATCACAGTGGTCAACATATGAGATCATCTCTCGTTGCCGGCTTTCTCTCCTAACACAGACACCGCTGTGTAAGGAGAGTGTGAGCGATCTGTGCTGCCTGCATTACAGTGAGTTTTAAAACACTACTGATTTGATTCCTACTGTGCTCAAATACTGCCCATCACAGTGCCACTATCTGTCATCAGTGCCACCTGTCAGTGCCACGTATCATCAGTGCCACGTGTCAGTGCCATCAATCAGTGTCATGTGTCATCAAAGTGTCATCAGTGTCACGTGTCATAAGTGCCACCTGACTTGTCATCAGTGCCACGTGTCAGTGCCACCTGACCTATCATCAGTGCCAAGTGTCAGTGCCACCTGACCTGTCATCAGTGCCATCTGTCATCAGTGCCATCAGTGTTACATGTCACCAGTGCCACCTGACCTGTCATTAGTGCCACCTGACCTGCCATCAGTGCCACATATCATCAGTGCCACCTAACCTGTTCTCAGTGCCACATATCAGTGCCACCTGACCTGTCATCAGTGCCACGTGTCAGTGCCACCTGTCATCAGTGCCATCAGTGTTATGTGTCACTAGTGCCACCTAACCTGTCATCAGTGCCACATATCAGTGCCACCTGACCTGTCATCAGTGCCACGTGTCAGTGCCACCTGTCATCAGTGCCATCAGTGTTATGTGTCACTAGTGCCACCTAACCTGTCATCAGTGCCACATATCAGTGCCACCTGACCTGTCATCAGTGCCACGTGTCAGTGCCACCTGTCATCAGTGCCATCAGTGTTATGTGTCATAGTGCCACCTAACCTGTCATCAGTGCCACATATCAGTGCCACCTGACCTGTCATCAGTGCCACGTGTCAGTGCCACCTGTCATCAGTGCCATCAGTGTTATGTGTCACTAGTGCCACCTGACCTGTCATCAGTGCCACATATCATCAGTTCCACCTGACCTGTCATCAGTGCCACCTGACCTGTCCCCAGTGCCACGTATCAGTGTGACTTGTCAGTGCCATCAATCAGTGTCACCAGTTATCAATGTCACGTGTCATTACTGCCACCTGACCTCTCATCAGTGCCACCTGACATCAGTGCCACCGGACATCAGTCCCATCAGTGTCACGTGTCATCAGTACCATAAGGGCCCATCAGTGTCACCTCATCAGTGTCATATGTGTCATCAGTGCCAATTAGTGCTGCGACAATGGCAAAAAGATCTTTTTTGCTGAGGAGGCCTACAATATTCTTGCAGCCGACGAGAGCAATGGGGAGCTCTCTCCTGCAGGTTCCTCTGAGTCTGAGCCTGAGTCTGATATGACCTACGATCCAGTCTCAAGTAGCGAATCACAGCTGGACTCAGATGAGGAATATTGTCCTCCCGCCAGATGAAGGCGCGTTGGTGAGAAGGCAATACCATCCACCAGCACTGCTGTGCCATCCACCAGCGCCTCGGTGCCATCCACCAGCACCCCAGTGCCATCCACCAGCACCGTTGTACCTCAGCCCCAAAGGGTTAGGTCCCATGCCGGCCTTCCCTATTCACTTCAGCACCCCTTGTGTCTTCCTCTTAATTCAGGAGCAACTAGAATTCCCACTTTCACTGCCCAGCCAGGAGTCCAGGTGGACACAGAAAATTTCTCACCTATTAATTTCTTTGATTTGGTTTTCACAGAGGACATGCTAACATCAATTGTGGCCCAGTGCAACCTGTATGCACAGCAATTCATCCAAAATAATCCAACCTCCTATTATGCCCATCCCTTTGAATGGAGAGACATAATGGTGGAAGAGTCCAAAACTTTTTTGGGCCTCACGTTCTGCATGGGACTTAACAAAAAAAATTAAATGTGCTCCTATTGGTCCACCTACCCCATCTACCACATGTCGGACTTCTCAACAATAATGCCCAGGACAAGATTTCTCATGATCATGAGATTTCTCCATTTCAATGATAATACCCAGTGCCCTCCCCGAAATGCCCCAAATTATGACCGGCTTTATAAAATTCGCCCGATTCTCCATTATTTTTCAGAAGTATTCCCCCAATTGTTTACACCGGACCAGCATATATGTATTGATGAATTCCTTGTGAAATGTTGCGGCAGGTTGGGAATGAAACAATATATCCCCAGTAAAAGAGACCTAACCACGGGGTACATTTACGCCTTCAAAGTGTACGAAGGGAAGGACTCCCAGCTGCATCCCCCTAATTACCCAGACTATTTAGGTTTAAGAGGGAAAATTGTTTGGGAACTCATTTACCCGCTCTGAAGAAAGGCTACCACCTGTATGTTGATAACTTTTATATAAGTTTACCCCTGCTCCGGAACCTTTACAGGAAAAATATGTGGCATGTGGCACAGTCAGAAAAAATAGGATGGGCTCATTAACTCAAAACTCATTAACATGAGGCTTAGAAAAGAAGAGATGGCGAGTCTGCGGAATGAGGCAAATCTGGCTGTGAAGTGGAGGGACAGAAGGGATGTATATTTTCGTGGGGATGTATATTTATGTTATCGCCAATACATAACAATTAGTTTGTGGAGATCCCCAGAAGGAATGGCCCAATACAAAAACCAACCTGTATCCACGAGTACAACTTGTATATGGGAGGAGTCAACCTAAATGACCAAATGATGGAACCCTATCTATCTACCTGAAGAACATACCACTGGTATAAAATAGTTGCACTCTATTTTTTCATTTGGCCATGCACAACACCTATGTACTATATCCAAATTCCACAGTAAACCCCAAACCCTTCCTTGGCTACCAGGAGGATATCATCACCAAACTCTATACCCCAACAGCCCAACAGAAAATATTAGATCCGATGTGTGTAGCAGACTCTCCGAGCGCCATTTCCCTGATAAAATACCTCGCAGACCAACAGGCCAAAAAACGCCAGAAAAGATGTTGGGTGTGCTCTAGTAGAGGAGTTAGAAGAGACACCACTTATTATTGTGCCCAGTGCCCTTCCCAACCAGGTCTCTGGATAGGTGACTGCTTCCAGAGTTATCACACTCTAGTCAATTATTAGTGATTCCTCAGTTTCTGTTCCAGTACACACCCCTTATGCCACTGATTGCTCTTGAACTGAGCCTGGCTTGTTATTTTACCACGCCTTTGCCTGCCACTTTTGTACATACCTCTGCCTGCTCTGGAACTGACCCTGGCTTGTTATTCGACCATGCTTCTGCCTACCGATTTACATACTTCTGCCTGATCTGGAACTGACCCTAGACTGCTATTCAACCATGCTTCTGCATACCGATTATGTACATACCTCTGCCTGATCTGGAACTGACCCTGGACTATTTGACCACATTTTTTTCCTGCCTCTTGGACTGATCTTGTACCCTGCAACTGGAATAGTGGGATTCACAACACAGGGGTCTCACATATATGAGTGGCTCCAGAATGTTTTTCTGGAAGAAGAAACATTGTTTTTGTTTTCTCTCTCTCAGATTAGGGTCTTGAGACTCAGAGGCTTCAAAGAGATTTGGGTGGGAGAAGCCTCTAACCCTGTCCCCATTCTGTCCTGACTGAGGCCCTACTTTTGCCTGCTGCCTGTAGGACTTACTGCCATCATGCCTCTGCCTGCCGCATGAACTGACCACACCTCTGCTGCTACCTGGACTATGGACCATGTTTCTGCCTACTACTAGGACCAATATTATGGCACTGTTGACAATATCTCTGTCTGCACTGACCTTGGACTGTATATGGACAGTATCCTTGCCTGCTGCCTCTACTGTCTATGGACAGTATTCATGCCTGTTGCCTGGACAATTGCATTCGCTGTCCTACTACCAGGACAAATATTTTGGCACTGTTGACAATATCTCTGCCTGCACTGACCCTGGACTGTATATGGACAGTATCCCTGCCTGTACCATGGACTGTATTCCTGCCTGTTGCCTGGATAATTGCGTTCGCTGTCGGTTGCCTGGACAATTGTGTTCGCTGTAGCTGACCAAGTCCCTGCCTGCTGCCTGGACCAGTGCTATCCTCTTGTAGACAGCTGCGCTACTAAAACCACAGGTAATCTTTTGTTTACCCTTTACTCAGCAGAATGTATTTTGGGGTGTAATTCTTGGTATGTGCATGCTATGTGTCCTTAGAACACCTGACGGTCTTCCTTGCATGTTGGGCCTCTGTATGTAGCCAGGCTGTGTAAAAGTCTCACACATGTGGTATCGCCATACTCAGGAGGTTTCCTTTTTACTGTGGGGTTTTATGTAAGACGATGAGGAGGACTCATACCACTATGGTGTACATTCTCTGAAAATGTGTCGGACCGATGTACGTCTTTGGGTTGTACGTTCCTTCTGGCAGTCCACAAGATTCCTGTGTATCGTACGTGTATGGTTCTTAATGTGGGGTTTTATGTAA
>BLSH010099375.1:46293-59188 GCA_018402905.1 Glandirana rugosa | reverse complement strand
ACAGTTCGGTTCATACACGAAGACCACTTCCCAACCACCACCCCCGCCTTTCCTCTAGACGTATTTTGAAAACTTTATACCTGTAATAAAGAAAACCCACACAATGATCAACTAACCTTAATGAAAACTCAAATATCTGTACTCAACCAGACTATCTAACTAAATCAAATGCCCGTTTGTAACACCTCATACATAATGATCGGTCTTCTTTAAAACGAAAACTGGTCGCCTCGCGGAAAAGGCGAAACTTGCACTCATCAATAATAATAATAATAATATTTACTAAATATATCGCGGTTGTTAAATGCGTCGCGAAATGTTGAACTCCATCTGTCATGTTTATGTTATGTGAATAAGCTCTAACGAGCAGGGCCCTCTAATTCCTACTGTATTAAGTGTATTGTATTTGTACTGTCTACCTCAAGTTGTAAAGCGCTGCGTAAATTGTTGGCGCTATATAAATCATTTATAATAATAATAATAATAACTACTCACGTTCAAAGCGGAAAAGGCGCTCCGCTGGTCAAAAGCAAAATTTCTTCTGGCTAGTAATACATACTCCACAATGTTTGCCCGTAAACTAAATCAATCTATCAGACCAACTCATGTCTATAAACTCAAAAGTAATTCCAATCAACTAGTAACACACCCAAAAGAAATAATGTCCATATTTCAAAAGTTTTATGCAGATCTCCTTTCCGCCCCCACCACCAACCCTTCACCAGAAGCACATACTTGGCTTGACAATATCCCCATACCAAAAATCTCTCAGGAACAATTTGCAAATCTAAATAAACCTTGCACTGTAGAAGAAATTTTGCAGATAATTAATTCTCTTAAAAAAATTCGGCCCCAGGCCCAGACGGTTTTTCCGCGCTTTATTATAAACAGTTCTCCCACCATATTATCCCTCACTTAGTAAGGCTTTATAACAATATCCTTAAAGGAGAGCTCTTTCCGGAAGAAATGCTTTTAGCCAATATGTCGTTAATTCCTAAACCAAACAAGGACCATACTTTACCCCAAAATTATAGACCCATATCATTTATTAATAATGATTTAAAGATTTTTAGTAGACTACTAGCCAACAGACTATCAGTCATTATCCCCCACCTTATATCCTCTTTTCAATCTGGCTTTATCTCTGGTTGTCTAATTACAGATAACATTCGCCTAGTATCTAACATAATACAGGACGCTAACATTAACTTCAAATCGATTTTACTGTTAAGCCTAGATATAAACAAGGCCTTTGACAGTGTCTCATGGTCTTTTCTAGATAACATTTTAAAGAGATATGGTTTTGTAAGCGAATTCTTACACGCCTTCCAATCGCTATACCATAAACCCTACACTAGGGTGAGATTGCCGGGTTGCAACTCGGACTTCTTTGAGGTGGGGAGGGGGACTCGCCAGGGCTGTCCCCTCTCCCCACTTCTATTCGCACTCGCCATTGAGCCTCTAGCTATCTCAATACTACAACACTCGGATATCATGGATTATAAAGCGCACAATAACACATATAAGCTTAGTATGTATGCGGATGACATGATCCTTTTTCTCACACAGCCCAAAATCTTATTGCCAAATTTGTTACAAACACTAAATCTATTCTCCTCCTGCTCTGGATTAACAATTAATGTTACAAAATCAATAGGAATGACAATTAACACACCCCCTTCTCTCATTAACTCCATCCAATCAACATTTAGATTCTCTCTCACATCAGATTCTTTCCCGTACTTAGGAATTCATCTTACCCCAGACTGGAATGACATACCTTCAAAAAATTACTTACCACTGATCAATAAACTTAAGGACAAACTGAAAACCTGGAAAACCTTCCATATTTCATTTCTTGGTAAAAGCAATGCAGTGAAAATGATAATACTCCCTAAAATATTATACCCGTTCAGAGCCCCTCCTGTCCGAATAAATAAAGCAGTCATAACAAAATTCCAATCATATATTAATAAATTCATTTGGTCTGATAAACATCCCGCTTATCAAAAAAGGTTCTGTACACTACACAAACCAAGGGGGGACTGGGTCTTCCAGACCTTTGGACATACTACTTATCTGCTGGATGGGCACAAATTGTACAATGGCATATCTGTAATTCCAGTATCCCCTGGATTCACTTAGACAAAAATGCTATTACACCATTTTCTCTATCCGCCTTTTATGGGGAAATAAGGTTCAACCTAAACTTTTAAAAACCAAAAACCTTTTCGTTTTTCAATCCTACCAATTATGGAACCTCTTTCATAAACACTATGATCTCGTCTCCCCATCCACTCCATTCGCCAACTTTATAGGCAACCCCAACTTTAGCTCATGCTCCTCGAATTATGAGGAATATTCATGGTGGACAACCAATAACCTCACTCAGTCATCAAAGTTTATAGAGAACTCCAATTTTATTTCCTTCTCCTCACTCAAGACCAAATATCAGATCCCTAACGAAGAACTCAGAAGATACATCCAAATTAGACACTTTTACAACACATATTTTGATACCACTTCTTTCTTCCATTCTTTGAAAAAAATTGCCTGAACTACCCAAGAAAAAAAGGACTGATCTCAGAAATATATATCCACCTTACTTCTTCTTATGCTATAGAAAAATGTAATTACATGTGTAAATGGGAATCTGAATGTAATATTTCACTCTCATTAGATGAATGAGAAGAATTCCTCATAAACATGTGTAAATGTACAAAATCAATCACAATTCGAGAAACAGCAATTAAAGTGTTTACAAGATGGTATTATACCCATACAAAACTTCATATTATGTTCCCCACTATTTCACCATGCTGTTTTAGAGAGTGTAATAGTGCTGGTTCATTCTCCCACATATTCTGGGACTGCCCAAAAATTTTGCATCTCTGGAACCGCCTAGAAAAGTTTGCTTCTAAAATCTCAGGAATGGAAATTCAGCTGAAGCTCACTAATTGTATCCTATTCTCACAAATCCTAGGATTAACTGTAAATCATCAAAGCCTAATACATTCTATTTGTGTCTCCATTCACTGGCTAATAGGAATCAATTGGAAATCCTCAGATGCTCCCCTCCCCCAATTGCGCGAAAGAATAAACAGTATGGTGAATGTGGATAATACTATGCATATATTTAACAGTAAATGGGATCCTTGGTTCTCCTCTTCAAACAATTTTTTTTATTAGATTTAACCCCCACGCTCATATATTTTATTGTAATGCAATACCCCTTTTACCTAGTGTCCACAATGATAACTTGAATGTAACTGTGTAGATATAATATACCACAGAATGTAGAACAATTAGTAATTTGATTTATATTGCTGCCATTTTCTCATGTACTACCTCAGAATCTTGATCTTTGTACCTCCCTTTCGTTTGTACCAAATAAAAGTTTGTAAACAAAAAAAAAACCTGATGGTGGTGTCTGTCCCACAGTATGTGGTTCCCAGCCGCCACTACTTTTCCAGGCGAGCCATCCCTTCCCTGCACAAACAAGTCGGGGACAAGATCAAGTGTGCACTGCGCAACGCCATCTGTGGCAAGGTCCACATAACCACTGATACGTGGACCAGTAAGCACGGGCAGAGACGCTATATCTCGCTAACTGCACACTGGGCAAATGTAGTGGCTGGTGGGCCTTAGATGGCTAGCCGTTTGGCGCATGTCCTTCCGCCACCGAAGTTTGCAGGGCATTTCTCTTTGCCTCCTGTTGCCTCCTCCTACTCCGCTTCCTCCTCCTCTACCACCTCCTCATCCGGTCAGCGTAAGACCCTCACCACCAACTTCAGCACATCCAGGGGGAAACGACAGCAGGCTGTTTTAAAGCTGATATGTTTGGGGGATAAACCCCACACTGCGCAGCAGCTGTAGACTGGCATTGAACAAGTGAGTGGTTGTTGCCACTGAGCCTCAAGCCCGGCCTGGTGGTGTGCGATAATGGGCGAAATCTCGTAGCAGCTCTGGGCCTAGCCGGTTTGACACACATTCCTTTCCTGGCGCATGTGCTGAATTTGGTGGTGCAGAAATTTCTAAAACTACCCGGATATGTCAGAGCTGCTGCAGAAAGTGCGGGCCGTCTGTGCACGCTTTCGGCATTCTCACCCTGCTACCGCTTGCCTGCCTGCGCTGCAGCGGAACTTCGGCCTTCCTGCTCACCGCCTCCTATGCGACGTGCCCACAAGGTGGAACTCCACCTTGCACATGCTGGAGAGACTGTGCGAGCAGCAGCAGGCAATAGTGGAGTTTCAGCTGCAGCATGCACGGGTCAGTCGCTCTGTGGAACAGCACCACTTCACCACCAAGGAGTGGGCCTCCATGCGAGACCTGTGTACCATATTGCGGTGTTTCGAGTGCTCCACCAACATGGCCAGTGCCGATGACACTGTTCTCAGCGTTACTATCCCACTTCTATGTCTCCTTGAAAAAACACTTTGGGCGATGATGGAAGAGGATGTGGCACAGGAGGAGGAGGAAGAGGGGTCATTTCCATGGTTATCAGGCCAATCATTCACAAGTGGCTTGGAGGCTGGGTTCCTGCTCCAGCATAGGCCAGG
This sequence comes from Glandirana rugosa, assembly GCA_018402905.1. Classification (NCBI taxonomy): domain Eukaryota; kingdom Metazoa; phylum Chordata; class Amphibia; order Anura; family Ranidae; genus Glandirana; species Glandirana rugosa. Next base: position 54,629 of record BLSH010099375.1, on the reverse strand, counting down.
TAAGAAAAATTTCAAGCCAGGGCACAGTTCTGGAGGATGAGAAGGACGAGGATGATGATGAGGAGGAGGAGGAGGAACTGTGTTCACAGCAGGGTGGCACCCAATGCAGCTCTTGGGCATCACTGGAGCGTGGCTGGGGGGATACGGAGGACACAGATGATACACCTCCCACAGAGGACAGCTTGTCTTTGCCTGCAGTGCCTGCTCAATGACAGCCGAGTTGCCCACATTTTAACTTGTGCTGATTACTGGGTGGCCACCCTGCTGGATCCCCATTACAAGGACAACATGCTGTCCTTAATTCAATCACTGGAGCGTGATCGAAAGATGCGTGACTACAAGCGCACGCTGGTAGATGCTCTGCTGAGGGCATTCCCACATGACACTGGGGGCTCAGTGGAAGCACAAGGTGAAGGCAGAGGAGGAGGAGGAGGAAGAGGTTGCCAACGCAGCTGTGGCACTGCCAGCACCTCAGAAGGCAGGGTTAGCATGGCCAAAATGTGGAAAAGCTTTGTCAGCAGCACGCCATAACAAACAGCACCACCAGCTGATAGGCAACGTCTTAGCAGGAGGCAGCATTTCAGCAACATGGTGGAGCAGTATGTGTGCACACGCCTACACGTACTGACTGATGGGTCTGCCCCATTCAACTTCTGGGTCTCCAAATTGGCCACATGGCCTGAGCTTGACCTTTATGCCTTGGAGGTGTTGGCCTGCCCTGCAGCCAGTGTATTGTCTGAACGTGTATTTAGCATGGCAGGGGGCGTTATCACAGACAAGCGCAGCCGCCTGTCCACAGCCAATGTGGACAAGCTAACATTTACTAAAATGAACCAGGCATGGATCCCACAAGACTTGTCTGTACCTTGTGCAGAATAGTCATTTAGATAGGCCTCACACAGCCATTGGTATAGTTTTTTTTTAATATGTCTCAATATTTTGGGGACTACCCCAATTAGAAAAAAACAAACAAACAAAAAACAGTGTTGGCTACCTCCTCCACTGCCACTTCCACCTACACCGCCACGGTCACCGCCTCCTCAACCTCTAGGCTCCTACTCCATATCCACCTCCTCCTCCAATTTTGATTTTTTTTTATGTGATTTTAAGTTATTTCCCTATCCACATTTGTTAGCAGGGCATCTGTCTTACTCTTACCCCCATTTTGCTTCGTTTTGCAGCCCTCTAGCCCATTCCATTACTTTTTTAGAGCCATTTTTGTGCCCAAAAGTTTGGGTCACCATTGACTTCAATGGAGTTCGGGGTCCGGGGTCAAGTTCGGTGATGAACTCAAACCTTTTCGCAAAGTTCAGCTGAACCCGACGAACCCGAACATCCAGGTGTCCGTTCAACTCTAGTGACAAGATGAAAGACTAAACATTCACTGCAGGAGAAACAATCAATGTGATTTAAAACAAATGCACCAGAAAGCTACACCTGTAGTGAATGTTTGGTGAATGTCATATTTACAGCTTTGTAATTGTGCCCCTATATAGTATCAGTTTACTTTCATGTGGGTTTTCCTGTTTAATTCACAAACTCTACAATTGGGCATTCATAATTGTCCCATACTGGTAGTTTTAACATTCCCAAGAGATAACATAATGGTGACAATCAAAAAGGATATAAATGAATGCTGTGAACGCATACTAGTAGCAATTCCCTATCAGCAGCTGCATAAATCAAAAACCAAGGTATATATATCAATGCAGCACTAAAGAACAAGGTGTTATAACACCATCAAACTAGTGCAACATTTCTATATGCTATAAATAAATGTAGCACTGCCCCCTTGGAAGTTGCTTAGAGTTACCTGTTCATCTGCGCCACCACGACCCTGTAAACCTTCCAGCCCTCCTGACACTCTAGGTTCAGACATTTTGCATGCACTGTTAAATGACATACTGCAAGATAAGTAACTCTCTGGATTTTACTTGTTCAAAAGGAGAGATTAGTAACAGGATTTTGATCAGCTAAGTCCTGAGTGAACAGTCAAAACTCAGGTGAGAAGATCCTCAAAAGCAATTAGATTACAGATTGGAATCACAGATACAGAATACCAATATACATGGGAACAGCCAATGGATGAATAAATAAATGCTTCTGTAATAAACCACTAACTAAAAGGGGATCCCAGGTTTAATAAGTATCAAGGGTGGGTCCCTTTAACCAGCAGTAGAAGAGCAGTGTCCAGAATGCAAGGCCTGCAATAATCTTCACCGGCAGTTGGAGCCAGGGCCGGTGTACATAGGTGAAGGTGCATTTTGGTGCCCCCCCCCCCATCCTTCCGCCACCGGGACCCCAGACAGCAGCTCTGCCGGGGGGATGGGACTATATAAGTGTTAACCACAATAATATGCAATGTGATAGATATCAAGAATAATTAATACATGTATATTCCAAAGTGCTAGCGCAATCAATAATATGCATAAAACATACATTTCATGTAAAAACTCCAATAAAATCGTGCTATGATAAACTTCTGTAGATCCACTGCAAGTTGTTTGCACCAACTTCAGTGTAACATCACCAAGACACAAGAGCAAATGCCATCTGCTTACAAAAAAATGTGACTTTAAAAAATTATGAGGTCATTTGTGCTTGTCATCTGCCAGATATTTGCAGCCACTTCACTCAAAAATCAACAATGCAGGTATGATGGCTTTCTCCCAAAAATGGCCTTTGGCCTTTCCGACCAGTCCAGTACCAACCATAGGAAACCCCATATATGCAAAGAATAATGCTATAGTGCATTAGCAGATCATACTGTGCTTCTTTATTAAAGTAAGGTGATGTCCTTACAGCAAACTTTACTTGGATAAAGAGACAGATTGTTTAATTGCCCTGCTAATGCACTCTAGCGTTATTCTTTGCATATACGGGGCTTCCTATGGTCGGTACTGGACTGGACGGAGTGGCCAAAGGCCATTTTTGGGAGAAAGCCATGATACCTGCATTGTTGCTTTTTTGAGTGGCTTCAAATATAAGGCAGATGACAAGCACAAGTGACCTCATAATTTTAAGAGGACACATTTTTTGATAAGCAGATGGTGTGTGCTCTTGTGTCTTGGTGATGTTACACTGAAGTTGGTGCAAACAGCTTGCAGTGGATCTGCACAAGTTTATCATCACACAATGTTATTGAACTTTTTGTATGAAATGTTATTTACTGCACTAGCACTTTGGAATATACATATATTAATTATTCTCTCTATCACATTGCACTTTAGGCACTTTTACATGAAAAGTCCAATTGGATTCGCCTGTCTGTTTTTTAGGCGGACCCAATTGGACCCTCCATTCTCTTGGAGCAGCGGGTGTAATTTCCAATCCAATACACTAAAATCAAATGGAGCCCTGGTTCACACGTGTGCGATGCGGGAATTGGTGCGATTACAGAGCCGGGTACTGCATCGCTTTCTTCCCGCAGGCAGTTCACACTGCTTTCTGCGAACCTCTGGCGGCTGTCATTACAAAGTTAATGACACCCCCAGTTTTGTTCACAGATCGCAGTGCAAACTGTGGATTCATACAGGAATTGGATTGCATAGGTGAGAACACCCATGCTATCTGATTCCACTGCGGTAAAAAAAAAGGTTCCTGCACCTTTTTTTGTGCGAATCCAATGCGAGTTCAGCCATACAATTGTATGGCTGAACTTGCATTACTCAGAGATTGCATGTGATTGGCACCTGAAGGTGCCAATCACATGCGATCTCTGAGATTGCACTACTGTGAAACTGGGCTGAAGGAGATCTGTTCCCCTCTGTCTGGGCAGATAGGACCAGATTGCAGTCAGGTGTAAACGGACAGCAAAGTCTGACATCTGACCGCCCATACAGCAGAGTGGGTTCCACTCCACCCCACCCTGCTCAGCTGAGATCAGCTCACAGATCCCCTGCTGAGCAAACCAGAGCCCCCCCCCCCCATGTCTTCTATTCTGTCCCCATTTCCATATAGTTTCTCTAACTGCCACCCCCTCCATGTCTCCTGTCCCCATCTCTCTTTTCTCCTTGCTCTATCTCTCCTTCTCTGTCCTCTGTCCCTCATGTGTTCACCCTACATGTACATGCAGCAGGCTGTATAATAAAAGCACACACTGGCACACATAGAAAGACATGTAATCTATCTTCCACAGAGGATCTTCATCTCTGCCATTCCACTTCCTTTCTGTGCCTGCTGGCCCCGCCCCTTGTTCTCACTTGGCCCCCCCCTGGTCTCCCAGGCCCCCTCTCTTATGAATCACCTCCAGTTCAGTGGCGATTATCTGTGTGCTCTGCGCTGGACTGGGGGTGGGACTCTGTGGCAGGGGATTGTTTGTAGCAAAGGCTGGAGGGGGAAAAACTAACATCCATCGTCTCCTGCAACTGACTGTGATAGGAGGAGGAGGAGGGGTCGGGAGAGCGCATGTAAATGTGTGTGGAGACAGCTCTGAAGTCACAGTGCCCGGGGCTGTGCTGCCTGTCACTGCTGTGCCGAGCGATGAAAAGGGGTGCGAGTGGGGGCGGCGCCAGCATAAGTGTTTCTTAAGAAAAGCCCCCCTCTCCTGGGACCCCCAGGCGGCCGCCTGGGCTGCCTTATGCTAGCGCCAACCCTGGTTGGAGCTCAAGTAACATGTATTCTGATTATGGCACAGTGATGTGTGGGCAAAGCAGAACAGCTTAATCTGGCTAGCAGTAATCTTTAGGCTAATTCCAAGGGTAAGGTGTCTGTATACAGTGTCCTGTGCAATATACTAAAGTAATTCCAAGGGCAAGATGTCTGTATACAGTGTTCAATTAAATATTGCAAGGCAGAGATTGTATTTGATGGGCGGATGCCCTCTCACCAACTGAAGAACAGTGTAAGAACCTCCTGAAGAGCGATTCTGGATGCATCGTGCTCCTGCTGAACGAGCGGAGATGACCAACTGGCTGCAGGAAACTGTTGGTTGTCTGATCCGGTTGGTACAGCGACACTGCGGTGATGCCTCTTGAGTAACAAACAGCATTGGACCAGCCTGGGCCCGGCTGGAGTCCCCGTGTCCCCGTGTGGTAGGCCACAGCCCTCTCTCACAGCAGTGGAGGGGTGTTCACCTAATGTAGCCCGGGAAGAGAGAGAGCATGGGCTGGGCTGCTGGCCCTTTTATATCTTCTCCCAGAATTCTTTCTGTGCAGCCTATGGCCTGCTGGGGTGTGTGGTCAAGGAATAGTTCTGCAGCCCAGGATGTCTGTTCAAGAAACTACAATTCTTACCATACTCTCCGCTTGGCTCAGGAAGATGATGTAAGTCATTTAAGCCCAGCACTAGGGGGACACAGCAACAGTCTAAAGTGAAAACAGGTAGGTCTGAAGTGCAGATAACTGTAGTCCGCTGACTGCTACATCCTTCCCCCACTTGAAAGTCTTTGGTCCTGAAGAAAGGATACAATCCCATTAGATGAACTTTTAGGTAATACATTTAAGGGTAGACAATTACTTGTTCTATGAACCAGAAGCTACAGTAGCAACCGACTAATAGAGGGATTTTCCAACAACAAACTACTGTATATACATCATCAGACACAGTGATATTGTTTTGATGACAGACCAGTAATAAATTAGTGGCCCACCCAGCAGTGTCAGGAGGCGGAGCAGGGTCATCCTCTACTAAAGGCTCCGTAGAGGAGGCAGGCACTTGACTAGCACGTTGAGCAGTGGAAATTAGTTCATCAGAACTTCTCATAAAAGTGGCATAGGTCAGTCTCTTGGGGGGACAGATCATCTGTCTAAGTCTTGAGTAGATACTCTCCAAAAGTTCAGGTTCACGACCTATTCCCCAGAAACTGCAACCGGGCTCTGGCTCCTCCATACACTCAGGAACAATCTCTCCATCTATTTCATGGATAGGGGAAACTGGAGCTTCTATAGGATCTGGTACCTCAAGGTGGTCAATTGGTTCTAGTTTGACCCTTTCGGTCTCTTTCACAGGAGAGGGTACAGGCCCTTTGGTTGCAAACGGCTGAGGTTCTACCCTTCTGGGTTGAGATGCTTCATTCCTATTTTCCATTGGAGATTGATAAACTCCACTGGTGTCCTCAAGTGAGGGAACCCATAACCAGTCAAGGGTTAGTTCTTCCTCATCACTCTACTCCTCCCCATCCTCCTGGGAGGTAGATTCAGGTGTCCCACGAGTTCTAGGTCTCAAGGTAGGGGAATGAGGTGCATCAGAGCAAGGAGGTTAAGACACTCCAATAGCTTCAGATATGGACAACAGGTGGTTCCGGTGCCCGTCTTCCCTTAAGGGCGAATCTGGTAAACGGGAAGCCCAGGCAGTCCTTTGTAGATTATGTATGGTTGGGAACGCAACTGATCAGCCAACTTATGTTTTCCTGGCACCCCCAAGTTACACAACAACACCCGATCTCCTGGTTGCAAGTCTTAAACCCCCACTTTTAGATCAAAGTTCATTTTCTCTGCTCTCTAGCGGTGGATGCTTCCTTGGCTTTCTCATAAGTAGTCTTCAAGCTTCTACGAAGTCTATCGACATATCCTCAGTAAGAGGCCTGAGAAGTGTGATCCAAGGATGTCCCAAAGACCAGATCCACAGGCAAATAAGCCTCTCATCCAAAAATCAACCGGTAAGGAGAGCACCCAGTAGAATCATTCACCGTATTATTGTAAGCGTGGACCACTGCAGCAATGTAGTCACCCCAATGTTGCTTCTTCTCTGAGGGCAGGGTTCCTAACACATTCAACAGGGTACGATTGAAATGTTCAGGTTGGGGAGGGTAAGGGGTGGTCCTAGATTTTTGAATGTTCAAGAGCTCACACAGTCTTTTGATCAACTTGCTCTTGAAATCCTGACCTTGATCTGAATGTAGGCGCTGAGGTAGGTCATAATGGATGAAAAACTTCTCCATTAAGGTCTTGGCAACAGTACTGGCTTGTTGCCCTTGGTCGAGAAGGCCTGAGCATAACGGGGGAAATGATCTGTCACAACTAGGACATTGCTTCGCCCACTCAAGTTGGGTTCAAGACACAAGAAATCAATAAACACCAACTTCATTGGCCCCTGACTGCACCGAATGCAAGAGCGACAGTAACTTTTGACTTCAGCCCTCATAGATGGCCAGTAAAAGCGATCCCTAACTAGCGTAAGGGTTCTATCTGGCCCTAAATGTCCATGGTCATCACAAAGGGCGGCCAGCACTATCAGTTGGTGCTTTTCCGGAAGTAATAATTGGCAGACACCCTCTGGTTCCTCGGTTGGGCCTTTCCGATATATAACTCCATCTTCCAACCGCATCCGTTCCCATTCCTTGTGTACTACTTTTGAGCCATCAATGGAACTATTTAGTAGCATTGGAGGGTCCCAAGCTGACAAGGCCTTCTTAACAAGGTTACATAGTAGATCTTCATGTTGATCCCTTCTCAAGTCTTCCCGGGTCAGCTTAGGCAGTTCTTGGCTGCACACTTGCATCAAATCACAGTAGTACCCTGGCCCTCCAGCAGGGGCGACCCCCACAGCTTCAGCCCCTGTGGCCCCCTTATGACGATGCTCTACTCCCTGACACACTGCACGCACTCCCACATGAGGCAGATGGGACCAGTTCTTCCAGCCAGCATTTGTGGCATGTGGTCTTCGGGACAGGGCATATACATTTTGGTTTACCACTTCGGGGCTGTTACTTCAAGCTGAACTGAAACTCTGACAATTCGACCAACCACCGATGTCCAGCGGCATCCAATTTAGCAGTGGACAACAGGTAAGTCAAAGGATTGTTGTCCGTATTGTACCACAAGCGTATCCCCGTAGTCTCGCAGCTTGTCTACTACTGCCCATTAAAGGCCAGAAACTCTAACTTGTGCACAGGATAGTTCTTCTCAGGGGGAGTTAGACTCCAGCTCACATATACTATCGGGTGAAGCTTTCCTTCTGACTCTTCATTAGTGTTGAGCGAACCCGGACTGTAACGTTCGGGTCCGTACCGAACTTTAGGGTGTCCGTGGCACGGACCCAGACCCGGACATTTCAAAAATCGTTCGGGTTCGGTCCGGGGTTCTGCTATTTTACTCCACGTGTTGAGAAGCTGCAGGGCAGCCAATCAACAAGCGTTTCACTGGTTTGCCCTTAGAAGCCATCACAGCCATGCCTACTAATGGCATGGCTGTGATTGGCCGGTGCATCATGTGACCCAGCCTCTTTATAAGCTGGAGTCACAGTGCTGCAGTCACATGCTCCTTGGGTTAGTATAGGGAAAGGTAGCTGACGGCGTGAGGGACAGATTTTAGCCATTTTAAGACCTGATCCTGCATCCTGAGATAGATTACTTTACTACTGCTGTCTGTGCTGTTGCTCTGAGGACAGATAGCAGA
>BLSH010099375.1:2217-14559 GCA_018402905.1 Glandirana rugosa | reverse complement strand
CCCAGCACATATCTACCCCCCCTGCACTATCCCTCTGCCCTCAGCACATATCAAATCGGCTGCTATTGCTGACTTTCCCTTCTAAAGATACTAGTTCCTTGACTGTCAAACTGATCCATTCGTTTCAGAATAGCTTTTATTTTTGCATCCTTGTTCTAGGTTAATAACTCAGAAAGTAATAAAGCTTCAGAAGATAAAAAAAAAACTAGCATTTTCAAAATGGGGTCAGCAACAGCCAGCCCCTCTATTCCTCCTTCTGTAAGGCATCCAAAGAAAACCTGTGTTTGGAGAAATGAAGATATTGCATTTTCTGACCTCCTTCTAAACACGCTAGTTGCCTGTCTGTCTGTGTGTTGCTAAGAAGCATGCACATCACAAATGTCAAAGTTTCTTATCCGCATACGTGTTCATGACTCAAAACATCCTGAAGCCACCAGATCAGGATCATAGCCCAGGAGCTAGTATTTTCAGATGAATCAGCAATGGCAGCTTGCATTCCTCTTTTTATGGGGTAGTGTTTTTTTATTTCTGCTGTATTCTCCTGAATGTCCAGAAGAGGGTGCAGAAGGACTGTCACAGTATACATAGAGGTAAGGAAAAAATCTAAAAACAGCAAAATGGCAAAGAAAATAGTGTGAGCACAGCACGGGGGATGGAAAGTTGCAGAAACAGCAACAAGACATGTGATAAGCCACAATAGCTGAAATATCACATATGCAGACAGTAATAATAGGTCAAATGACATGCGAATATTTAAATGGTACACATTTCCCAAAGCTTTGTTTCAAAGATCTATCCAATCACTGATCCATTCAAGTAATCATGTACAACTGAATTTTTCCTAAATGTTGTCATTACAATGTCAGATATTTTCCATTGTTCTTCTCTACCGCCTACTACCAGCATCGCACCCCCCCCCCATTGTCCCTGCAATGGTCCCACTAACTGTCACTGACTTTTTTGGTGACATTGAAGACAAAGTGGTATCATGGTGTTGAAATATGTGGCATTGTGTGTCAGGGGCATGGTGTGTGGGAGCAAAGGAGTGCAGAGAATTCTGGAGTGTTGGGAGCACATGATATGGAGGACTATGACAAGAGTGTATGGTGGCATATAAAAATAAGAACCGTGGATGAATGAGGAGGTATGGTGCACATAAGTATAAAGACTGTGGATGAGTGATGAGGTGTGGTGCACACAATAACCAGACTATAAATGAATGATGAGATATAGTGCACATGACAAATTCAGGCTGTGGATGAATGAGGAGGTATTGTGCACATAAGAATAAAGATTGGGGATGAATGAGGAGATATGGTGCACATAAGGAATAAAGACTGTGGATGACTCAGGAGATATGGTGCACATAAGAATAAAGACTGTGGATGAATGAGGAGATATGGTGCACATAAAAATGAAGACTGTGGACGAATGAGGCAGTATGGTGCACATAAGAATAAAGACTGTGGATGAATGAGGAGGTATGACACACTAAGGAATAACTACTGTGGATGAATGAGGAGGTATAGTGCACATAAAAATAAAGACTGTGGATGAATGAGGAGATATGGTGCACATAAGAATAAAGACTGTGGATGAATGAGGAGATACGGTGCACATAAAAATGAAGACTGTGGACGAATGAGGAGGTATGGTGCACATAAAAATAAAGACTGTGGATGAATGAGGAGGTATGGCACACAAAGGAATAAACACTGTGGATGAATGAGGAGGTATAGTGCACATAAAAATAAAGACTGTGGATGAATGAGGAGGTATGGTGCACAAAGGAATAAAGGCAGTGGATGAATGAATGAGGTGGTATACTGCACATAACAATAAAAACTGGATGAACGAGGAGGTATGGTGCACAAAGGAATAAAGACTGTGGATGAATGAGGAGGTATGGTGGACATAAGCATAAAGACTGTGGAGGAATGAGGAGATATGGTGCACATAAGAATAAAGACTGTGGATGAATGAGGAGGTATGGTACACAAAGGAATTAAGACTGGATGAATGAGAATGTATGGTGCACACTAGAATAAAGACTGTGGATGAAAGAGTGGGTATGGTGCACATAAGAATAAAGACTGTGGAAGAAAGAGGAAGTATGGTGCACAAAGGAATAAAGGCTGTAGATGAACGAGAAGGTATGGTGCACATAAGAATAAAAACTGTGGATAAAGGGAGGTATGGTGTAATAAATGACTGTGGATGAATGAGGAGGTATGGTGCACATAAGAAATAGAATGTAGATGAATGAGGAGGTATGGTGCACATAATAAATAGACTTTGGATGAATTAAGAGGTACAATATGGTGCACATAACAAATAAAGACTGTGGATGAATGAGGAGGTATTGTTAACCTAAAAAAATAGACTGTAAATGAATGAAGAGATACGGTGAATATAAAAATAGACTGGATGATTGAGGAGGAATGATGGCATATAAGTAGAGATGAGCAAACCCGGACTGTAAAGTTCGAGTCCGTACCAGACTTTGGGGTGTCCGTGCCCTGAACCCAAACCCGGACATTTGCAAAAAAGCCTGGGTTCGGTATTCGGGTATTTTGCATGCCTTTTCTATAGCTGCAGGGCCGCCAATCAACAAGCGTTTTACTCGTTTGCCCATAGAAGCCATCACAGCCATGCCTACTAATGGCATGGCTGTGATTGGCCAGTGCATCATGTGACCCAGATTATTTTTGGCGGCTTTTCTATAGCTGCAGGGCAGCCAATCAACAACCGTTTCACAGGTTTGCCCTTGGCATGGCTGTGATAGGCTAGTGCATCATGTGACCCAGCCTCTATATGAGCTGGAGTCACGTATACCGCATGTCACATCGTCTCAGGCTAGTATAGGGAGAGCATGCTGCTGGCGCTGTGAGGGACAGATTGCCGATCTAATATGATCTCATCCAGTGCTGTGAGGGGAAAGCTTAATGTTCTAAAATGATCTGATGCTGGACTAGGTAGAGTTTACTACTGCTGTGAGGGATAGACTACCGATCTAATATCATCTCATCCTCCATTACAGACAGGTTCCTGGTGCTGCTGTGAGGGGAAAGCTTAGCATTCGAAAACCATCTGATAATGGACTAGGTACAGTTTACTGGTGCTGTGAGGAACAGATTACCGAACTAATATCATCTCATCCTGTATTACAGAAAGGTTCCTGGCGGTGCTGTGAGGGGAAAGCTTAGCTTTCTAAAACCATCTGATACTGGACTAGGTACAGTTTACTGGTGCTGTGAGGGACAGATTATTGTTCTAAAATCATCTCCTAGTGCTATAGGGAGAGGTTGCTGCTGGTGCTATTAGGGACAGATTATTGTTCTAAAATCATCACATACTGCTATAGGGAGAGGTACCTGCTGGAGCTGTGAGGGACAGATTATTGTTCTAAATTCATATCCTACTGCTATAGGGAGAGGTTCCTGCTGGTGCTGTAAGGGACAGATTATTGTTCTAAAATCATCTCCTAGTTCTATAGTGAGAGGTTCCTGCTAGTGCTGTGAGGCACAGATTATTGTTCTAAAATCATCTCCTAGTTCTATAGGGAGAGGTTCCCGCTGGTGCTGGGAGGGACAGATTATTGTTCTAAAATCATCTCTTAGTTCTATAGGGAAAAGTTCCTGCTGGTGCTGTGAGGGACAGATTATTGTTCTAAAATCATCTCCTAGTTCTATAGGGAGAGGTTAATGCTCGTGCTGTGAGGGACAGATTATTGTTCTAAAATCATCTCCTAGTTCTATAGGGAGAGGTTCCTGCTGGTGCTGTAAGGGACAGATTATTGTTCTAAAATCATCACATACTGCTAGATGGAGAGGTTCCTGCTGGTGCTGTAAGGGACAGATTATTGTTCTAAAAAAATAATCTCCTAGTTCTATAGGGAGAGGATCCTGCTGGTGCTGTGAGGGACAGATTATTGTTCTAAAATCATCTCCTAGTGCTAAAGGGAGAGGTTCCTGCTCGTGCTGTGAGGGACAGATTATTGTTCTAAAATCATCTCCTAGTTCCACACAGAGAGGTTCCTGCTGGTGCCGTGAGGGACAGATTATTGTTCTAAAATCATCTCCTAGTTATATAGGGAGAGGTTCCTGCTGGTGATGTGAGGGACAGATTATTGTCAGAAAATCATCTCCTAGTTCTATAGGGAGAGGTTCCTGCTGGTGCTGTAAGGGACAGATTATTGTTCTAACATCATCACATATTGCTAGAGGGAGAGGTTCCTGCTGGTGCTGTGAGGGACAGATTATTGTTCTAAAATCATCTCCTAGTTCTATAAGGAGAGGTTCCTGTTGGTGCTTTATAGGACAGATTATTGTTCTAAAATCATCCCCTAGTTCTATAGGGAGAGGTTCCTGCTGGTGCTGTGGGGGACAGATTATTGTTCTAAAATCATCTCCTAGTTCTATAGCGAGAGGTTCCTGCTGGTGCTGTGAGGGACAGATTATTGTTCTGAAATCATCTTCTAGTTTTATAGGTAGAGGTTCCTTCTGCTCCTGTGAGGGACAGATTATTGTTCTAAAACCATCTCCTAGTTCTGCTAGAGGGAGAGGTTCCTGCTGGTGCTGTAAGGGACAGATTATTGTTTTAAAATCATCACATACTGCTAGAGTGAGAGGTTCCTGCTGGTGATGTGAGGGACAGATTATTGTTCTAAAATCTTCTCCTAGTGCTATAGGGAGAGGTTCCTGCTGGTGCTGTAAGGGACAGATTATTGTTCTAAAATCATCTCCTAGTTTTATAAGGAGAGGTTCCTGCTGGTGCTGTAAGGGACAGATTATTATTCTAAAAATCATCACATACTGCTAGAGGGAGAGGTTCCTGCTGCTCCTGTGAGGGACAGATTATTGTTCTAAAATCATCTCCTAGTTCTATAGGGAGAGGTTCCTGCTGGTGCTGTGAGGGACAGATTATTGTTCTAAAAATCATCACATACTGCTAGAGGGAGATGTTCCTGCTGCTCCTGTGAGGGACAGATTATTGTTCTAAAATAATCACATACTGCTAGATGGAGAGGTTCCTGCTGGTGCTGTGAGGGACAGGTTATTTTTCTAAAATCATCTCCTAGTGCTATAGGGAGAGGTTCCTACTGGCGCTGTAAGGGACAGATTATTGTTCTAAAAAAATCATCTCCTAGTTTTATAGGGAGAGGTTCCTGCTGGTGCTGTGAGGGACAGATTATTGTTCTAAAATCATCTCCTAGTGCTAAAGGGAGAGGTTCCTGCTGGTGCTGTGAGGGACAGATTATTGTTCTAAAATCATCTCCTAGTTCCATAGGGAGAGGTTCCTGCTGGTGCTGTGAGGGACAGATTATTGTTCTAAAATCATCTCCTGGTTATATAGGGAGAGCTTCCTGCTGGTGCTGTGAGGGACAGATTATTGTCCAAAAATCATCTCCTAGTTCTATAGGGAGAGGTTCCTGCTGGTGCTGTAAGGGACAGATTATTGTTCTAAAATCATCACATATTGCTAGAGGGAGAGGTTCCTGCTGGTGCTGTGAGGGACAGATTATTGTTCTAAAATGATCTCCTAGTTCTATAAGGAGAGGTTCCTGCTGGTGCTTTATAGGACAGATTATTGTTCTAAAATCATCCCTTAGTTCTATAGGGAGAGGTTCCTGCTGGTGCTGTGAGGGACAGATTATGGTTCTAAAATCATCTCCTAGTTCTATAGCGAGAGGTTCCTGCTGGTGATGTGAGGGACAGATGATTGTTCTAAAATCATCTTCTAGTTTTATAGGTAGAGGTTCCTTCTTCTCCTGTGAGGGACAGATTATTGTTCTAAAACCATCTCCTAGTTCTGCTAGAGGGAGAGGTTCCTGCTGGTGCTGTAAGGGACAGATTATTGTTCTAAAATCATCACATACTGCTAGAGTGAGAGGTTCCTGCTGGTGCTGTAAGGGACAGATTATTGTTCTAAAATCATCTCCTAGTTTTACAAGGAGAGGTTCCTGCTGGTGCTGTAAGGGACAGATTATTATTCTAAAATAATCACATACTGCTAGAGGGAGAGGTTCCCGCTGGTGCTTTGAGGGACAGATTATTGTCCTAAAATCATCACATACTGCTAGAGGGAGAGGTTCCTGCTGCTGCTCCTGTGAGGGACAGATTATTGTTCTAAAATAATCTCCTAGTTCTATAGGGAGAAGTTCCTGCTGGTGCTGTAAGGGACAGATTATTGTTCTAAAATCATCACATACTGCTAGAGGGAGAGGTTCCTGCTGGTGCTTTGAGGGACAGATTATTGTTCTAAAATCATCACATACTACTAGAGGGAGAGGTTCCTGCTGCTCCTGTGAGGGACAGATTATTGTTCTAAAATCATCTCCTAGTTCTATAGGGAGAGGTTCCTGCTGGTGCTGTGAGGGACAGATTATTGTTCTAAAAATCATCACATACTGCTAGAGGGAGAGGTTCCTGCTGCTCCTGTGAGGGACAGATTATTGTTCTAAAATAATCACATACTGCTAGATGGAGAGGTTCCTGCAGGTGCTGTGAGGGACAGGTTATTTTTCTAAAATCATCTCCTAGTGCTATAGGGAGAGGTTCCTGCTGGCGCTGTAAGGGACAGATTATTGTTCTAAAAAAATCATCTCCTAGTTCTATAGGGAGAGGTTCCTGCTGGTGCTGTGAGGGACAGATTATTGTTCTAAAATCATCTCCTAGTGCTAAAGGGAGAGGTTCCTGCTGGTGCTGTAAGGGACAGATTATTGTTCTAAAATCATCTCCTAGTTCCATAGGGAGAGGTTCCTGCTGGTGCTGTGAGGGACAGATTATTGTTCTAAAATCCTCTCCTAGTTATATAGGGAGAGGTTCCTGCTGGTGCTGTAAGGGACAGATTATTGTTCTAAAATCATCACATATTGCTAGAGGGAGAGGTTCCTGCTGGTGCTGTGAGGGACAGATTATTGTTCTAAAATCATCTCCTAGTTCTATAAGGAGAGGTTCCTGCTTGTGCTTTATAGGACAGATTATTGTTCTAAAATCATCCCCTAGTTCTATAGGGAGAGGTTCCTTCTGCTCCTGTGAGGGACAGATTATTGTTCTAAAACCATCTCCTAGTTCTGCTAGAGGCAGAGGTTCCTGCTGGTGCTGTAAGGGACAGATTATTGTTCTAAAATCATCACATACTGCTAGAGTGAGAGGTTCCTGCTGGTGCTGTGAGGGACAGATTATTGTTCTAAAATAATCTCCTAGTGCTATAGGGAGAGGTTCCTGCTGGTGCTGTAAGGGACATTTTATTGTTCTAAAATCATCTCCTAGTTTTATAAGGAGAGGTTCCTGCTGGTGCTGTAAGGGACAGATTATTATTCTAAAATAATCACATATTGCTAGAGGGAGAGGTTCTCGCAGGTGCTTTGAGGGACAGATTATTGTTCTAAAATCATCACATACTGCTAGAGGGAGAGGTTCCTGCTGGTGCTGTGAGGGACAGATTATTGTTCTAAAATAATCTCCTAATTCTATAGGGAGAGGTTCCTGCTGGTGCTGTGAGGGACAGATTATATTTCTAAAATCATCACATACTGCTTGAGGGAGAGGTTCCTGCTGATGCTTTGAGGGACAGATTATTGTTCTAAAATCATCACATACTGCTAGAGGGAGAGGTTCCTGCTGCTCCCGTGAGGGACAGATTATTGTTCTAAAATCCTCTCCTAGTTCTATAGGGAGAGGTTCCTGCTGGTGCTGTATGGGACAGATAATTGTTCTAAAATCATCTCCTAGTTCTATAGGGAGAGGTTACTGCTGGTGCAGTAAGGGACAGATTGTTGTTGTAAAATCATCTCCTAGTTCTATAGGGAGAGGTTCCTGCTGCTCCTGTGAGGGACAGATTTTTGTTCTGAAATCATCTCCTAGTTCTATAGGGAGAGGTTCCTGCTGGTGCTGTGAGGGACAGATTATTGTTCTAAAATCATCTCCTAGTTCTATAGGGAGAGGTTCCTGCTGGTGCTGTGAGGGACATATTATTGTTCTAAAATCATCTCCTAGTTCTGCTAGAGGGAGAGGTTCCTGCTGGTGCTGTAAGGGACAGATTATTGTTCTAATATCACCACATACTGCTATAGGGAGAGGTTCCTGCTGGTGCTGTGAGGGACAGATTTTTGTTCTAAAATCATCTCCTAGTGCTATAGGGAGAGGTTCCTGCTGGTGCTGTAAGGGACAGATTATTGTTCTAAAATCCTCTCCTAGTTATATAGGGAGAGGTTCCTGCTGGTGCTGTAAGGGACAGATTATTGTTCTAAAATCATCACATATTGCTAGAGGGAGAGGTTCCTGCTGGTGCTGTGAGGGACAGATTATTGTTCTATAATCATCTCCTAGTTCTATAGGGAGAGGTTCCTGCTAGTGCTGTGAGGGACAGATTATTGTTCTAAAATAATCTTCTAGTTTTATAGGTAGAGGTTCCTGCAGCTCCTGTGAGGGACATATTATTGTTCTAAAATCATCTCCTAGTTCTGCTAGAGGGAGAGGTTCCTGCTGGTGCTGTAAGGGACAGATTATTGTTCTCAAATCATCACATACTGCTAGAGGGAGAGGTTCCTGCTGGTGCTGTGAGGGACAGATTATTGTTCCAAAGTCATCTCCTAGTTTTATAAGGAGAGGTCCCTGCTGGTGCTTTAAGGGACAGATTATTATTCTAAAATCATCACATACTGTTAGAGGGAGACGTTCCAGCTGGTGCTTTGAGGGACAGATTATTGTTCTAAAATCATCACATACTGCTAGAGGGAGAGGTTCCTGTTGCTCCTGAAAGGTAAGGATTATTGTTTTAAAATCATCTCCTAGTTCTATAGGGAGAGGTTCCTGCTGGTGCTGTAAGGGACAGATTATTGTTCTAAAATCATCTCCTAGTTCTATAGGGAGAGGTTCCTGCTGGTGCTGTGAGGGACAGATTATTGTTCTAAAATCATCTCCCAGTTCTATAGGGAGAGGTTCCTGCTTGTGCTGTGAGGGACAGATTATTTTTCTAAAATCATCTTCTAGTTTTATAGGTAGAGGTTCCTGCTGCTCCTGTGGGGGACAGATTATTGTTCTAAAATCATCTCCTAGTTCTGCTAGAGGGAGAAGTTCCTGCTGGTGCTGTAAGGGACAGATTATTGTTCTAAAATCATCACATACTGCTAGAGGGAGAGGTTCCTGCTGGTGCTGTGAGGGACAGTTTATTGTTCTAAAATCATCTCCTAATTATATAGGGAGAGGTTCCTGCTGGTGCTGTGAGGGACAGATTATTGTTCTAAAATCTCCACATACTGCTATAGGGAGAGGTTCCTGCTGGTGAAGTGAGGGACAGATTATTGTTCTAAAATCATCTCCTAGTGCTATAGGGAGAGGTTCCTGCTGGTGCTGTAAGGGACAGATTAATGTTCTAAAATCATCTCTTACTGCTGTAGGGAGAGGTTCCTGCTGGTGCTGTAAGGGACAGATTATTGTTGTAAAATCATCTCCTAGTTCTATATGGAGAGGTCCCTGCTGCTCATGCGAGGGACAGATTTTTGTTCTAAAATCATCTCCTAGTTCTCTAGGGAAAGGTTCCTGCTTGTGCTGTAAGGGACAGATTATTGTTCTAAAATCATCACATACTGCTAGAGGGAGAGGTTCCTGCTGGTGCTGTGAGGGGCAGATTATTGTTCTAAAATCATCTCCTAATTCTATAGGGAGAGGTTCCTGCTGGTGCTGTGAGGGACAGATTATTGTTCTAAAATCATCACATATTGCTAGAGAGAGAGGTTCCTGCTGGTGCTTTGAGGGACAGATTATTGTTCTAAAATCGTCACATACTGCTAGAGGGAGAGGTTCCTGCTGCTCCTGTGAGGGACAGATTATTGTTCTAAAATCATCTCCTAGATCTTTAGGGAGAAGGTTCCTGCTGGTGCTGTAAGGGACAGATAATTGTTCTAAAATCATCTACTAGTTGTATAGGGAGAGGTTCCTGCTGGTGCTGTGAGGGACAGATTATTTTTCTAAAATCATCTTCTAGTTTTATAGGTAGAGGTTCCTGCTGCTCCTGTGAGGGACAGATTATTGTTCTAAAATCATCACCTAGTTCTGCTAGAGGGAGAGGTTCCTGTTGGTGCTGTAAGGGACAGATTATTGTTCTAAAATCATCACATATTGCTAGAGGGAGAGGTTCCTGCTGGTGCTGTGAGGGACAGATTATTGTTCTAATATCATCTCCTAATTCTATAGGGAGAGGTTCCTGCTGGTGCTGTAAGGAACAGATTATTGTTCTAAAATCATCACATACTGCTAGAGGGAGAGGTTCCTGCTGGTGCTTTGAGGGACAGATTATTGTTCTAAAATCATCACATACTGCTAGAGGGAGAGGTTCCTGCTGCTCCTGTGAGGTACAGATTATTGTTTTATAATCATCTCCTAGTTCTATAGGGAGAGGTTCCTGCTGGTGCTGTGAGGGACAGATTATTGTTCTAAAATCATCACATACTGCTAGATGGAGATGTTCCTGCTGGTGCTGTGAGGGACAGGTTATTTTTCTAAAATCTTCTCCTAGTGCTAAAGGGAGAGGTACCTGCTGGTGCTGTAAGGGACAGATTATTGTTCTAAAATCATCTCTTGGTTCTATAGCGAGAGGTTCCTGCTGGTTCTGTGAGGGACAGATTATTGTTCTAAAATCATCTCCTAGTTCTATAGGGAGAGGTTCCTGCTGGTGCTGTGAGGGACAGATTATTGTTCTACAATCATCTCCTAGTTCTATAGTGAGTGATTCCTGCTGGTGCTGTGAGGGACAGATTATTGTTCTAAAATCATCTCATAGTTCTATATGGAGAGGTTCCTGCTGGTGCTGTGAGGGACAGATTATTGTTCTAAAATCATCTCCTAGTTCTATAGCGACAGGTTCCTGCTGGTGCTGTGAGGGACAGATTATAGTTCTAAAATCATCTTCTAGTTTTATAGGTAGAGGTTCCTGCTGCGACTGTGAGGGACAGATTATTGTTCTAAAATCATCTCCTAGTTCTGCTAGAGGGAGAGGTTCCTGCTGGTCCTGTAAGGGACAGATTATTGTTCTAAAATCATCTCCTAGTGCTATAGGGAGAGGTTCCTGCTGGTGCTGTAAGGGACAGATTATTGTTCTAAAATCATCTCCTAGTTTTATAAGGAGAGGTTCCTGCTGGAGCTGTAAGGGACAGATTATTGTACTAAAATCATCACATACTGCTAGAGGGAGATGTTCCTGCTGCTCCTGTGAGGGACAGATTATTGTTCCAAAACAATCTCCTAGTTCTATAGGGAGAGGTTCCTGCTGGTGCTGTGAGGGACAGATTATTGTTCTAAAATCATCTCCTTGTCCTAGAGGGAGAGGTTCCTGCTGGTGCTGTAAGGGACAGATTATTGTTCTAAAATCATCACATACTGCTATAGTGAGAGGTTCCTGCTGGTGCTGTGAGGGACAGATTATTGTTCTAAAATCATCCCCTAGTGCTATTGGAAGAGGTTCCTGCTGGTGCTGTAAGGGACAGATTATTGTTCTAAAATCATCTCCTAGTTTTATAAGGAGAGGTTCCTGCTGGTGCTGTAAGGGACAGATTATTATTCTAAAATCATCACATACTGCTAGAGGGAGAGGTTCCAGCTGGTGCTTTGAGAAACAGATTATTGTTCTAAAATCATCACATACGGCTAGAGGGAGAGGTTCCTGCTGCTCCTGTTAGGTAAAGATTATTGTTCTAAAATCATCTTCTAGTTCTATAGGGAGAGGTTCCTGCTGGTCCTGTAAGGGACAGATTATTGCTCTAAAATCATCTCGTAGTTCTATAGGGAGAGGTTCCTGCTGGTGCTGTGATGGACAGATTATTGTTCTAAAATCATCTCCTAGGTCTATAGGGAGAGCTTCTTGCTGGTGCTGTGAGGGACAGATTATTGTTCTAAAATCATCTCCTAGTTCTATCGGGAGAGCTTCCTGCTGGTGCTGTGAGTGACAGATTATTGTTCTAAAATCACTACATACTGCTATAGCGAGAGGTTCCTGCTGGTGTTGTGAGGGACAGAATATTGTTCTAAAATCATCTCCTACTGCTATAGGGAGAGGTTCCTGCTGGTGCTGTAAGGGACAGATTATTGTTCTAAAATCATCTCTTACTGCTGTAGGGAGAGGTTCCTGCTGGTGCTGTAAGGGACAGATTGTTGTTGTAAAATCATCTCCAAGTTCTATAGGGAGAGGTTCCTGTTGCTCCTGTGAGGGACAGATTATTGTTCTAAAATCATCTCCTAGTTCTATATGGAGAGGTTCCTGCTGGTGCTGTAAGGGACAGATTATTGTTTCGTCCTTGGAGAGCGATATCGTCATACATCACTAAAATCTTGTTATTAGACA
>BLSH010099361.1:845076-859874 GCA_018402905.1 Glandirana rugosa | reverse complement strand
GCGACCATTGATAGGCCTTTTGTCGTCCAGTTGAAGAAAGCCTGGGTATCCAGTGATGGTGGAAACATGGGGTTGCCTAGTATAGGCAGGGTTGGAGAGATCGAGGATGGAAGGCTTTGCATTTTTCGTAGTTCCCTCCAAGCTATTACCGTGTCTCTAATTACCAGGCTGCCTTTTAGGTGTGGGGGGAGAGAGGTGACTCTGGCGTGTATTAAAGCCTTGAGGTTGTAGGGGGAAGCGTGGGCCTCTTCCAGATGAACGTTTGAGTATATGGATTGACCAGATAACCAGTCTAGACAGTTCCGTAATAGACAAGCGAGATTGTAAAATCTAATGTTGGGTAGGCCCGCCCCGCCCTCGCCCTTCGGGAGGCAAAGCTTATGGAGAGATATCCTTGGACGTTTGCCTTTCCATAAAAAAGTGGCAATAGCCCTGTGGATTTTCTGAACGTCTTTATGTTTTAGTAACAGGGGCAGCGTCTGTAAGGGGTATAGCAGTCTTGCGAATGATACCATCTTGACCAAATGACATCTCCCGAACAGCGAGAGAGGGAGGGCCCCCCAGCCTGTTAGTTCCCTAGTGATTCTATCTATGAGCGGGGGGTAGTTCAACGTATAAAGGGAGGACGGTTCCCTCCCAATATGTATGCCCAAGTATGTGAG
Source organism: Glandirana rugosa (assembly GCA_018402905.1). Classification (NCBI taxonomy): domain Eukaryota; kingdom Metazoa; phylum Chordata; class Amphibia; order Anura; family Ranidae; genus Glandirana; species Glandirana rugosa. The sequence goes on along the minus strand of BLSH010099361.1, from coordinate 859,212 downwards.
CCGTTTTTCGGCAATTAAAAAGGGTGAAGACGATCTCCAAGACTCCGCAACCCGCGGGTTGAGGGGAAGGACCTCACTTTTATCTAGGTTGATTCTCAGCCCTGCACATTCTCTGAACCTTTGGAGGACGTCTGTAAGGTATCTGAAATCATTGGGTGGGTCAGAGGAGAATAGGAGGATGTCGTCGGCGAAGAGTGCTGAGCGGCATGTCCGCTCGCCTACAGTGACACCGCTTATTCCCTGGGGAGAATTAAGTTGCCTGGAGAGAGGTTCTATAGCTAGATTGAACAATAATGGAGAGAGCGGGCATCCCTGGCGGGTGCCCTTGGCTAGGGGAAAGACGGGGGAGATAAAAGAGGGGGTGACTAGGCGGGCAGCAGGGCTTGCGTACATCTTGTGGATGAAGTCTGAAAAAGGGCCTGAGAAGCCTATGGATTTCATTAACATGAATAGCCATTTGAAACTGATGTTATCAAAGGCTTTCTCGGCATCCAATGAAATTATGGCAATGTCTTTTTCAGGGTGTTGCTTGGCCAGTTCTAGAGTGAGCAACACTTTTCTGATATTTAAAGTGGCCGACCTACCCTTTACAAACCCTGATTGTGCCGGATGAATTAAGGAGGGAAGAATTTTGGCTAGTCGGGAGGCTATAATTTTTGAGAGGATTTTGGCATCAACATTTATAAGGGATATGGGTCTGTAGGACCCAGGGGATAACGGATCTTTGTTCTTTTTAGCTAGGAGTTTAATATGTGCTAGGGAGCTGGATGGTAGATAGGGTCCCCCATCCCAAATTGTGTTATATACTAGTGAGAGGGTTTCTGATGTGAAATCTGATGTTAGCTTGTAGAAGTCGGGGGAAAGGCCGTCCGGGCCCGGGGCCTTTCCGTTGGGAATTGATTTGGTGATGCTTTGGATTTCCCCGAGGGAAATGGGACTATTTAAGATTTCCAACTGGGCTTCTGTGATTGATGGTAATTTGATTGAGGATAGAAGATCGGCTGCTTTTAGTGTGTCCACCGAGTCTTCAGTGTATAGAGCTGTGTAGTAATTCGTGAGCAAAGAGCTCACGCTGGGGGGATCAGTGACTATGTTTCCTGAGGGATTTCTCAGTGCCGAGATGTGGGTCGGGTTGAGGCGCCCCGAGGACATCCGAGCCAGCAGCTTCCCCGCCTTGTTTCCAAATTTATGGAAGAGCAAGGAAGAGTGGAACTGGTGGATAGATTCCTGTTGGGCAGACCAATGGTCAAAGGCATTTTTGGCTTGCTGCCATGCCCGAATGTTCTCAGGGGTCCTTGAATTGTTAAGAGTCTTATGGGCCAGGTTGAGTGTGTTACTGGCCAGGGTCAGGCTTGCCCGAGCCTTCTTTTTGAAGCGAGCTGCGAAGGCAATAATATGTCCCCTTAGGACAGCCTTCCCCGCTTCCCAGAAAAGATTAGGTGTGGAGAGGTGTTCCTTGTTTGTTGCTGTGTAGTCTGCCCATGCGACCTGAAGGGAATTTTTAAGTTCTTCATTATTATAAAGATAGGATGGGAATCGCCATGTTGAACCTAGGGGCCTGCCCATAAGGTTTGCGAATTCAATAGTGACTGGGGAATGGTCTGAGATTGCCATATTTTCTATGCCCGCCGAAGTTACCATCGGAAGAAGGGCCTGGGACGCAAAGAAATAGTCAATTCGGGAAAACGAATTGTGGGGGGATGAGTAGAAGGTATATTCCTTATCAATGGGATGTTTTACGCGCCAGACGTCGGTCAGTTTAAGGGATTCAATAGTGTGAGCTAGCATTGAGGATTGTTTCGGGTTAGATGGCTGGAGTGACATTCCAACGGAACGATCATCTCCGGGGTCCATGATGGAGTTAAAGTCGCCTCCCAGTAAATGGAAAGGTTCAGGGATTTGTAGCACCCATGTGGTCAGGTCTCGAAAAAATGTGTGAGTAGGGGAGTTCTCTGCGTAGACGTTAGAAAGGGCCAAGTCTCTATTTGCCAATGTGATGTGAATAGTGACCCTGCGGCCTACGGTGTCTGTGTCTATTGTTCGAATAGTGGCTGGGAGTCGTTTGTGAAGGAGGATGGCCACTCCTGCCTTCCTCCCCACCGAGGGTGATCCGACCACCTCACCCACCCAAAGCTTGCGGAGCCTAGGGAGATCGTCTGCTTCAAGGTGAGTCTCTTGCAAGAGAGCTATATCAGCCTTCAGCCTTTTCAGGTGTCTGAGAACCTGCATACGCTTATGAGGGGAACGTAGCCCCTTGACATTCCAAGTAACTATTTTCAAGTTACTCCTGAGCTCTGAGGGATCCATAATGTCATACAGTTGTGAAAGAAAGTGGGAAAATACCAACGGCTGGAATAGTCGCCATAGTGCCCTTTAGAGCTAGGGAGTAAGGGGAAAAGAGAGCCATCATATTTGCACCTGGGGGATGTTATACCGTAGCAACTTATGCATCGGACGGAAGTGCCCAAAAACACATCTTTTACGTACTTCCCTTTTTTCTGCATGGGGTTTAACCAGTAACAAAGCTGGCCGCCCCCGCCGAAGAAAGTCAAGTCAGGGCCAGGAGGGAAAAAAAAAAAAAAAAAAAAAAAAGAAAAGGGGGAGGGTGATGGGTTAATGAAAGGTACATACCATGTCATTGCATACTGGGCCCGTTCGGGGTCCGAGTGAACAAAACTATAGCGGATGAATGACCGTCCTTGGTGTCCGATGCGGGCCCGCCTGCACGTGGGGACCCCCGTGGGCAGGCTCGCAGGAGACCCCAACCGCCACCTTTACCATGCCCCTAAACCAAGATATGGGAACTATAACATTTCTTAAAACAGGCAAATTTAAGCATTTATAACGTACATATTAACAGTCCACAGCCTCGTGGCATAATGGCGAACTGGCTATGAAAGGGTTTGAACAACAGGTGAAAGATGGCCTCTCTGGGCCAACTAAAATGAGACACTTACAGTTCGTTGATCAGTCAGCTATGGTTAAACGTGCAGCAGTTCCTTGGGTAAGGGTCCTAGATGTGTGGAATGTGGGATTTTGTGTTGAGATCCTGGGTTTTAGTTTAAGTACAGTGGCAGTGGCGTATTTAGGCTACTCCCGTGATGTGGAGGTATCCGGACGTCCAAATCTAACCCTCTTGTATGGGGGCTTGTCAGGGCTCCGGAGTTTGTTAGGCATCAGAGAGGACTTCTTAGGGGAACTGTGCCCGTTGGGTTCTGATGGAGGTGTCTGGTCCATGTCTGTTTGTAGTGAGTCCGCCAAGTAGGCCTCTGCTTCCTGGGGTGAAGTGAAAGATAGTTTTTCCCCTTGTGGGGATTGAAAATAAAGGGTCGCCGGGTAGGCCAAGCTGAACCTGATGGCCCGGTTGTGGAGGGCGGAGCATACCGGGGAGAAGGCTTTTCTTTTCTGCATGACTTCTACCGAGTAATCAGCAAAGATCAATAAATCGTGACCCTCAAACGTTAGGGAGCGAGCTCTTCTGAAGGATTGCAAAATGGCCTGTTTGTCCACATAATTGAGATAGCGGACAATGACCGCCCTGGGTTTAGAGCGGGATTCTGAAGGCTGGCCAATTCTGTGCGCTCTTTCCACAACACAGGGTGCCCGGAGCCCCAGCAGTTCAGGTAAGATCACTGCACAGATTCTAGGAAGGTCCCTGGGGGGGTAAGATTCTGGGAGGCCAATGAAACGTAGGTTGTTTCTTCTGGCCCTGTTCTCCAGGTCAATGACCTTCTCCTGGAGCTCCTTTTGGGTGGTGGTTAACTTAGCCACAGCAGCAGCTAAAGCTGTAGTGTCATTCTCTACAGTAGAGATCCTGCTCTCAGCCTGATCTATTCTGGTGGCCTGCAGCTGCAGATTCGTGTGTAGCTGTTCTAGGCCTCTGTGAATGGCGGCATCTACTGCCTCAGTAATAATTGGCTGGATCAGGAGCACTACCGCCTGGGCAATGCTAGATGGAGAAGAGGGGTCTGCTGTGGCGGATCCTGCGGTGTTCTGCAGGGCTTGTGTGCCCGTGACATCCGCGCTCTGGGGAGGGGGGGCCGCTAGCTTCGCTGCATAAGACAATACCTGCTGTCCGGCGGCCATGTTGGCTGCAGCGTGCGGCGTCTCTCCTCCCTGGGCTTGCTGAGCGGTGGACGATCGCGGACCCGAATGCTCCACAAATCGGTCCATCCGTGTCCTCGGGTGAGTGGGGAGGCAGGGGTGGAGTGTCCCTCCCGGTAAAAGCCGCCTTGATAGCCGATTTCTGTGTTGGGGGGAGCGGAGCTGGGTCTTCTCAGCTCCTCTCCATGCAGCGCCGGAACCGGAAGTGCACACAGTTTTAAGATAGTCCACATCCACCTCCATTTTTGATTTTTTTATGTTATTTTTTTAAATTATTTTAAGTTATTTCCCTATCCCCATTTCTTTGTATGGCACTTGTCCGACCCTTATCCCCATTTCCCTTCCTTTTGCAGACCTCTAGGACTTTCCAGGACTTTTTTACAGCACTTTTCAGAACTTTTAGTAAAATTACCAGAACCCTGGACCCGAACCCGGACTTTTTTTGAAAATTCCGGGTTCGGGTCCGGGTCCCGGACACCCAAAAGTTTGGTACGGACCCGAACTTTACAGTTCAGGTTCGCTCAACTCTACTTATTATTTCAAATGATCTTCCTAATTTCCAAAATTCGGAAATAAGAAAAACGTTTGAAATAATAATAGCTTATTATAATTTATAATAAGTAAAAATAATAAATTAATAACTTATTATTTCAAATGTTCTTCCTTATTTCCGAATTTCTGAAATTCGGAAATAAAAAAGAATATTTGAAATAATAATAAATAACTATTAAATATAGGTATTGAAATTTTCTAGAAAGTATGACTATTAGTGCTAAATTTCATATTTAAGTTCATTAACAGCCAAACTTTCAAGGAAATTCCAATACCTATAATTTAATAGTAGTTAGTTATTATTTCAAATATTCTTAGCTTTTTTCCCATTTTTGGATTTACGAATTTCCGAATTTCGGATTTTCATCTGCTCAGATTGCCGAATTTCCGAATTACCGCAATTGCCGAATTACCGGGAATTTCTGAATTACCGAATTACCGCAATTGCCGAATTACCGCAAATTTCCGAATTTCGGATTTCCGAATTTTTTAATTTCCGAAATTACGAATTTTTTTAATTTCCGAATTTCCGAATTTTTTGAATTTCTGAAAAACGAAAAAAACAAATTTTTTAGCCCTGCACAAGTCTAATGGAGAGGTAAAGATGGTAGGTCACTAATGATAAAAGTTACGATCCACAAGAAGAAATTTACCTAATCAGGATCAAATAAAAGTGGGAAATCAATTATTGACAGACCTTATGGAAAAGACTGAAGGGACATCAATTATTGGGGGAGACCTCAATTTCGTACCAGACCAATAATTAGATACAACTGCTTCCCGAACTTTCCAAAATATAACTCAGACTAATAAATTTAAAAACACTCTTGTTAAAAATAGATTAGTAGATGTGTGGAGGATATTCCATCCACAAGATAGGGACTACTCATATTTCTCAAAAGTTCATAAGACATATCATAGATTGGATTACTTTTTCATAAATCAACATGGATTGGCAACGGTACTATCTTCTAAGATAGGTAACATGTTATGGTCAGATCATGCCCCTGTGTTCTTGGAGATGAAGATGCCTGAGCCCGAAGAGCACAGTGGTTATGGAGATTAAATGATAATTTGTTGAAAGATGAGGTATGTACTGCAGACATCACTCAAGCGGTGAAGGATTTCATGGTAGGTCATGAAAGAGACAATACATCACTCCCTATACAATGGGAGACACTGAAATGCGTATTACGTGGCCTGTTTATAAATCATGGAACAAGGCTAAAATTAGAAAGAGCACACAGGTTGTCAGCATTGCTGAGTGATGTAGCAGTGCTGGAAAGAATACATAAACAAATACCCAACTCGGAAAATTTAATTGCCCTAAAAGCGAGTAGAGATACAGAGTATTTTGAACGAGCAAACTTTAAAAATTAGAGACAAAAATCGTGCCCTATTTTTCCAACAAGGGAATAAACCAAGTAAACTCCTAGCGAGGGCATTATGTCAACGAAATCCAACAACATTTATTAATAAGATTCTTAAGCCTTCCGGTGAAATGTCATACGATCCAAAAGATAAATCAGAAATGTTCCGATTATATTTTTCCAAACTGTATAATATTCAGATCCCTATTCAGAACTATTCAGAACTCTATATACAAAAAATACGCCAATATATCAAAGAGACAATGACTACCACTTTATCAGGTGAAATAGCGGAAGAGTTAGAAAAAGACTTTACAACTGTAGAGATACAAATGGTAGTGAATTCCCTGGTCACGGGTAAAAGCCTGGGTCCAGACGGGTTCACACCACGATTTTATAAAGTATTTAAGGATAGTTTGATTCCTATATTGACAAAGACTTTCAACTCAGTCTCGGCCTCCCGACCCTTTACAGCCCAAGGAATGGAAGCACATATAGTGCTTATTCCAAAACCAGATAAAGATCATACATTATGCGCAAACTATAGGCCTATTTCACTAACAAATATTGACCTTCGGTTATATGCAAAACTTATTGCTAATAGGCTTACACCTATAATACCAGATCATATTAATAAAGACCAGGTTGGGTTTGTGGGGGGTCGAGAGGCCAGAGATAATACAGTGAAAACTTTAACGCTAATAGAGTATGGGCAGAGATGCAATATTCCAGCCTGTCTCCTATCTATCGATGCTGAAAAAGCATTTGATAGGGTAGGATGGGAATTCCTAGAGGAAACATTAAAGCAATGGGGAATAGGGCCTCATCTCTTGCAGAAAATGATGGTCTTATATAGAAATCCCACAGCCAGGATACGATCGAATGGGATTCTATCAGACCCATTTGGGATACAAAACGGGACAAGACAAGGATGCCCCTTGTCCCCCCTTTTATATATATTAATAATGGAACACCTAATAACAGCTATAAGGAATAATGTAGATATTCAAGGAATAAAAATTAAAGCTAAGGAATATAAAATGTCTGTATATGCGGATGATCTTTTATTATATATCTCCAGGCCAATAACAACGCTTCCTAATCTTATAAAAGAATTTAATAAATTTGGTGTTGTTAGTAACTTTAAAGTAAATTATGATAAATCAGAGGCCCTAAATATTCCAATGTCAAAGAATAACTGGCAATCCATACAAGGGAACTTTCCCTTTAAATGGCAAAAAGCAGCAAGTATCTGGGAATTTTTATTCCCCAAGATTTAAGTAAAATATGGGAACTGAGTTATTCCCCGCTAATACAGAAAACAATAAAATCACTTAAAGAGTACGACAAAAAGAAGTTTTCCTGGAGTGGTAGGATTAGCATAATAAAAATGGATATATTGCCCAAGTTGTTATATGTCTTCCAAACAGCCCCAATAAATATCCCAAAGACAGCAATAAACCAGTTGAATAAAGCAATAAGGGAATTTGTTTGGGCCCAAAAAAATGCACAAATAAAAAGAAGTATTTTGATTAAAACTAAAAATGACGGGGGCATGGCTCTCTCAGATATTAAACTATATTCACAGGCAATCTTTATGACAAGGATAATAGACTGGTTCCACAATGCAAAGAATTAACAATGGGTGGGGCTGGAGGAAGACGTTTGTGTACAGAGGTTGAGATCTCTCCCATGGGCCCCAAAATATTTGAGACCCGGAAAGAATAATATTCCATTTATGGTGGCGGAAACACTTAAGGTCTGGGATAATATCCTCAAACAAGAAAAGTTATCTACCAGAATAGGACCTATGACACCTCTCTTCTCTAACCAGGAGTTTCCACCAGCGATGGAGGCTCAGGTTTTCCTTAAATGGAAAAAAGAGGATGATACGAGAATGGCTCAGACTCTGGAGAATGGAAAATTTCCCCCACTAGAGACCTGGGAGACGCAATACAATAAAGATTGGATGCATTATAAACAACTCCAGACATATATTAATCATTTGATGGGAAAGGGAGTATTGGATAGAGCCTTGACAGAGTTTGAGTGACTACTCGTACAAGAAAATAAACCCCTTTGTGTAATGGCTAATATATATAGAATTTTAATAAAAAGTAAAGAGGATGATAAATTACCATTCATGAATAAATGGGAGGAGGAGATAAGGAAGCAGATCCCTATATTAGAATGGAAAAAGGCAATTAAGTTAACACATAATATGACAATATCAGCGAAGCTTCAAGAAAGTAATTACAAAATCCTGACAAGATGGTATAGATGCCCAGTAGACCTACATAAGATCAATGAAGGGAACCAAACAACATGCTGGAGGTGTATGGCCGACACCGGAAACATGTTGCATACATGGTATCAGTGTCCCATGGTACAACCTTTTTTGGGCGAAAATATTTGATATATATAGGAAAGTCAAAAATACAAATATACAAGCAAATATAGAGATAGCAGTACTATCAATTATTCTTGGATCAATAAAAAGTATTAAGAAAGATATATTGCGACATATGCTCGTGGTGGTCAGAACTATAATAGCAAGGAACTGGCAGAAAAGGACAGAACCATCTATAGGGGAATGGGTGGGTGAGATGTCGGAGATGCGTCTAATGGAGGAAACATGGGAGACTGAAATGGGAAATAGGAAATGCACGGAGGTGACATGGAGGAATTGGGAACAGTTTAAAAATTCAGCAAGGCTTACGGAATATTTATAGTCCATGGAATGTATAATCTGGGATGGGGAGAGAGGGGGGAGGGGTAGTCTTGTTTCCTTCCCCCTACCCCTTTTTTTTTTTTTTTGGCACGGTATGGTTGTTATGCGAATGGGATGGATGTATGAATGTTTGGATCAGGGCACGTATAGGAGGGATGGAGACGAAATTAGTTCCAGGTTTGCCCATATAGGGACAAATCAGTAATAAATAAACAAGGGGGAATTATACATGAGTATAAAGTTAAATGACATATGATATGATTAATGTCCTGTCTATTGGAAGACGTGCCTATTCTCTTGTGATGTATGTGGAATTTTTTTTTTTTTAAATAAGAAAAATGAAATAAAGAGAGATTTAAAACAAAAACAGCCCACAGACCACCTCCAAAGACCTACAACATCAACTTGCTGCAGATGGTGTCACTGTGCATCGTTCAACAATTCAGCGCACTTTGCACAGGGAGAAGCTGTAGGGGAGAGTGATGCGAAAGAAGCCTTTTCTGCACACACACCACAAATGGAGTTGCTTGTGGTATGCAAACGCACATTTGGACAAGCCAGCTTCATTTTGGAATAAGGTGCTGTGGACTGATGAAACAAAGATTGAGTTATTTGGTCATAACAAGGGGTGTTATGCATGGTGGCAAAAGAACACAGCATTCCAAGAAAAACACTTGCTACCCACAGTAAAATTTGGTGGAGGTTCCATCATGCTGTGGGGCTGTGTGGCCAGTGCCGGTAGTGGGAATCTGGTTAAAGTTGAGGATCGTATGAATTCCACTCAATATCAGCAGATTCTTGAGAATAATGTTGAGGAGCCAGGGCTGGATATTTCAACAAGGCAATGACCCAAAACACGGCATTTATGCAGAGGAACAAGTACAATGTTCTGGAATGGCCATCCCAGTCCCCAGACCCGAATATCATTGAACATCTGTGGGGTGATTTGAAGCGGGCCGTCCATGCTCGACAACCATCAAACCTAACTGAACTGGAGATGTTTTGTAGGGAGGAGTGATCCAAAATACATTCATCCAGAATCCAGACACTCATTACAGGCTATAGGAAGGGTTGTCGTCAGGAAGAGGCCCTTGTCCCCATCAACATGGGTACAAGGTGCTTTGGGGGGACCCCAAAGCACCCCCCATGTGGAGGGCATACGGCTTGGTATGGTTCAGGAGGGGGGGTGATCGCTTGTCCCCCTCTATCCCGACCTGCCAGGTTGCATGCTCGGATAAGGGTCTGGAATGAATTTTGGGGGGGACCACACACCAATTTTTAAAAAAAAACTGTGGCGTGGAGTTCCACTTAAAATTTTTTTGCATTGATACGTGTACCTTATGGCAGTACCCCGGTCCCCATACACTTTTTATGGCAATAACTTGCATATAAGCCTTTAAAATGAACACTTTTGATTTTTCACATTCGTATCCCATAGACTTTAATTAGGGTTTGCATGTTCTCTAGACCTTTTTGCCTGTTCGCGTGTTCTGGTGTGAACTGAACCTGGGGTGTTCGGCCCATCCCTAGTAGCAACCACATACTAGCAGGGAGTGAGATGCCATCTAGATAAAGGTAAGCCTGTGAATGTGATTTATTTGGATTTTGAAAAGCCATTTGATACAGTTCCCCAAAAAAGTTTACAAACTGAGGTCTGTAAGTATGGACCATAAGGGGAGTACCTGGATAGAAAACTGGTTACAAGGACGTGTCCAAAGGGTGGTGATAAATAGTGAGCTGGGTGGTAAGTGGGGTCCCCCAAGAGTCTGTCCTGGGGTCAATTCTGTTTAACCGTTCCCCGACCACCTGCCGTGGTTATACTGCAGCAAGGTGGCTGGATAGCATGAATCAGCGTACATGTACGTCAGTTCACACATGCGATATAGCGGAGTCCGTCTGTGGGTCTGGCGGACTCAATGTCTACCCACGATAACGGTATACACAGGCAGAACAGAAATCTGCCTATGTAAGCAAGGGGGATCCCGTTCTGACAGGGACATATCAGATCTGCTATTTCCAGTGATCGGGAACAGCGATCTCTGTCATATCCCTGGCAGCCCATCCCCCCTACAGTTAGAACACAGTTAACCCCATGATCCCCCCCAGTGTTAACTTCTTCCCTGCCAGTGTCATTTATACATTGTTCAGTGCATTTTTAAAGCACTGATCAATGTAATAATGTCACTGGTCCCCAAAAAGTGTAATTTGTGGTCAGATTTGTCCGCCACAATGTCGCAGTCCCACTAAAAATTACAGTTTGCTGCCATTACCAGTAAAAACAATAAAAAAATAAAGTGACTATGGCGAGCAAAGTTCCCTGGTGGGATTATGCGGTGCAAGAGGATTGAGTCAAGAGAAAAAGAAAATTTCTTAAAAACATGATTCTTTATTTTGACATGTAGTCCATAAAAAACGTGAAAATTTGTTTATATAGTACAAACATTTTAAAATCAATACAATGATACAGATATTATGTAGTGGGGGTTAGCCAAGGTGGTATAACAGATGGTCAACTGGTTATCCCAAAATGTTTTGCCCTGATGGGCTTCTTCAGGGGATTAAATGACCGCCACCAAATCTAGTTTCAAACAGTAAAAGTAGACAATAATTATACATCATAACAACACAATTAATAATAACATTTATTAGCCAGTGATTGGACTGCCCCTATGATGTAGAGTCAAACTCCCAACTGTATAGTGCATCTCCCTGCCCCATCATAACGGCAATGTCGGGACTTACCAAAGCTGGCCCCACACAAGCAGGCAAAAGAGAGCCCACGACCAACCATCAGCCCGACTAATTTGCAACTGCAGGTGATGCATAAAGTCCAGACTAGAACAAACATAAAGTAAAATAAGAGGGAGGAATGGTTTGTCACTTTAAATAACAAATTTATCCCCCACCAGGGGTTTGACGCAAAACTATGAATTAACAGAGTATTACTACACATAGGCCATACGAGCCCGGGAGGGTATATACACACCTCTATTTATCATTATCTCTTTTATATATATGTATATATATGGCTACAAATAAATATTAAAAACCAAAGCTGACACTTACGCATATCAAACTTTCAAAGGAAGCATGTGGGAGGTGCTAGTACCCAAACAATACAGGGATTAGAGCTTTCCAAAAGCAGTTTGTGGATCGACCATTGCTTAAAGTAACAATTTGCACATAGTCACGATCTGTGAAGAAAACAGGAAAACCTAGTATATTGCAGATAATTCATCCAAAGGTATGTGGACTATTTAGGCAACCAATTACTATGTCATTGTGAGGGAATGAGGCAGATCCAGCCAGACTGCCGCACAACAACCAGTTCAAATAAAATCCACATTGAAATAATCCTACCAGTCCAAGAACCAATAATGATAATACACTTGTCTCCAACAATCATGCACATGTGTAGACAAACAGCTCACTAACTAGCTTAATGGCAAAGGACTATAAAGCATCATACCTTGCAAGTGGATCAATGTCACCTGCGCCCCCAGTCTCTGGTTAGAGTGAGCACCAGAGCCGCAGCCTTAAATGCAACACCTACTCAGCGGGCGTCTGACGTCACCTGCTGAGTGCAGACGTGTGATATGGCGGGCGCAGGCGCCCGCACTTTCAGTCCAGCTGGAGACTACATCTCCCATGCATCACCTCCAGCAGAGGCGGAGTGTCAGCACGAGCCAGCTAATGACTCGCGCCTGCCGCCATCTGGAGGAGGATGGCACGGCGATGCGATTACACCAGCATGTCACTAAGACAGATGACCCCTGACCAAAATGCGAGCCGGCACTCACCCGAATCATGGAAAGAGGAGAGGGAGGGGTTCGGCCAAAGAAATGACCGACCCCATCTCCCCCCTTCCATCCGTACAGCTACAATAGGTGTCGTAGCTCGACGGGGCACAGACTCCAATTGCCAACCCATAGAGGGATCACAGTGTCCCAACATGCCATAGAAAGAGACAGGACGATGCCCCCAGTCACGGGGAGGAAAACACAAGGGGGGGGAGGATAACCCCCAAAGAAAACCTCTCAACTAACCACAGGGGCTTTGGTAATGGTCCAATCAACTGGATAAATAAAGTTGTATACAGAAAGTGAGATAGTTTAAACATAAGTAATTAAATACTGAGTTTTAACATTTGTTACATGACATTATCTCAAATTTAATATATAAATTATAGCGCAATTACATATAGTTGAAACAAAAATATTTGCAAGTATATATCAAACATCACATTCAAATGATGCAACACCTTATACACCCCATCAGATTAATTGTAGTCCTAGTCCTAGTGATAGCACACCCATAACTCAAATGACCCCCAACACCATAAAAAAAAAAGGAGGGGAGGGGAAGAAGGGAGGGAAGGAAAGGCAGGGCAAAAACAGGTAAAAACTCATAAATAAATAAACAGCCCATTAGTCATGCAAAAAGGGTTTGAAACTTAAAGTTTCATTGAAACCTGGACAATAGGTAGCTTTCAAGTCATAGATCCATCGTGATTCCATTTGTAGTAATGTTCGATCTATGCTACCTTCCCTAGGGTGCATTGGTAGGTGTTCAAGAGCCGCAAATTTTATATAGTTTAGATCAAAGTTATGGTAACTCCCAATATGCCTGGCAATAGCCGTAGGCATACATTGTTTTAAAATAGGTTTTACATGATCACCAATTCTGACCCGAAAAGCCCGTTTGGTCTTTCCAACATAGAAGCCTCCGCATAAGCAGGTGGCTAAATATACGACCCCAACTGTGTCACATGTAACTTTATGCTGGAGACAATGTATCATTCCATTTGGTAACTGTATAGTAGAGCTATTAACTAGGTAAGGACACATATCGCAGTGTCCACATGGAAAAGTGCCTGGTTCTGCCACCTTAGTTGTAGGGGTAGGATTAAAATGGCTTTTTAATAGAGTTGAGCGAACACCTGGACGTTCGGGTTCTGCTGGTCCGTCCGAACTTCGGGACAAAGTCCGGGTCCGGACGGAACCCGAACGATCGCACGGACAACGACTGAAACAGGGCTTCAAGCCTGCCTGGTCGTCTTGGGCTTGCAGGTCCACAAGCGAGTTGAGATAATTTTTCGGTAAAATTAGGATGGGGATGTTGATTCCACCGTCTTGGTCCGTGAAAAGGTACACCTGTGACGCTATACACAGGAATGGATCAATTATCGAGATGATATGTCAATGGTTTACCTTACTATGTAACAGAGGTCGTATTTCAATGTACACTGTGTCAACCCCAGCATATAAATCGGTGGACGAATACGCCTCCGAAGATACAACCTTTCTGGTTTGCCCGAAAAGCCCAGTCTTAACCACTAGTACATTTTGGATAAAATTTTGTTACATACGGATGCCGATA
>BLSH010099361.1:808243-818276 GCA_018402905.1 Glandirana rugosa | reverse complement strand
AGAGTGAAAAATTTAAGGGGGTCTGAATACTTTCCGTACCCACTGTATACAGTCAGTATGCACTCATCTGAAAAGAGATGCATAAAGCTAAGGATGGTAGTGCTACTGGTGAACAAGGAACGTTAAATTCGTAGAACATAATAAGTTGTCGGCATTGTCCTCACTTGAGAGATGAGGTGAGAATGCACGCATTGAGGTGCTAATCATCTGTGCCCCCCCGGTTGGGCATCAACCATTACCATGATGTGTCACAAAATATTCAGCTGTAAACTGATAATATTGTGAGCAAGCCCAGGTTTTGTGAAATTGTGAGATTCTATCCTAAAGAGATATGAATCGGCTACTCCATACCTAGGATTTGATTAATGCGAGCAAACCATTCTGCAACAGTAGGTATAGTGTCAACTCTTCAATGGACCGGGACACATGGCCTAGCGGCATTTACCATATGCATGGCCAACGATTTGTGATATAGGTGCCTCGGGAGGCTTGAGTGGCGTAAAAGGTATTGCGCAGCGAAAAATATCTAAATTTACCTATCATCCTAGCAACCTACCTAGGAGGGTGCTACTCTGTTATGGCAGTATTTCCTTATGCATTTGTTGCAACAATAGTCCTATACAGTAAATGTATTACTCTGTTTATAACAGATTTATTTGTTCATGGTTTTATAAAGAGTGTCAGCCTGCAATTGTTGCCACCATCTGTTTGTTTGCAATTTGGAATAGATTAACTCATTTTGGTGTTGCACCCTCTTGATTTGTACTTTTACATCAGATTTTACATGCATGGATTCAGCATCACACAAAATACAAAGGATATGGCCCCATTCACACGGGGCATACATAATTGTATTCTCATGAAGGGCCATGTTTATACACACAGGTGTTCTGTGCATCCCTGTGCAGGTAATCCCATTGTTATCAGAGGCTGCATAGACACAGCATGTGTGGGTGTATGGTCATGCAGCTTTCTGGTGACTTTAACCTGGTTAGACCCACAGGCTATCTCCACACCGACTGTAATAACTCCTGGCTAATCAGACTAATTTGGCCTCAATCTGCTTAAACACAGACTTTCACAACTCTCAGGCAATGGCCTGGTAAGTTTGCTGTTTTTACAGCCAGACAGGTTAGAGAAAAGACATACTGCTTCACTGCTAGTGTGCCTGTACATATAGTTACATAGTTAGTCAGGTTGAAAAAAGACATCTAGTTCAACCAAAAAAAAAAAAAAGATATATAACCAAACAATCCCATATACAATCCTTCACCCACAGTTGATCCAAAGGAAGGCAAAAAACCCCAGCAAAGCATGATCCAATTTGCTATAACGGGGGAAAAAAATTCCTTCCTGATCTCCCAAGAGGCATCGGATACACCCTGGATCAACTTTACCTAAAAATGTTAGTACCCAGTTATATTATTTACATTAAGGAAAGAATCCAGTACTTTTTTAAAGCAATCAACCGTGCTGGCTAAAACCACCTCTGGGGGGAGTCTATTCCACATTTTCACAGCTCTAACTGTGAAAAAACCTTTCCGTATTTGTAGATGAAATCTTTTTTCCTCTAGATGTAAAGAGTGCCCCCTTGTCCTTTGTGATGACCTTAAAGTAAATAACTCAACACCAAGTTCACTATATGGACCACTTATATATTTGTACATGTTGAACATATCCCCCCTTAATCTCCTCTTCTCAAGAGAGAATAAATTCAGATCCTCTAATCTTTCCTCATAGCTGAGCTCATCCATGCCTCTTATTAGTTTGGTTGCCCTTCTCTGCACTTTCTCCAGTTCCCCGATATCCTTTTTGAGAACTGGTGCCCAAAACTGAACTGAATATTCTAGATGGGGTCTTACTAATGATTTGTACAGGGGCAAAATAATGTCTCTATCTCTGGAGTCCATACCTCTCTTAATACAAGAAAGGATTTTGCTCGCTTTGGAAACCGCAGCTTGGCATTACATGCCATTATTAAACTTATGAGCTACCAAAACCCCCAGATCCTTCTCACGTATGGAATCCCCCAGTTGTACTCCCCCTAGTGTGTACGATGCATGCATATTCTTAGCCCCCAAGTGCATAACTTTACATTTATCAACATTAAACCTAATTTTCCACATAGTCGCCCAATTATGCTGCTGCTTTGTACAACACAGCTCTCCTAATGGGTGGGAGCCCTGACTGGACAGAGTGACAGCCTTTTGTGGAGCACCCTGCAACTGACAATCAGCCTCATACATAGTCAGATACTTAATATATACAGTATCTCACAAAAGTGAGTACACCACTCACATTTTTGTAACTATTTTATTATATCTTTTCATGTGACAACACTGAAGAAATTACACTTTACTACAACGTACAGTAGTGAGTGTACAGCTTGTATAACAGTGTAAATTTGCTGTCCCCTCACAATAACTAAACACACAGCCATTAATGTCTAAACCATTGGCAACAAAAGTGAGTACACCCCTAAGTGAAAATGTCCAAATTTGGCCCAGTCAGCCATTTTCTCTCCCCGGTGTAATGTGACTCGTTAGTGTTACAAGGTCTCAGGTGTGAGTTGGGCGCAGGTGTGATAAATTTGGTTTTATTGCTCTCGCTCTCTCATACTGGTCACTGGAAGTTTAACATTGCACCTCATGGCAAAGAACTCTCTGAGGATCTAAAAAAAAAAAGAATTGTTGCTCTACATAAAGATGACCTAGGCTATAAGAAGATTGCCAAGACCCTAAAACGGAGCTGCAGCATGGTGGCCAAGACCATACAGCAGTATAATAGGACAAGTTCCACTTAGGACAAGCCTCACCTAGGTCGACCAAAGAGGTTGATTGCACATGCTCAGCGTCATATCCAGAGGTTGTCTTTGGAAAATAGGCATAGGAGAAGTGAAAGAGGACTCCAGTGGCAACCTGTAAAGCTCTTGTGAACTCCATGCCCAAGAGGGTTAAGGCAGTGCTGGAAAATAATAGTGGCCACACAAAATGTTGTCACGTTGGGCTCAATTTGGACATTTTCAAGTATTTCAGTTTCACATTTCAGTGTACTCACTTTTGTTGCCAGCAGTTTAGACATTAATGGCTGTGTGTTGAGTTATTTTGAGGGGATAACACATTTACACTGTTATACAAGCTGTACACTCACTACTTTGCATTGTAGCAGTGTCATTTCTTCAGTGTTGTTAATGAAAATATATAATAAAATATTTACAAAAATGTGAGGGGTGTACTTACTTTTGTGAGATACTGTATATTATTTTACATTTTTTCTATTTGTCATCCTGTAGTAAAAAAGTAGAAGAGCATTTTATCTGTCTTTATATGTTATTAAAAAAAGTAAAAATTACATAGAGTAGGAGAAAGAGTAATAGAGTTATAGCGAAGCTAACCAACACACATTGATGATCCCAAATTTGGCCTAGACTTCAATGACCTATGTTTAGCAAAAGGGTTAAAAAATAAGAATAAAAAGGCTTCCAAAAAAATGGTGGAAATGGTAAGCTTGTTCTTGGAAAATATATGGTCACAGGTGATGATCAGACCTTTATTTAAAAAGTTCTCGGCTAAAGTTAACTATACAGAAAGGAGACAACATTGGAATTCTATTGTTATTTTTTCCACTGCACTTCATTAAGATTGAGTAAATTGGATCAATTTGAAAACTGCAATGTGCCATAATGAAGAGGGACTGCTACATTATTAAGGCGACTTGAAGTTTTATTCTGAAGCTGGACCAGGGAGATACAACTGTCACTTATTCCGTGGACACAAAAACTAGTATATTGGGCCTCAATGAAGAAAATCCAGGAACTGTACTACTAACAGAGGATTTGATTGCATTTTTCCACTGTGTCCATTTTTTAAATAAAGACTATAAACTAAAATCATTTACATCTAAGACAAATGATGTGAGACAATTAAAAATAAATGTCCTTATAAATAAACAGGTCACTTTCTCTAGCCAGAAAATATATATACTCATAAGTAACAAATGAAGTGGACACTATAATAACATATCACAAATCTACATTGTGATTAGAGAAAAGTGAACTTTTTTAACCTGTCATGAAAGGGCTTTGATTGCCTATCCAGCCTTCTGAAAATGCTAATTGCTTGACTGTCATGTCTGCTCTCAGGCTTCAATACATGAAACACTAACCGAGGTCACTTATGCAGAAAGGGGCTTCTATATTTTCTCTGACTATGACTATCTGCATGCTTGTTTTGGATCAGTGACTAATAAAGTACTGCATTCAGCAGGTCAGCAGGAGGAGGGGCGTGTCCTGGCTATGGAGGAGTGAGGACGTGAGTATCCTCAGCTCAGTGTCCACTGTGACTTCTGCTGTGCCTCCTCTCAGCCACCGAGGACTGATCGTTCCAGGCAGGGGCGGCTTGAGACATTCTTCCCCAGGTCCCACAGGACAGAGACTGGGGCTTTCCAGATGGCACTGGCACCACAGGCCGCACAGAAGCATGCAGCCCGGCTCCCACAGATTGCAGCCCCTCCAACACCATCCCCGAGGTTGGTGAGTAATTCGCCCCACCTGCGTCTCCTGGCCCCACAGCCTCCCAGGATAGAGGCTCTGACATGGCAGACCTTTAGGAGGATGGGGATATAAAACACCATATTTGGTCTTTTCCTATGCGAGAAGACCTGGAACGGTTTGCTAATAGGGTATTGAAAGCTAGAGGACATTGCCCAGCTAAAATCTGACACCACACAGTTGGGGATGTGATTAGAGACTCTTGAACAAAGATTTGATGAGGCACTTCCCACTATGTCTCTGCTTCAGACCAGATGCGCAGCATAGGATCAGAAAATTGAGACTTTGCTATGCCAGTTAGATGATTTTGAGAACCGTTGCCGGCAGCAAATACCATATTCGTAGTCTTCCAGAAGTCACGGCTCCCAGAGATATTATCCCTACTCTAGTCGGTATCTTTAGAGAAATACTGGAACTGCCTGACACTGCTCCTATTGAAATCTGCCCATAGGGTTCTCAGACCTTCCTCTCAAGATGTGGATAACCCTAGAGATGTTATTTGTAATTTACATAAATCCACTCTTAAAGACCGCATCATGTAGAAAATGCACAAACAACCATACTTTGATTTTGATGGGGCGCGTCCTTTTTTCCATCAAGATATCTCGAGGCACACCCTAATGCAATGCAGGGTGCTTCAACCCATACTGGGTGCCATTCTGAAGGTGGGCCTTAGCTATCGCTGGGGTGTTTTCCCTTTATCTTGCAGATGACCGAAGATGACTGACAGGTCACGCTGCGCACCAAAGATGATCTCTTGCACTTCTTGTCGGCTCTCGAGTTGGATCTCGTTGATTTTCCAGATTGGAGAGGATTGTTGGACTTCCTCAACCCTGGCTACCCGTCAAGCGCAAAAGCCGCAAAGGGGGTCGCCAGTGTTCCTCTCCTGGCGCGTCTACTCCCCAGGACTGACGGGCCATGTCTGTGCAGCTTCCCCCATTTTCCCTGAGGTGATCCCGATTCTTGAAGGTAATTTTTCCCACTTATTTGTGAGGTTGTACTAATCCATGCCCGTCAAGACTTGCCGGGAATGATCCTGATAGTAACCAAGGCTGGACTAAGAGGGTCGGGCTCCTATTTGACTTCACCTCATGTTGGCACTACCTCATTTCCTGTTTACTGTGCCTTTGACTTGCCATCCTGGCCTTGGACCTGAGCCTACGGGTACCCTATGATAACATCCCCTCTCCAATGATGCATACTGTATGTAAAAATGGTGGACAGGGGTTGCGCCCCTCTCGTCTTTTTCATACTGGTTCATGTTCTCCACATAGGCCATACACCTATGGGAGTAGGTCCCTGTTGGGACCACAGGATGAGACTTAGGGACCCATCCCTAGTGGATCTGTGCCCTCAGCCTAGCCTCCAGATATTTCAATTGTTGGATTGGTTATTACCAATCCGTTGTGATTCTCATGTTTTCTATGTAGCATTTATATGTTTATTTTCCATTTTTAATGTTTTTCTTTTTTGTTTTTTCCTTATTAGGACGTACCTCTATCGATCACACCAAGCTCGCTGGCATTCTGGGTGGCCTGTCTGTCCTCCTGATCCATCACGGCATCTCTCAAGGTAATTTCCTATAATGTTCAGGGTCTCTGTTCTCCATGCAAATGTAGCAAGCTGTGGTGGGAATTGAAAAAAATTAAAGGCACAGGTGATCTTTCTGCAGGAGACACACTTTACTTCCCAGTCTGTACCTAAATGACCTACCCATCTGTACAACCAGTGGTTCCTCAGTATGTCCCCAGCATCTAAATCTAGGGGCACAGCCATTGCAATGCATAACTCCTGTCCCACAGGGCATCAAGTTGACCAATGCTGGGAAAACTATTACGTTAGCTACTATTTTGTATTATACTAACCAACTCACCTTTGTTGATGCAGTCCTGGAATGACTGACAGTGTTCAGAGAATGCTCCCTGATCCTAGGGGGGTGAATTTAATGGAAGTACTGACTCTCTACTTGATACGTCTCATAGACGACTGACCCACTCATACGCCTTTCTTAAAGCGGTAGTATACCCATCCATTTAACAGTTTAAAAACCAGTTCCATTTCCGGCACGTGTCAAACCATCCAATGGTTGGTGTTGTAGCTGATTACATGTGCAGCATCATGACAGTTGTAGATTAAACAGAGGCCAAGATGGCAGCTTCCATGGCTGAAAATGATAGGAGGGTATACTACCAATTTAAGCACTTTCGCAAAGCCCTTCAGACTCACCTCTTGATTGATAGCTGGAGAGTACTACATCCTTCGAGCAGGGACTTTAGCTATTATTCCACAGTTCATAATGTATATACTCGTATTGACCTCCTATGTGTACACCATCTTACTCTTGAACTCCTGCAGTCAGCGTTCATTGAGCACATTACCATCTCAGACCATGCGCTGGTCACTGTGCCTTGCCACCAAGCACTCAAAGGGCCTGGTCCTGGCGGCTGAATGAGAATCGCTTGGATAATACTGCAGTGGTTTCAAGGGTCACCGAGGTCTTGAAACATTATTTTGCAGAACATACTACAGCAGGTCAGCAGGAAAACTATTGTCAGATCCTATTGAATTCTCTCAACAATCCATCTACTTCAGTTCTGTGATCCAGTTTGTAGCATGATTATAACACATAATCAGCTTTACCAGATTGCGTGTATGCAATATCCCACTGCAGGTCTTTACATGGGTAAAAAATGGCAAAAGCTCCATCAGTGGTTGAACTCCCATAATTCAACCATAAATAACAACATGATTTACTTTACTGTGCCATTATATTTATGTAGACATGAAAAAAGTATTGGAGACCTAAGGGCTTCTGTTCTGATGAGGAACTTTAGGACATAGAGGGAGAGGAAAGAAATGGAAAATACATTTATGTAGAGATTCAACACACAAAATAATAGCCTCAATAGGGACAAAAGTTTTATGTGTTCCTAGATACATTAGCTGCATTAAAACTTATAGTTATTTGTAAAAGAACTTCTTTAAAGGCTAAGTTCACCAGTAAACACTAATAAATGCACATATTGTTGCAGGTAAAAAATGTGAATTTATTATTATTTTTTTCCTGGAGCCTGCATAGCATTGCACTCACAAACAGCAGGTTGTGGGTGCAATGCCAGGATCCTGCAGAATCTCAATATAGCTGTCTGCCTATACATGTCATATAACAATAGCAGCTAGCACTACAATCCAACAGAAAATTGTGCAAAACTTGGCAAGTGACAAAAGCGCAGCGCTAAAAATATATAAAAAAAATCCTAAACATATATATAAATGGCAGTGACACCATATAAAAACAATAAAGTGCAATATGTGAATATGTGCAATAAATCCAGAAATAGACCCTTCCACAGGAAGGAAGCATTGTAAATATGCGATAACCACCATATGGTGAAACAGTCCAGATAATTAGTAGAAACTAATATCCATTTTGGTAGTGTTTAAATAACAGTCCGTGTCCGTTTAAGGAGTCACCGTGATTAGTGCATACACCACCCAGAAGGGAGAGTAAATACTCTTACCGGAATGTATAGACTCAACTGAGTCAAGCAAGTATGAGCTGAAAATGACACAATAGTAGTTGAGGAGATTACAAAAGATTAGACACCATGACTCTCCACACCAGATAGCCCTCTAGGTAGATTATGAACTCTATTAAGTAGAGTATGTATCCGCCTAGGGGTAGAGAAGTAGGTATCGCGCTCCTGTCAGGGCATATATTAGGTAGCCTTCCACTTAATGGAGACCTCTTGTGTATTATTCTAGATAGATATTAGGTTTACATAAATGTTTATACCACATAGGTCATTGAGATGTCCACACACTATTCAGAACAGGAATATCCTATAGGGCAAGCCTCCATAACTGCAATGCACACAGCACGAGTCCCTATTCTCCTCTGCTGCCCCTACCAGCAATGCCTTCTATACCTCCAGTATGGACAGACAGTTACTGGAGATCAGGAGGATCAATAAACTATGAGAGTGCACAGCAGCTCCTTCGCAGTTCATTGAGAACTACAAGCCATCTGCCACCTTATTTGTAATTAATTCATTCGTTCACAGATTGTGGTGAATGAATGGCACGGCTGTGTGAGCAGAGCCCTGCACAGTCTCTCTTTTTTTAATTGTGACAGTGGGTACTGGGAGAAGATCCCCCGCCCGCTGTCACGGCAGGGGATCGGAGGGGTGCAGGCAGGTGCTCTTTAGTAACATGTTACACCCTATATCCACTTTAATCTCGTCCATTTTACCAGACAACATGACATTGCTTGACTAAATTGCCTCCAATAATTGTGCATTCACTTGCTCCAATGTCAGTTTAGACTGATTCTGTATTTTGTCAGCCTGGGGGTTGTGACGAACGTGGGTATTAGATCGCTGCCCTCCTCACTGACTGGTGACCAAGGACCCCCCTGATCTCGCACAGTGCTTGTCACTAACGTAACAATACCACTCTCAGCTGCTTCCAGCACAAAGATTTTCCAGCTTTCAGGATCACCATCTAGGTGCCAGCAGCCTGAGAGCGATTGTTACCGGGCTAATTCAAGCAATTAACCCTTTCAGTGCCACCACTTCTGGATGCTGGCCAGAAGATACGAATTTTAGCAATACCACTTATGATTTTAGAATAATCACCTGTAACACACGCTGTCACCACAGACCAGAATATTTAGATTATTTATCCTAAACAGTAGCGCTCTTCAAAGGCACAGGTTCATTATAGCTTGTATTAAGAGCTTTAGGGACAAGATTAATACTTTTCAGAATAAGGTTTAATAACGAAAAGGTCAAAATTGGTGCAGATAAAATATTTACAGAAAAATGGTGTTACAATGCAATTAGAGACATAATATACAGCAGCAAAGAGGTAAAACAGAATGGAAGGGGAAGAAAGTTACTTGCAGTTAAATGTCTGTGATTGTTCAGAGATTTGTTGATGAATCCACAGGTTCTCGGATGTTTGTTCTTGGATGGTAAGTTGAGAACTGAGCACTGTCTGGTCTATTCCCCTTTTCTCTGGAAGCCAGGGGGTGGACACATATTCCCCTGATCACTCACATGGGTAAGGAGGGCCCGTGGGCTGTCCAGGGTGGACCCTAATAGGCAATTTGCAGTATAATAACCATATCTCAGGATGGGATCACCGTGCAGAACCAACATTAAGGAATTCGAGCTCAGCATGCACAGTACATTAAAATAAGTCTAAACACAACCGACTTGTCACTTTCCATTACCCTGGGAAGAGGAGAAACTATCAGTGGTTTCTGGTATGATCAGATTTATCGACGTTTGGATTCATTTTGTTCGGAATGAATTTCCGCATTCAAATATATACTTTTTATTAAGATGTCACGTTCCTATCTGGAGTTATGAAGTATGGATACATTTCTACTTTTAAAATTGATTAAGGTTCTCTGGGAAGGTCACTGCTGCCTGGGGGGGGGGGGTTTATGACCCTTCATTATCTTCAGGCATCCTGTCC
>BLSH010099361.1:757349-788934 GCA_018402905.1 Glandirana rugosa | reverse complement strand
GTGATAAATTTCATATTTAAGTTCACTTACAGCCAAATTTTCAACACAAGTTCATATTTTATAATTAACATAAATATAGTCACATATAATTAAAATGGATTTATTCAGTTTTTTGATACCAGACAAATCAATATGGAGGAAGTTTTTTCGCAAAATGCTGAAGCAAATGTATACCTTGAAAAGTGTATAAAAAGGTGTGGTATGGCACTGCCCAACACTACAGTCTGATCAAGTGGTAAAATCAGATGGTAAAAATCAGAAGACTGCTGCCCTCACTAAGACACCCCTAGGGTGTCAGGTGTATAAAAATCTGATAAAAGAAGTGAGCTTGGCGCTGTCTGTGTTTTGTGTTATAAAGCAGGATGGGTTGGTGAGAATTGATTACTGAGTGCTAATAATATAATACATATAAAAATATATAAAAAATAAAATATGTAAAAAGGAGAGATTTATGTAAAAAAAAACGGGAATGCAGTAAATTCAACAATTATATATAAATGAAATTAAGGTGCAGATATTGTGTCAATAAAATGCAAAACCACCAAACATGTGCATATAAACAGTGCAAATAAGTAAAAGTGCAAGCAGTGCAACGCTGTACCAGAATTTTAGAATTTCAAACCTTACAGGTATATTTACAGGGATTTTTGAGCCAACTCCTGTAAGTGAAGGTCTGCTCAGACCGGGATCGCCAAGTCAGCTCTCCCGTGGACCTGTTTCCTTACTTGCGCTCCGTCACGAAAGGAACCCCTCTCGGTCACTCCCTCGTGTCAAGGCAGATCCACATATAACAAAGAAGAGACTCCAATGTAAAAGTAATCAGAGGCAGCAATTGCAGCAAAGTAGTATAGACTCACGGTTAAGCTTTGAGAAAGTCTCCTAGCGGAAGTCAGACAGGTGGATCGTATGAGGCTTCCTGTGTTCCACCAGTCTCAAGCCGGAAGTACGCAACGACGCTCACTGGCTCCGCCTTACGCGTTTCATCATAGCGACGTCATCGGAGGCGGCGGCGGCTGTTCTCTACTAAACTACTTATTTCGCCCTTCCTAACTTTTTTACCAAACCTGCAAAATCCCCTCTTTTTGTCTGGTATGGAACAAGTGAGAGTCTTTACATGATGGTCATCCCATGGATTAACATGAGTACACCACTTCTGATTATCTCACACTTTCCCATCTTGGGCCTCCATACAGGTGACCAATGATGCACCGTCCTCGGAATCCTTCCCATATATTCAGCTCTGACACCTATCAACGATAAGGTGAACCTCCACTTTCCCCTTCCAGAAAATAAATTTTGAACACTCCCTGGGGTTCCCAGGCCTCATTTCAGCTATCTAGGCATCCCTAAATACTGGTAACACCTCAATATGTACCAATTACATAGCCCACTGGGAATGAGACTTAGCAAACTGCATTGACCCAGAGGATTGGAGCAAAGCCTGGTCTATAGTGGTGAAATGTTCCCTTAATACTGCCAGCTAGAGTTGGGTGAACGGTTTGACTCAAGCATGAATTAAAGCCAACCATTGGGTGTTCGCCCCATTTGAGGAACACCCGAATTTGCAGGGTGTTCAGAGGGTGTTTCCCACAGTGCATTCTGCACCCTGATTGGGCAAAGCTTTGCCCAATCAGAAAACAGTAAAAGATGGTTGTTAAGGAGAGGGGCCAGGAAGCCACTGAAAGTTGAATAAAAATAGAAAAAACATTTGCCGGTAAAAAAATTGTAAAAAAAAAAAAAAAACGGTATGGGTTCCCCCGCAGTCCAAGGGGAACCCCATGCCAAAATTTAAAAGAATAACGGCATGGGGTTCCCCCAAAATTCATACCAGGCCCTTATCTGAGCATGCAGCCTGGCAGGTCAGGAAAGGCAGAGGCAAGCGGGTGCCCCCCTCCTGAATCATACCAGGCCACATGCCCTTAACATGGCTCTGCCCCCCCCATTCACCAAAAATGTGTCAAAAAGTAATAAAACACAGATAGTTTTTGGCAATTCCTTTATTAAACATTTAAAAATAAAAAAACAGTGTCCCTGATGTAAATCCATCATCAATCATGCCGTCCACCGCACCCGAAAAAGAAAAAGAAATGCTCTGCACTCATTGATGGCTGACTGCCGAATGCCTCCTCTGGTGTTTAACAGCTCTTATATGGGCAAGGCCAGGACCACTTCACCTGTGGCACCACCCCCTGCACTGGTCAGTGATGTCAAAAGGGGGGTAATGTTACCAGATGACATCGCCAGGTGGCCCTGCCCTTACCTATATAAGAACTGTCAAACAGCAAGAAGGCATTCGTCAGTCGTCCGTCAATGAGTGAAGAGCATTTTTTTTCCTATTCCAGTGTGGCAGGCAGCGTAATTGACGATGGATTTACATTTTTTATTTTTAATAATGGAATTGCCTCTGTGTTTTTATTACTTTTTGACACTTTTTGGTGAATGGGTAGGGGTACTATGTATCCCATACTCCTTCACATAGAGGGGCCAGTTTCCGATAAGCCCCCTGCCCTCATACCCCACAACCACAGCCCAAGGTTGTGGGGAAGAGACCCTTGTCACACATAATCCTTCACATGGGGGGGCCGATTCCAATAAGCCCCCTGCCTGTATACACCCACAACAACAGCCCAGGGTTGTGGGGAAGAGACCCTTGTCCCCATTAACATGGGGTCAAGGTGCTTTGGGTTGGGAGGCAGAGCCCCTAAAGCACCCGTCCATGTTGAGGGCATGTTGCATGGTATTGTTCAGGAGGGGGGGATTGCTCCCTCGTCCCCTCCCCTTTCCTGACCTGTCAGGCTGCATGTTTGGATAAGGGTCTGGTATGGATTCAAGGGGGACCCACACCATGTGTTTTTAAAAATTTGGGCGTGGGGTTCCCTTAAAATTCATATCGACTGGAGGGGGACCCCACATCGCACTGCAACCATGAGTCAGTTTAAATGGGATTTGACTCTTTTTTCTTTAGAAATTTCATTTTTTCTGCAGCATGTTCTATGCATGCTACCGATGCGCCACTTTACAGGCAGACTAAGGGGACCCCCAGGCACTATATTTAAAGGAATGTTTCATATTTTTTTTTTGCACTATAAGCATCATTAAAATCATTAAAAAAAATTTGATTTTTCCTGTTTGCGTCCCATAGTGTTCAATAAGGATCGCTGTTCGGGTCATAACTTTTCCCATTCGGGAGCTCTGCAGAAAACTGAACAGAGCTGTCAATAACAGAAAAACAAAAAAGAGGGCTCCAGCAGTATCACATCATCAGTACCATATTTTGACCCTTAGAGCCATATCATACTAGCAATCCTGTTGCCTTTCCAGAGAAGGGACCACAGACCCCTTTTACACATTTAGGTAAAAATAGCGCCTGTAAAACGCCTGTGTCCTTTCACACTGGGGCGGCACGCTTGCAGGAGAGTAAGCAAACTCCTGCAAGCAGCATTTTTGGGGCAGTGCGGGAGCGATTTATACACCGCTCCTCCACTGCCCCTTCCATTGGAATGGATACTAAACTAGTGCCGCTTTACCGCTAAGCTCGGGTGACCCCAATGTGAAAGGGCTCTATCAGAAAGAATTCTCCTCTTCTCCTGTGGCATTGACCTTCACTGGCGAGGTGTCACCCTGCTGCTGTTCCATTGCTGATTTTGCAACTTTCCAGCCAGCAAGGTAGTGATGCCGTAGGAGCAGTAGTCACTTGGTGATCCTGTTTCTGGTGATTTCAATGGTGTGACATGGTCCATAGGGCAAGGTGGATTTTAGAGAAAGAGAAAATATATTTTTAAAGAGATATTTTAATCCTCATGTGTGCAACATGCAAATCAAGCACATGATAAACAAAACATGCATAGGCTGCCTAATTGATGCACTATAAACCCAATTAAACAACCAAAGCATAGTTTCAAAATATTGACTATATGCAGGCAACTCATCACTAACAAATGTGGTTTGCTAAGCAGCCCATGTTTCAGCTAAACTAAGTTGTGGCATACCTAAAACAATGGCAGGATGTTTTCTAACGGTTTTAGAGCCTACATCCATTAACTTTTACATTTATATTTCATACAGGGACAATACTGCATTTGTATGCCATAATGTATGCTTTGTGGTTGTATTACAGCGCATGTGCATACATGTATGTTTTGGCCATGGCAAGTGTGTGTACACATTTTCTTATGCTGCTGTTTGCAGATGCAAATTGGAATCATAAAAACCCTAATATGCTCCAAGGGCATAGAGTGTGTATTTAAAGGAGTTGCTTCTGTTTGGCACATGTCATTTTCAGATTCAGAATCGTATAATGCCTGGCAAAGTATGTTTCAAAAAGCTTGTATAGTTCAGAAAGCTTGAATTTAAAGAGTATCATTTAAACTGCAGGCTTTGTGCTAACATACATATTAATAGCATTGTAGCATTTATGCTAACGCTTTCTCTAGCGAGTAACTCCTATAACTTTTGAGATAGTCTCTTTAGAACATGTACCTGGCTAGCTGCAGTTGGCCAGGTTCAAATAAGTAAATACTCCATACTTTGCTACTGTGATGCATAATGTATTTACTGACTGTTGTTCATTGGAATAGTATCATCTTTCTTTCACTAAAAAGCTGGTAGAGCATTTTTGGAGCATAAAAGATGCTAAGAAGATAAGAAGTGACTTTTTTTCTTTTAATTTGAAAATCTTTTCAAAACTTCCCTGCTGGTGACTCCATCTGTGCACTCATCTACCACCCGCTTTAATAATAGGTCAGAGTCACAGAATAATTTGGCTTAATTTATCTGCAAGCATAAATCCTCATTCATGAATTTATTTACTTAGGAGCAGATGCAGTTTGTTCATATTCCCTTCTTGCAAAGGAAGACTCTTCTCACACAGCATTCACAGCCTTAACTAAATATTTAACAGTAATTGAAAAGTCAAAAAATATGTGCATAGATTAGCCCCTTGGTTTTAAGTCTTAGACGATCAACCAACAGTTCTAATGTAACACACTGGGAGCAAATTTAGCAATTCCATAATCCAACCTCTTAACAATGTCTAATGCATCAATTTGCACATCAAAGCTTAAGTGTGTATTTACGAA
Source organism: Glandirana rugosa (assembly GCA_018402905.1). Lineage (NCBI taxonomy): Eukaryota > Metazoa > Chordata > Amphibia > Anura > Ranidae > Glandirana > Glandirana rugosa. Next base: position 783,856 of record BLSH010099361.1, on the reverse strand, counting down.
AAACATGTATAGGTGTTCATCCATCAAAACTGCATGTAAACTAGTTCTGTGTGAATGGGTGAAATTGAATGTTCTTCGACTATATTCTCTGCAGATTGAATGTGTGAATGTAAAAAATACTGCGTTAAGGCCAATAGATTGAGCTAAAATTATGAGCCAGATAGAGCTTTCAGTGTTATATAATTACCACTAGGTCTTTTACTATATAAATAAAAAAGATTGGACATAAGTGTCAGGGCTGGCCTTAGCCCTCTCTTCTCAGACCAAGTTGCTCAGCTGAGGGTTAATTGCCAGTCTCAACTTTCACACTGTCTCAACTGATGTTCATATCCTGCTCGTTAGCCAGCTCTCCTAGCTATATAAACTGCCTGGATCAGATCTCAGATGGCTTTGCCTGGTCAACATTTCTGGAGAAATCTCTGCTGTGTGTTCCTGTGAAAGACTTTGCCTGTTTGACATATCCTTCTGGTTGCTGGATTCAAGACCCTGCTTGGCTGACACTCCTCCTGGCTCCTGATCCTGCATTCCATTTGTTTGACCTCGCCGATTCCTGGACTCCTGTTTCACTGACTTGCTCTGATTATCCGTTTTGGTTACCGAACCCTGGCTATGTTTTGACCATGTTTACTCTGTTTATAACATTTTACCTTTTTATTAATAAGTGTGATTTTATTGCACTTCTGTCTTTGTCTGATTCATGGTTCCTTGCAATACGTTTCCTTAGCTCTTGTTAAAAACATATTAAGTAAATAAAGTTTCTTCATAAAATTGGGACAATGTGTAGCCATTGCCCCCTTGAGGGTTGCTGAATGTAGTGGTTCCACCCTTCACACTGCCCTCAATCACACTTTTCCTTCCATCCGGAGTCACAAAAGAGGCCGGTACTTTGTTTTGTTTTTTTTTTTATTAGGGGATTGAACCTGGATAGAGATTGGGATAGTTATGGGATGCCCAGTGGATTTATTCCAACTTGAATCGGAACATCTATATATACACATCCTGTATATACACACCTTCTCTTCCTACAGCACATACTTGCTTCTAAGACTCCTGTTCCACTCTCCTGCACAAAACTTGGTTCCGGCCTAGCTAGCACATGGTGAGGCCTGCTGCAGTTTTAGCACAGCCTTCGAGCCATCCATTACAGGCAGGGTCCACTGTCCCCCAAAGTGTAGCAAAGTACAGATGTGCTAGCTAGTCTGATGGACTACTGCTCTCAGCCCATCCTCTTCCAGGCTCTGCCAGCCCTTCCAGATGCAATGGCCTTCACCACTGCCACAATGACACCACAAACCCACACTGGCTTCTGCATCCTTCCCAGACTGTCTCTCACCCCAATCTTCTCCGGCATGCCTCTTCTCCATCTTCCCAGGGGGTGTGTCACTCACCGGCACCTGCTACTTGTAGTTCCTCCTAGAGATCTCGGTGATAGTGCTCTCTCCTGCTGTCCTCCTCCGCTCTCTCTCTGTGCCTCTCCACCAGGATCTCACTTTCTCCTCCTGGATGCACCCAAACTCTCCCAGGCTGAAGTCACCCCCCAGACTAGGGGCTCCCCAAGGCTCTGACAGCCTCCACACTATTCCATCTCTAACTCTTCTGTCCAAACTCTCCTCACAGACTGGGCTGAGCCCAGATACTTAAGGAGGCCTGCCTCCTGTTAATCCAGGTTGGGGATTTGTCAGAGCTCCTTAACATACCTCAGGAAGCTTCATCTACTTTTCCCCACCCTTTCTTCCAGAACTTTCTGAACCAGAAAGAGGGGTTACCAAGGGGTGTCACTACCTGTAGTCACCAGTCACTCCCTAGGCCACTCCCTGACCCAGAATCAAAAAAATCAGGCCTGACTGGAAGTCAGGCCTCACTAAATTTACCTCACCTTACACAAAAATCTCTCAGCACCAACCTATGGTAGAGGGCACTACAAATGTATTCTGTAACATGTATTTACTAAAATAAAAGTAAATAAATATATATTTATTTTCTGTGAAATGTACAAAGTCTATACTAGAAATGATCACTGATGTTATGACTGCTGATCAGAATTTTGAGGGCTTAAAATGCTAGGAGAATACAGATACCCCCAATATGGCCTCTTTTTGGAAAAAAAAGACACACCACATTTTTTGGTAAGAGGTGTGGTAAGTATTTTGAAGATTTCATTTTATTTTGCCATTTTTTGGGGAAAATGAAGAAAGTGAATGAAATATGTTTTATTTTAACAAAATTGACTTATTATTTCATTACACCATGGGATACCCATGGTGTAATGGTGTAATTACAACCCAAAACACATTATGTTATTCCTGTGTTTCATGGGGCATAAATTAGGCATCTGGTTTCTTGACTATCTTTTCCATTTTCAGAGGTCCTAAAGTACTGGGAGAGTGCAAACATCCTCAAATTGACTCCTTTTTGGAAAGCAAGTGGAAAGGTAAACGCTGGCACTATCTGTGATCAGCAACACTGGAAACACTGGCACTGTCTGTGATCAGAAACACTGGAAACACTGGCACTGGCTGTGATCATTAAATTGGAAACACTGGTGATGGCTGTAATTAGGCACTGGCTGTATTCTGACACTGGCTGTAATTTGGCACTGGTTGTAATAAGGCACTGGCTGTAATCAAGAATGAGCTGTAATCAAGCACTGGCTGTAAACTGGCACTGGCAGTAATCTTGGGCTAGCTGTAATCTGGTTCTGCCTGTAATCAGGTGCTGGCTGCAATTAGGTGTTATTACGAGGCAGTGATAAATCTCAAAAAATAAAAAATAAAAAAAATGAAATCAAAATAAATAAATTACATGAGAAAAATGAAATAAATTATAGTGAGCAAGCTAAGCATTGAATATAATTAATGTACAAACCTATACAAAAATGCAATATGCACACAAGTGAAACACTATATATATATATATATATATATATATATATATATATATATATATATATACACACACACACACACACACAGTATCTCACAAAAGTGAGTACACCCCTCACATTTTTTGTAAATATTTTGTTATATCTTTTCATGTGACATCACTGAAGAAATTACACTTTGCTACAGTGTAAAGTAGTGAGTGTACAGCTTGTATAACAGTGTAAATTTGTTGTCCCCTCAAAATAACTCAACCCACAGCCATTCATTTTTCTAAACCACTGGCAACAAAAGTGAGTACACCCCTAAGTGAAAATGTCCAAATTGAGCTTCTAGCAAGGCAGGGGTTGTCTTGGAGGTGTGTTTGGGGTCGCTATCATGTTGGAATACTGCCCTGTGGCCCAGTCTCCGAAGGGAGAGGATCCTGCTCTGCTTCAGTATGTCACAGTACAAGTTGGCATTCATGGTTCCCTCAATGAACTGTAGCTCCCCAGTGCCGGCAGCGCTCATGCAGCCCCAGACCATGACACTACCAACACCATGCTTGACTGCAGGCAAGACACACTTGTCTTTGTACTCCTCACCTGGTTGCCACCACACATGCGTGACACCATCTTAACCAAATACGTTTATTTTGGCATCATCAGCCCACTGGACATGGCTCCAGTAATCCATGTCTTAGTCTGCTTGTCTTCAGCAAACTGTTTGCGGGCTTTCTTGTGCATCATCTTTAGAAGAGGCTTCCTTCTGGGATGACAGCCATGCAGACCAATTTGATGCAGTGTGCAGTGTATGGTCTGAGCACTGACAGGCTGACCCCCCACCCCTTCAACCTCTGTAGCAGTGCTGGCAGCACTCATACGTCTATTTCCCAAAGACAACCTCTATAAGCAAAGAATGATTCACTGGACGGCCGCACGCCAAGCAGTAAAAGCAGCTTTATTGTAAATCCATAATATTCACAAAATCCATGGGTCAAACAGCAGACATACAAAGTGGGATCAGAGGAAACACACGAGCAGCTGACATGTTTCACGCCACGAACGGACGCTTAATCATATCTGAATGGATGTGTTCATCTCATTATGTGTTTAAATGGATCCAAGACCACCTACTTGAAGCTGGAGATAATGATGTATTTAATTGATTGACGGTGCCCAGTGATGCAGTGATATGATTATGTGTGCATGCTTTCAAGTCCTGATTAGAAATTAGCCTGCCTATGTTAAGCCCCTTGTTACCATAAAAGTACGACTGTAATATTATGTGACACCTAAGTAAGTATGTGTATAAAACTATTTCAATTGCATTAAATTAACAAAACAGTTATTTGGAAAGATGTGTATCTTTTGTGTCTGTTCCCTACTAGAGTAGTTATTAATTTGGAAGCACTAATCAATGTAATGAAAGAAGTTACCTATCTATAACATTTCCAGAACAATATAAAAGTGCCAATGTAAGTAGCAAAAAGTAAAAGCATATAGTAAGAGACCAAATGATACGTAGAATCGCTTGACAAAGCAAAGACAGAGTCCTCCACTTCTGTGAAAATATTAATTCAATGTAAAATTATGCCAGAAAATACACTCTCCTAGTGTGAAGTGATCCAAAGTGCCCTAATGAAAATATGCATTCCAAACTGTCATGATCCACAATTACAGAGCGTCTATGACAGGCATGTTAAAATCTAGTCCAATCCACCCAGCTCAACTTCTCTCTGCCACTTCAGGTGTTAACTGTCCAGCTCTCAGATGTTGCAAGCATGTACTGTATGTGTAAGGAAACATTCCTGCTATAGTGTAAATCCACAAAACACTTAATTTTAAAATTATTAAAATCCCTCACATTTGGAAGAATGTACCTCAAGAGATAAAGCCAGCTACAGTTCAAATCGGCATATACATGATGATGTCCCTGCATCCTGGCCCTGCCCCATACTTTAACATGCATTATATTCAACGCTTAGTTTGTTCATTATACTTTGTTTCATCTTTCTTGCATTATTTATTTATTTTGACTTAGCGCTGCCTCTTAGGGCCGGTTCACACTCACGTGGCCCGTTCACATCTAGGCGAATTGTCAGGCGACTTGAGTCGCCTGACAATTCGCCTCAATGCTGTGCAAATGGGACCGTTCTAATAGGAGCGAATCGCTTCGCTCTGCCTTAGAAAAATGGCCCCTGCACTATTTTCAGGGCGATCTCAGGCGGCTTGCATTGACTTCTATGATAGAAGTCTCCTAGCAAGCCGCTTTGAGATCGCCTCAAGCGCCGCATCGCGCCGCTCCAGTGTGAGCCGGCCCTTAGAAGCTCATTTGGTTATTATTTTGTTTATTAGAACATATGGCATGCTGCTCTGTCTCTTGATGGGTTTTTGGTTGTAGGCAAGGCCTATTTTTTATTTTCTTTGTAATTAGGTGTTGACTGTAAACAGGAGCTGGGTGTAATCTGACTCTGGCTGAAATCTACTTGTGGCTGTAATCTGGCACTAGCTCATCACTTGTAATAAACCATATAACAATCAACTTTTAGTTCAAATATATTTTTATTCAAAATGTTTCCAGTTACAAGGTAGAGTATGGACAGCAGTGTTATTATTAACAGTTTAACACTACAAAAGTGTAAATTGAAGAACAGAAGAAACAATCATCTACAGGAATAGGCAATAAGAAAAAGGATGGGAGGTATTGCTGTACTCTATTTAAGAAGAAAGGATTTAGCGAGGGAGAAGAGGAAAAGGTCCCTATGGGTAAGAAGATATGCGTTTAGGAAAGGCATCCACCAAGGAAGAAGCCAAGTATTTGGCTTGGTGCACTGAGTCTATAGGTTGGCTATTCACATCTTATAGTATGTATTGAATACAGCCTGACAGAATGGAATAATCATACAACATTCCCACTAAATATGAAGGTATGTGCCTTTCACATTTGAACACCACTAGCAGGTACTAGGAGTGGTAAGATGTATGCGATGGAGCTCTGCATGAGTCCTGTACCAAAGTGAAACAATCTTGTAATTTTCTTCCTGAAAGTAAGAGGACATGGAAAGTTTGTAAATGATCAACAACTTTTGCTCATAAAACTGGCCACACACCATGCAAATCAAATGTGTATTCTCTATTTAATCTACGGTACTTTAGATCTACCAAAACTATGTAGTAGCAATCTTAGCTAAAAACTCACCCAATTTGTATCTAGTCAGGTAAGCTTTCATATTACATTATTTTAGTAGTGTCATGAGCCCATAGTAACATTCATCTCCTATCTGTTTGCTTACCTCCTTGGTTGTGTCAGCCTAGAGGCTGTGCACATCACCACCTGTGGGCTAAGTAATCTCCTCTCAGTGAACTCCACCCCAGTCTCCAATTAAGGGAACACTATTTAGACCATGTGTTGCAAAGCCTTCTTGCCGATCAATGTTGTATGTGTTTGGCTTTGTGTGTGGTTGTTCCTGTCATATGCTTTGAGTCTATTTCTGTGTACCGACTTTTGGCTTGTTCTGACTATCCCTGCTTGCTGATACTCCAACCTTTGGCTTGTTCTCTGTTTCTCCTGCCTGATTGATACCCCAACCTTGGTGTGCTATCCTGTCTGCCCGTCTGCTTGTGGCCCTGACCTTTGGCTAAGGCCACTGACTATCCTTGCACTGCCTGCACTGCTGCTTCCTCTCTTCCACGTGTAGCCAGCCGAGCAGGAGCTAGGGGACCCCGGGGGCCACGACCTGGATCCAGTTGCAGCCAAGTCCATCCCCACCACCAGAGGCTCTGGTGAATACCTACTGGCTCTTAGACTCAGCACCCTGGGAAAACTGATGCACTAGCTCCCTGTGTTTCAGTGTCAGTGCTCCAGGGGCCTGTCTTCCCGTACCAGCCAGAGCTCATTAGCAGCAGTCAGCTATAGGTCCACAACCTTAGCGGTGCGCTTCGCACTTCAGTGGTGCAATCCGCACCCCAGCGGTGCGCATCTGTTACCTGACCCCAGGTGTCGTGACAGTTTGATCGGCCATGGACCAGGCTGATGTGCGGCTACCTGCAGATTATCCGCTCCAGGGCATAGTAAGCAGACTGGAAAATGGGGAGTCTAATCAAACTCAGGTGATGCAATTCCTACAGGATTTGGTGTCCCACTTTGACCAGCTGCAGGCCTCCCTAGGACCTCCAGTCCAACAAACTCAACCGCAGCCTGCGGCCATATCAGTTCCAGCTACACTCGCAGCCGTAACCCATTGCAATTACTGACTCCGTCCCATTACTCTGAGGACTCTAAGGACTGCAGAGGGTTTCTCAGAAGACACCAGCATTCCTTGGTCCCTAGTCAGCCTGAAATCCCCTCTTTGCAATTCGTGGAGCATTCCCTGCCATCTGAGGAACACATGCAGCTGGGCTGGACCAGGCTATCCCCCAAGGAGCGTGCTAAGCACAGAACTTTGGGCCTGTCTCTCTACTGTGGGGGCAAAGGTCATTCTCGTGACACTTGCTTGCTGAGTCCGGGAAACGCTCAGGTCTAATACGTCTGAAAGGTGGAGTATTGGACCCGGAAACCTCACCTTCGTATCTCCTTCTGTCGATGTCCCTTCACATCGGTGGCAATTTTATGGACCTGAAAACGGCTTTTTCCATGAAGCTTAACCTTTCGCCTCTCGCCACTCCATTGGTGATCTTGGCGATCAATGGAACGGTTCTTCCAGGTGGCCCTATTCCCTTCCAGACCCTTCCAGTTAAGATGTCAGTAGGAATACTCCACCAGGAGGAGATATCCTTTTTTGTCCTACCTAAGCCCTCAGCCCCCATCATATTAGGTCTTCCCTGGTTACAGCTCCATTCCCCACATGTTGACTGGACTTCCGGGCAGATATTGGCTTGGGGTTCCTCCTGTTTTTCGTTCTGTCTACTCAAGGTGGTCCCGAAGAAGAGACTTCCTGTTGCCACCACGTCAGCTTCTTCTACCCTTCTTATTGCATATAGTTATTTTCGGGATGTCTTCTGCAAGAAATCAGCTGAAGTGCTTCCTCCTCACAGGTCCTTTGACTGTGCCATTGACCTTGTTCCAGGAGTGATTTTGCCCAGAGGTCGTACCTATCCTCTGTCCATCCCTGAGACCCAGGTCATGTTTGAGTATGTCACTGAAAACCTACATTAAATGTTCATTCAGAAGTCCTCGTCACCGGCGGGAGGAGTAGGATTTTTTTTTGTTGCCAAAAAGGATGGCACCTTAAGGCCTTGCATTGATAATCGAGGTTTAAACGCGGTGACAATCAAGAACCGATACCCCTTACCCCTAATCTCTCAGCTATTCGACAGGTTGAAAGGCACCTCCATCTTTACCAAGTTGGATCTCAGTGGAGCCTACAATCTGATCTGGATAAGGGAGGGTGATGAATGGAAAACCACGTTGAACATGAGAGGCGGGGATTACCTGGTTATGCCCTTTGGGCTGTGTAACGCCCCAGCTGTATTTCAAAACTTCGTCAATGAGGTCTTCAGGGATTTGCTGTATCAATTTGTGGTCATCTATCTGGATGACATTCTAATCTTTTCAGAGAATATGCTTGTCCACAGAAACCATGCCCGGGTTGTACTCCAGCGCCTTAGGGAAAATAACCTGTATGCCAAGCTGGAGAAATGTTCTTTTGAATGTTCTGAGGTCCTGTTTCTGGGATTCTTTGTTTCCAATTTGGGTCTTCATATGGATCCCGAAAAGGTCTTGGCCATTACCAACTGGCCTCTTCCTGCCAGCCTCAAGGCCACACAGCGATTTCTTGGGTTCTCCAATTATTATAGGCAATTTATTAAGAACTACCCTTCTATTGCTGCGCCTACTATTGCCTTGACCAAGAAAGGTGCTAATGCCAAGGAATGGCCTCCTGAAGCTATCGCTGTGTTCCATGATCTAAAACAAGCCTTTGTTTCTGGTCCTCTCTTGAGGAGACCTAATCCTGAGGACCCATTTTTTATTGAAGTGGACGCTTCCTCTACTTGAGTAGGAACGGTGCTTCTTCAATTATCTGAGAATAAACAACAACCATGTGCGTTTTTTCCAAAACATTTTCTCTGGCAGAGAAAAATTATGCTATTGGCGATTGGGAGATTCTTGCAATTAAATTGGCATTAGAGGAATGGCATCATCTCTTGGAGGGTTCCCCTCACTCCATAACGATCTTCACTGATCATAAAAATTTACAGTACTTGCAGAATGCTAATCGACTGAATCCCAGACAGGCCAGGTGTTTGTTCTTTTCCCGTTTCAATTTCATGACCACGTACAAACCTGGTTCCTGCAACAGTCAGGTTAATGCACTCTCTAGGTCTTTTGACATGCTGGATGAGGAGCCCACCTCTGAACCTGGTCCGATCAAACTGCCATGACACCTGGGGTCAGATGACAGATGCACACTGCTGGGGTGTGAATCACACCGCTAAGGTTGTAAAGTGCACCACTAAGGTTGTGGACTTATAGCTGACTGCTGCTAATGAGCTCCAGCTGGTACAGGAAGAGAGGCCCCTGAAGCACTGACACTGAAACACAGGGTAGTGCATCAGTTTACCAAGGGCACAGAGTCTAAGAGCCAGTAGGTATTCACCAGAGCCTCTGGTGGTGAGGATGGACTTGGCTGCAACTGGATCCAGGTCGTGGCCCCCGGGGTCCCCTAGCTCACGCTCAGTTGGCTACAGGTGGAAGAGGGGAAGCAGCAGTGCAGGAACAGCAAGGATAGCAAGTGGCCTTAGCCAAAGGTCAGGGCCACAAGCAGACAGGGACAGACAGGAGAGCACATCCAGGTCGGGGTACCAAGCAGACAGGAGAAACAGAGAACAAGCCGAAGGTCGTGGTATCAGGCAGGCAGGGATAGTCAGAACAACTAAAAAGGCTGTACATGGAAATAGACTCAGAGCATACGACAGGAACAACCACACATGAAGCCAAACACACACAACATTAATCGGCAAGGAAGCTTTGCAGTACATGGTGTTAAATAGGGTTTCCTTAATTGGAGGCTGGGGTGGAGTTCACTGAGAGGAGATTACTTAGCCCACAGGTGGTGCTGTGCATGGCCTCTAGGCTGACAAAACCAAGGAGGTAAGCAAACAGACAGGACATGCATGTTACTATGGGCTCATGACAAGTAGCTTTGATCAGACTGCAAGATGTATGGCCAGCTTAAAAGTATAATTGGTTATAAACTTATAAGTGAACATTGTAGCATATTACAATAAATCTTTATTAGACCTATAAATAAAATGAAACAACTGGATACTTCCAAGAGATAACCAATCCTCCATGACCACTTATCTTTTAAAATATTTAGGCAACATTAACATTCTTACATTAGAATAAAATAAAAGATCAATTCAGCTACCATGTTACAACTGGGACAGAAATACTGATTTCATATTAAGAACTGTAATCTAAGAGCTTTAAGAGCTTCCTCTAAGAAGGAAATGCTAGGACAATTATAAGGAGGACCAATAATGCAAGCTCTTGAGTTATATGTTGTATTTCAAAGAATATTGCTACCACTGCACTCAGGAGAAATGCCATGAACATCATATGTTGTAATTAAATTTCCTGAAAGCATATGACAAAGTTCTGCATCAGAGGTTAATGAATACAGGGCAGTATGATAGAATCAAAAATGACAGACTGAATTGAATGTTGGCGATCCTCCAGAAGCCCAAGAAATAAAAAATGAAACCTATTTCTTTTAAGCACATTCACTGAATGCTATTGGGACAGTGATAGTGACTTTGCTCTCATAAAGTTTTAATAAAGACTCCCAGTAGAAAGATACTGTATCATTGCATTTTCTTTTGAATGTTTACACAAGTCTAATTATTTATATTAGTGAGACAAAGTGTTTTTCTTTTTTTAACTTGCTATATGGTATATTACTCAAGAAGCCCGAAAGAAAGAGCAATAATACCTATGAAGGTTACAAATTTGTACATAATTATGTGATGTGCCATCTATAGAGCAATAACACCAATAAAGTTTAGAAATGCACATGTAGTAATTTGATATGTCATCCATGGGATGCTATTTTATTTTAACAAGGACCCTGTGATACTTTCAAAATCTTTTTTCATTTTTTTTTTAAATCTCACACATACTGTCGGGTTACACATGCTGAAATTCTATTTACTAGCCTTTGGCAGAAGTAGTGCCTTGTTATTTTTTTTACTACAGGTATAGTAATGAGTAGGGATGGGCCGTATGACCCCCTGTTCGGCTCGCACCAGAAGTTTCAAACATTGTGAAAGTTCGGAAACCGAAAAACGAACCCCATTGAAGGGATGAAAAATCAAACGTACCCATTTTGAAGGGTTATTTGCAAGTAATTGGGCATACAATGGCTCTTGGGTCCCGGTACTGCCCTTGGGGACACGTATCAATGAAAAAAAAGTGTAAAAAAACATCATTTTCAAATGAGCAGTGATTTATTGATGCTTAAAGTGAAAGCATAAAAAAAGAAAAATTCCTTTCAATGTAGTGCCTGGGGGGTCCCCTTAGTCTACCTGTAAAGTGGCACATCTTTACTGTGTATAGAAGCTTCTGCAGCAATAATTGCATTTATAAAGCTAAAAAAGTGACATTTTCCCTGCAAGCTTTCTTTATTTTGTAAGCAATGGTTTGGAGAGCCAGTATGTATGATAAGGTCACAATGTAGTGCACTGGCTACAAAATTAGAGACTTTTTGGATAAATTCTAGTGTCTCTTCCACAGGCTTTGGATAGAAGTACCGGGTGTGTAAAAATTGGTCTTTGGGCGTCAGTGGCACCTTCACACTCTAACCCTATAAGAGGTACTCTTGATAAAAGCAAAAATTGGCCTGAAATTATATGCACCTGTCAAACAGGTGCAGAAAAATTGGTCTTTGGGTGTTAATTGTGCCCAGGAAACCTACACCAAAAACATTCTTCCAGATGAAATCAACACCCACAATGCTAGAAGTCCTGCAGAGATTCCACATCCCAAAAACATTTAATCAGCGACATTGGCATCAGGGCTTCATAGCTGCCGGTAATCCAGGACTGATTCATTTTGATAAATGTCAGACGGTCCACGGAGTCTGTGGACAGACGTGTTCTATTATCAATAACAAAACCTCCAGCAGCACTGAATGCTCATTCTGAAAGCACGCTGGATGCAGGGCAGCCCAATTGCATACTGGGCAAGTTCTGGCCAGTGGTCTATTCTTATGACCCAGTAAGCCAGTGGATCGTCGACTGGAAAGCTCTCCATCTCTGTTTTCGCCCCTAGATAATCGTCCTCCATGTGATGCAGACGCTGCCGATGGGATGTGGAAGCTGACAGCCCTAGGCGGTGAGGACTAAAAAAATTGAGAAATGCATCACTTAGGCAGCCGCCTTCTCCACCGATCCTCTCTTCCACCTCTCCTCTCTTGACCAACAGAAGCCTCAATACTATGTTTTCCACTACGCTGTAACCTACCAAACTCAGGAAAAGCATTCAATAAATTCCTCTTTAAGGTGTCCTCAAAAGATTTCATCTTTTGCACTCTGTGGGGAAGGGATGAGTTCTGAGACTTATCCCTTGTAACGGTGGTAAAGGAGGGCTGCCAACCAATAGGGATCTTTCTCCTTTACGCTACATATTCTTGGGTCCCTTCACAGGCTTTGAAGCATGAGGGAGCCCATGCACTGCAAATTTGCGGAGGCATAAGAAGCAGACTCCTCGGGTCCACTCAGTATTATAGTATCTGGAACTGCCTCCTCCCAGCCACGTACTACTCCCAAGGTGTATGGGTATGGAAAACCATCTCTTGCTGTTTGACGTAAGTCTTCCTCTGCTTCAATGCCTCCAAAACTGCCAGAATACTCCTTCTCCTCCTCCTCCTCCTCTCTCCTCTTGTGTGTTCTCTGGTGTAGAAACAATGGTATCTGCTTAAAGTGGTCCTTGAGAGGAAAGGAAGTCCTCCTCTTCCTCCCCCTGCTCTTCCTAAAATGCCCTGTTCATAATGCCAAGTAGAGTCTGCTCCAGCAGGAACACGACAGGGATTGTGTCACTGATACATGCATTGTCAAGGCTCACCATCATTGTGACCTCCTCAAATGGTGACAGTACAGTTCATGCATCCTTTATGAGAAGCCATTGGTGTGGGGAAAAAAAGCGGAGCCAGCCTGAGCCTGTCTTGTGCCATACTCACACAGATACTCGTTGACGGCCCTCTGCTGCATGTGCAGCCACTGCAGCATTTGCCAAAGTCGAGTTCCACCTGGTAGGCATGTCACAAATCAAGTATTTTATGGGAAAGTGGAATTCTCGCTGAATTTCAGCCAACCGAGCACTGGTTGTGTATGACCGCCTGAAATGGCTACAGACTCTTCTGACCTGCATTAGCAGATCTTCCAACCCTGGGTACCTATTTAGGCAACGCTGCACCAACAAATTGAGGACATGTGTCAACTTTTCCTGTCTAAGGGTGGATAGGAGGTTTGTGCTGCATGGCATCTTTTAGCCTGACTCATTGAAGAGCCCCTTGAACGCTTAAGGGGTACCTGAGGTTTATAGGACAATTCAGCAGAGGAGGGCATGGAGGAGGAGGAGGAGGGGGGTCACCAGCTGTATGGAGACATGGGGGCACAACAAGTTGCAGCACTGAGCCCTGTCATGCATCCTTACAAATTGCAAGCAGAGTTACCCAGTGTGCTGTGAACTAAATATATCATCCCTGCCCATGCTTGCTGGACCACGTGTCAGCAGTAACATGGATTTTGCGGCTGATTGCCTTGCCAAACGATTCCACAACATTGCCTTCCACATGATGGTAGAGAGCTGGAATGGCCTTACGTGAAAAGAGATAGCAACTGGGAACCTGCCATTGTGGTACAGCACATTCTTCAAATTCACGGAAGGGGCAAAATCCACCAGATGGAAAGGCATGTAGATGTAGAGGCAGCAGCTTTGACTAGCTTGCATTTAGATGCTGGGCATGTGGGTGGCAGTGACTATTTTTTTTTTTCGCTGCAGCAGATGGGGCAAAGAAATTTGCCGGCTATAGTCTACAGCTGGTGGTGTGCTGCAGGCAGATGTGCTGCAAGGACCTAGGACACCCTGTGCTATACCATCATCCCTGTCAGTGGAGGCTGCTGTGAGGTCATGAGTAGCGCTCATGAAGGGTGGGTGGAAGATGATGTGGAGGAAGATGATGAGGTCCTAGACCCCACATGGAATGAAGGTCATGCGAGTGACGTGTGCAGTTTGGAGGAAGAGGTGGTGGTCGCACAGAGGCACCAGCACAGCAAAAGAGGACGCAGGTTGCAAAAGTGGAGCGAGCGTCCCCTAGATAGTATGCCTGCTACTACCCACCGCACCCAGGGACCTAGCACACCAAAGACAGCTCAAAGGCATTCCCCGGCGTGGCAGTTCTTCAGACAATATGCTGACGACAAGACACGAGTGGTTTGCACGCTGTGCAATCAGAGCCTGAAGCGAGGCATAAATGTACTAAACCTGAGCACAACCTGCATGACCAGGCATCTAAATTCAAAGCACGAGCTGCAGTGGAATAAGTACCTCAAAATCCAAGAAAGGTCTCGGCCTCCTCCTGATTCCTTTTCTGCTGCTGCCTTGGCCTCTTCCTCCTCCTCTACAGTGTCAGTGTCACCTGCCACCCAGCAAACAGACGATGTGACAGCAACGCCACCATGTCCACCACCATCCCCAAGCATTTCCACATTGTCCCATGGAAGCTTACAGCTCTCCATCTACCAAACACTGGAGAGAAAGAGGAAGTACCCCCCCACCCTCCCGCGATCCCTGACCCTGAATGCCAGCACTTCAAAATTCCTGGCCTTTGAAATGCTGCCATTCCGTCTGGTAGACACGGACAGTTTTAAAAACCTGATGGCGGTGGCTGTCCCACAGTATGTGGTTCCCAGCCGCCACTACTTTTCCAGACGAGCCATCCCTTCCCTGCACAAACAATTCGGGGACGAGATCAAGTGTGCACTGTGCAATGACATCTGTGATAAGGTGCACATAACCACTGACATGTGGACCAGTAAGCATGGGCAGGGATGCTATATCTCGCTAACTGCACACTAGGCAAATGTAGTGGCGGGCGGGCCTGAGGCAGCTAGCCGTCCTTCCACCACCGAGGATTGCAGGGCATTTCTCTTTGCCTCCTGTTGCCTCCTCCTCCTCTACCACATCCTCATCCGCTCAGCGTAACACCTTCACCATCAACTTCAGCACATCCAGGGGGAAACGACAGCAGGCTGTTTTAAAACTGATATGTTTGGGGGATAAAGCTGCTGCAGAAAGTGCGGGCCGTCTGTTCGCACTTTCGGCGTTCTCACCCTGCTGCTGCTCGCCTGTCTGCACTGCAGTGGAACTTCGGGCTTCCCACTCACCGCCTCCTATGCGACATGCCCACAAGGTGGAACTCAACCTTGCACATGCTGGAGAGACTGTGCGAGCAGCAGCAGGCAATAGTAGAGTTTCAGCTGCAGCACGCACGGGTAATTCGCTCTGCGGAACAGCACCACTTCACCACCAATGAGTGGGCCTCCATGCGAGACCTGTGTACCATATTGCAGTGTTTCGAGTACTCCACCAACATGGCCAGTGCCGATGATGCTGTTATCAGCGTTACTATCCCACTTCTATGTCTCCTTAAAAAAATACTTCGGGCGCTGATGGAAGAGGATGTGGCACAGGAGGAAGAGGAGGAGGAAGAGGGGTCATTTCCACGGTTATCAAGCCAGTCATTCACAAGTGGCTCGGAGGGTGAGTTCCTGCACCAGCATAGGCCAGGTAAAAAATTTTCAAGCCAGGGCACGGTTCTGGAGGATGAGGAGGACGAGGAAGGTGATGAGGAGGAGGAGGAACCGTGTTCACAGCAGGGTGGCGCCCAACACAGCTTGTGGGCATCACTGGAGCGTGGCTGGGGGGATACAGAGCAGCCTGGCACACGAGTGACTACATGCTGCAGTGCCTGCTCAACGACAGCCGAGTTGCCCACATTGTAACTTGTGCTGATTACTGGGTGGCCACCCTGCTGTATCCCCGTTACAAGGACAACGTGCAGTCCTTAATTCCCTCACTGGAGCGTGATCGGAAGATGCGCGACTACAAGCACACGCTGGTAGACGCGCTGCTGAGGGCATTCCCAAATGACACAGGGGGCCCAGTGGAAGCACAAGATGAAGGCAGAGGAGGAGGAGGAGGAAGAGGTCGCCAACGCAGCTGTGGCACCACCAGCACCTAAGAAGGCAGGGTTAGCATGGCCGAAATGTGGAATAGGTTTGTCAGCAGCATGCCACCACAAACAGCACCACCAGCTGATAGGCAACGTCTTAGCAGGAGGCAGCATTTCAGCAACATGGTGGAACAGTATGTGTGCACACGCCTACACGTACTGACTGATGGGTCTGCCCCATTCAACTTCTGGGTCTCCACGTTGGGCACATGGCCTGAGCTTGCCCTTTATGCCTTCGAGGTGCTGGCCTGCCCTGCAGCCAGTGTATTGTCTGAACGTGTGTTTAGCACGGCAGGGGGCGATATCACAGACAAGCGCAGCCGCCTGTGCACAGCCAACGTGGACAAGCTAACGTTTATTAAAATGAACCAGGCATGGATCACACAAGACTTGTCTGTACCTTGTGCAGAATAGACATTTAGACCGGCCTCACACAGCCATTGGTATACTTGTTTTTTTGAATATGTCTCAATATTTTGGGGGCTACCCCAATTAGAAAAAAAAACAAACAAACAAAAAACAGTGTTGGCTACCTCCTCCTCCTCCTCCTCCACCATCACTTCCACCTACACTGCCACGGTCATGGCCTAGTCAACCTCTAGGCTCCTACTCCACATCCACCTCCTCCTTCCATTTTTATTGTTTTTATGTGATTTTAAGTTATTTCCCTATCCACATTTGTTTGCAGGGCACTTGTCCTACTCTTACCCCCATTTTGCTTCCTTTTGCAGCTCTCTAGCCCTTTCCAGAACTTTTTTAGAGCCATTTTTGTGCCCGAAAGTTCGGGTCCCCATTGACTTCAATGGGGTTCGGGGTCTGGGGTCAAGTTCGGGTCAAGTTCGGTACCGAACCCGAACTTTTCCGCAAAGTTCGGCCAAACCAGACGAACTCGAACATTCAGGTCTCCGCTCAACTCTAGTCATGAGGTATAGCAGGGGCAGACTGAGGTGAGTAAGGAGGAGGGACATATTTGTGCCCCTTTTGTGTGGCTTTTAGGTGCTCTTGCCAATGGGTTGAGAGGTGGGAGGTTAGATGCCTTGTCAAGCATGTGGTACCAAAATGGCTGGCATTTTTGCCACGCTTGATGTGCTTGAGACAAAGTTTGAAAATTACACAAACAGCGCAATTTGTTTTATCACAAACAGTGCAATCAGCTGCACATGTACTGAAACAGGCCCAGACAGCTGAGCTGTGGAAAGTGGGTCGGGAGATAACAGCTCTACCTTGTGATGGAATAGGGTGGCTGCTCTCTACTCTTCCATGATGGCTGCCTCATTGGGGTTGTGACTCACCCTCACTTTCCTCCTCTGCTGTGTCTGGAACCCAAGTGACATCAGTGACATCATCATCATCTCCTCCATCCTCATTACTACTGGAGGATCGCAATACACTGTGGCTGGGGGGAACATGAATGCCAATTTGTGTACCAGTGTTCTCCCCTCTCTGTAGGCTCATGTTCCTGCCTTCCACAACCTCAGATCCAACATCTGAATCAAGTAATGGCTCTGCATTGTCAAGGAGCAAGTGGCTGATGCTGTGTTCAAATAACTCAGTTGACTCCTCCATGCCTGATTCTGGGGCTATGGCAAGAACAGCTGGGGAAAATGAGGCAGGTTTAGCCACTCTGGCAGCTGCAGGGGACTGTGCACTAGTTTTTGCTTGGGTGACAGAGGATGAGGAGGAGGAGGATGGTTTATTAAGCCAGTCCACCACCTCCTCTGCATGCTGTGGCTGGATAGCACAGGCAACATCACTAAACAGAAGAAATAATGCCCTGCCTGAGGACTGATCACATCCACCTTTGCATGTGGACACATAAGCTGCTGGCCCCCTTACAATGCCATAGGAACATCTGCCTCTCCTTGTTGTCCTCCCAGACATGATGGGGACGGTGCTCATTAACAAAATGTAATTAAGATGTGGAAATGTGTATGTGGTGCACTTTAATCAATGGAAAATGGTGTTTGGTGCACTTTAACTTGAGTACTGACTACACAGACACACTCCACGGATACACTATAATATACTGCAATATACTGTGTCAAACGTGCAGTAATACAAAGAAATATACTATGTTTAATGTGCACTAATGCACTGAAATATACAGCGTTAAACTTGCAGTAACGTACTGAACTATACTGTGTTAAATGGAAGGTAATACACTGAAATATACGACGTTAAACTTGCAGTAACACACACAGATATATGTTATTAAACTTGCAGTAACGCGCAAAATTATACGGCGTTAAACTTGCAGTAATGCACAGAAATATATGGCGTTAAACTTGCAGTAACATACTGAAATATACGGGGTTAAACTTGCAGTAACGCACTGAAATATACTGGGTTAAACTTGCAGTAACGCACAGAATTATACGGCGTTAAACTTGCAGTAACGCAATGAAATTTACGGCGTTAAACCTGAAGTAACACACAGAAATATATGGTGTTAAACTTGCAGTAACGCACTGAAATATACGGCGTTAAACTTGCAGTAATGCACAGAAATATATTGCGTTAAACTTGCAGCAACGCACGGAAATATATGATGTTAAACTTGCAGTAACACATTGAAATATACGGTGGTAAACTTGCAGTATCGCACAAAATTATATGGCATTGAACTTGCAGTAATGAAATATACGGAGTCAAACTTGTAGTAACACACAGACATATATGGCGTTAAAAATGTAGTAACGCACAGAAATATACGGCGTTAAAATTGCAGTAAAGCACAGAAATATATGGCATTAAACTTGCAGTAATGCACAGAAATATATGACGTAAAACTTGCGGTAACACACAGAAATATACAGCATTAAACTTGCAGTAACACTCAGAACTATATGGTGTTAAACTTGCAGTGACGCAATGAAATATATGGCATTAAACTTGCAGTAATGCACAGAACTATATGCCGTTAAACTTGCAGTAACGCAATGGAATATACAGCGTTAAACTTGCAGTAATGCACAAAAATATATGACGTTAAACTTGCAGTAAAACACAGAAATATATGGCGTTAAACTTGCAGCAATGCTACTAAATATACTGTGTTAAATGGTCACTAAACTCACACTGCCTGAACTGTCCCTAGATTCACACCAGCGGCATTCCAAGGGGGGCGAGGGTGCGGTCCACCCCAGGTGCCACACATTGGGGGGTGTGAGCCTGGGGGTTTGCAGCAGGGCTGATCCTGGGCACAGGTGCCACGAGCTGAGGCAGAGGGGCCTGACCAGTTCAGTAGGGAAGGAAGCGGGTGGGTGGAGGCAGAGAGAAGGTGCACGATCTGCAGGTTGTAGCAATTTAATAAAAATACTTTCCCCAGCTTAGCGGACTCTTTCTTCACTTTTGGGTGCTGCCGTGCAGTAATCTCCTGTGCGATAAGTACATGATGGTCTGCCCGGCGGATTGATATAAGAGAGGTTGGGACTGTCATGTACTTATTGCACAGGAGGTTACTGCACGGCGGCACCTAAAAGTGAAGAAAGAGTCCGCTCAGCTGGGGAAAGTTTTTTTAATTGTTACAGCCTGCAGATCACGCTCTCTCTGCCTCCACCCACCCCCCTTTCCTTCTGGGGGATGCCCCTGACTAGGATGGCTAGCCAGGCCCCAGCAGTCAGGCCCCAGACCCCATATGACAGACCCCTTACACCAGACCCCATATGCCAGATGTCAGACCCCAGATGTCAGATGCCAGACCCCAGATGCTAGACCCCAGACATCAGACCCCAGCAGCCAGGCCCTAGCAGCCAGGTTCTACCAACCAAGTCCTCAGCAGCCAGGCCCCAGTAGTCAGGCCCCAGCAGGCAGGCTCCAGCAACCTGACTCCAGCAGCCAGGCCACAGCAGCCAGGTCCCAGCAGCCAGACCCCAGCAGCCAGACCCCAGCAGCCAGTCATCAAGCTTCGTGCACTGCAAATTTTGTCTAGGGGGTGCCAGATATAGGAACCGTTATAAAAATTAGGAAAAAGGGAAAGGGAGGAGAAGAATTCTCCAAGAAGCGGTCTGTACCTCTATAAAAGTAGGTGGAAACACACCGTGGGTTATACTTCAAATAACATACCTTATTAAATAACAAATTACCAATATGACACAAAATTGCATAGTCACAATTAAAAATTGACAACGTTGTCCAACATTAAAAACACTCCCCACTGGGCCCGGTGTGTATAAAATGTAGTCTGGCTATATATGTAAATAAATTGCAGAATAAGAGGGTGTTACATGGATACTGGGAAACCATTCATAAGCACAATCATATCATGACTGCAGCGTGCTGTATTGAAAGGACCTCCAGTTCCATCAATTACCCTTGTAACAATTACATAATAGCCATAGGGGCTAAGCCATCAGCTTATATATCAGACTTATTACAATGGTGATTTCTCAAGATCATTGGTGAGCACTGGGTATCTTGGTTTTACCAAGTGCTCCCGTTATATTGAGGCGGCTAAAGCAAGTTGCAACAGTATAGCCAAGAGGTCTGTGCGTCTGTGGCTCAATGGCCAATATTGTGATGTGTAGAAAGGCAAAGGTGACACATAGATCCTACAAGGTGGCTATAAACGTATCAACTGTGGTCGAGCAGTTACACTGCAGATAGTAAGTTGGAGTGTTGGCAATTCAATAGCCAATATCGTTGTATGTAGGCGTGTAAATTGATACACAGATTCTGTAGTGTGGCTGGGAGTGCAATCGCAACAGGGCAATATATAACACCGGGATGCAGTGATCAACTGATGGTGTGACAGTCTATTGCAGGTATATTATCAATTCACTGTCTCGTAGCGTTATGGTTTGTCAAAGTTATTCATGAATTCACACCTTGCAGCACATTTGTTCAGTTATAGTCTCATGAGTAGAGACTGCACTCAGGGTTTGTAGATATCTCATTGTAGGGAAGATGAAGTAATCATCTATTGGTGGTAGGGTTTTGGCTCCTGTGTTCATTTCTATTCAGCCCAGAGATGATCCCTGTTAGCAAGGGAATGTGGGGGTGATGGAGGCTGAGTCCGCCGGTCCTCCGTGCGGATCCCTCCAGGTGTCCAACGATGATTCCTGTTGAAAAGGGAATACAGGGGTAATAGAGATTCGATCCGCTGGTCCTCCGTTAGGGTCTCTCCGGGTGTTGTAGCCCTGATCATTCACTCCGTATCCAGTTGAAATCTTGGTGTTGCAGGTTGCCTGGCCAATATTTCAAACGAAGAAGATTTGGGATTTGATCCGTAGAGGAGAAGTCACAAATAAAGTATCTCATTCATGCCTCAAACATGGTGGGACCAGTGGGTGTGTAGGGGCTTTCACCAACATGTTTTAATTACTTCATGTAACTTTCTTCAGGGTATACTCACCAGATATAGGATCCGCCCTGGGTGCCAAATGACCTAGGTATGCCCCTGATTCACACTAATGTAATTGTGTGATTAATGAATGGTGGTCACTCACTACACTCACACTGACTGAACTATCACTAGATCACACTAATGTAAAGATGAATTGGGGGCACTCACTACCTGTCACGCACCTGATGGTGGAGTCTGTCTTATGCAGGAAGCAACCACTTTTATGGCCCTGGTTGTTGGTGTGAACGGTCTGGTAGAGGCTCGTGCAGGTAGTAGAATAGTGATGCAGGCTGGGTCAGTAACTGGCAATGCGATACAGAAGGTGCAGGCAGAAGAGTCATCAGGTACAGGCAGAGTCATTAACAGGCGGGCAGCAAAGGTACACAGGGATCAGGCAGAAGAGTTGTCGTGGGCAAGCTGGGGGTCGGTGCAGGCAGAGATCAAACAAGGTCAAGAGAAGCCGAGTCACAGAAACAGATAATCAGGTAGTGGGTCGCTCAGGAGCCTAAAATACAAATGTATTTTAGACCAAGATGGGGTGCGTGGCTCCTTCCAAAAGGTATCTCCATTCTTCCAAGGCTTATTCAATGGCCAATAATTCTCTATCTCCCACATCATAGTTCTTTTCAGGCGCTGTGAGTTTGCGGGAGAAAAAGGCAACTGGATGAAGCAGAGCTTTGGAACCCTGTCTTTGAGATAATACGGCTCCAATTGCAGTCTCAGAGGCATCTACCTCCAGTACGTAGGGCAGCTCTGAGTTTGGATGTTTTAGTATAGGTGCGGAGGTGAAGCGCTCCTTGAGGGCTTGAAAAGCCATTTGAGCCTTAGAAGACCAAGGAAAATGTGAACTTTGCTTGGTAAGTTGCGTAATTGGCGATATGTTAGCCAATAAATTCCTGTAGAAATTGGAGAACCCCACAAAACATTGGACCCCTTTCTTATCCACTGGTGCAGGCCAATCTAGGATGGCTGAGACTTTCTGTGGATCCATTGTGATGCCTGTGACGGATATAATGAAACTAAGAAATTGGATACTGGGACGCTCAAAAGCGCACTTCTCCGCTTTGGTGTATAAACCGGTAATGCAGGAGACGACTCAGGACACTGTGGACGTGGTTGCAGTGTTCTTCCAGGGAAGAAGAGAATATCATCAAGGTAAATGATAACAAATAAGTTCAGATAGTCTCGGAACACATCATTGACTAGATGTTGGAAAGTCACTGGGGCATTACAGAGCCCAAAAGGCATGACAAGATATTCAAAGTGTCCGAAACGGGTTCGGAAGGCGGTTTTCCACTCATCACCTTCCCTAATTTGGATGAGGTTGTACGCCCCAAGGAGATCCAGCTTGGTAAAGATTGTAGCAGACCCTAGTCTCTGAAAGAGTTCTGGAACTAAAGGCAGAGGGTAACAGTTTTTGACCGTTATTTTATTTAGTTCCCGGTAGTCAATACAAGGCCGTAGGGTGTGGTCTTTCTTCTCAACGATGAATATTCCGGCCCCTACAGGGGATGTGGAGGGCCGGATGAAGCCCTTCTCCAAATTGTCATCGAGGTAGGCCTTGAGGGTGGAAAGTGCTAACTCGGACAACGGATAAATCTGACCAAAGGGAACTTCTGTCCCGGGTAAAAGTTCAATGGGGCAGTCGTATGATCTGTGTGGGGGCAATTTTTCAGCCCTTTTCTTGCTGAATACATCCAAGAAATCATGGTAAACGAATGGGACGGCTTGGAGGACTTCAGATTCAGGGTCAGAATCCAGACTAAGTAACGTAGGGCCGAGTTTCTGGGTCTGTGGCAGGCAGTGGTGAGAGCAGTAGGGGGATTGGAACTGGATATCCCCGGGGGACCAGATAATGCGGGGCTATGGGCCTTAAGCCAGGGTAGACCGAGGATCACAGGAAAGAGGGGAGATGCAATGGCATCCAAGATGAGTGAGTCCTGGTGGCCGTCGGCCATCACAGCAGGTATAGGAACAGTCTCATGAGTGATGGTGCCGGATTTTATGGTAGTCCCATCTGCTAGGCGAATGGTCATCTTGTGTGCCTTGGGACGAGGGGGAATCTGATGTTGGACAGCAAAGGTTTGATCCACAAAGCAGCTACATGCCCCGGAATCAATAATTGCTAGTGTTTGGAGACTCCCTCTGGGAAGCTGTAAAGAGAGCAAGAGAGTAAAATGAGAGACATTGCTGGTAGCAGGGGGTCTGGGCAAGTTCGCACAAAGTGCCCAGGCTCTCCACAGCACAGGCACAGGTTGTGAGAGCGATGTCGCTGTCTCTCTTCTGGGTGAGTGTAGGATGAAGGAGCACTATTTGCATCGGCTCAGGATAGTCCGGAGAGGTGGATGTCGAAGTGGCTGGAACAGGAGAAGCTGGGGCAGGATAACTGGGCACCCGGGGCATCATCCAAGTAAGATGTGTGGCTCCAGAGGATCTCTCTGCTCTGCGTTCCCTTAGACGCTGGTCTATCTGGATAGCCAGGTTGATAAGGACATCCAAGGCTTGAGGCACTCTGACACAGGCAAGCTCATCCTTTAGTGGCTCAGATAGCCCTAATCAAAACTGGTAGCAGAGTGCCATGTCATTCCATGCTGTGCCTGCACTCCAGCGCCTGAATTCAGCAGCGTAATCTTTCACCATACGGCGGCCTTTCTGGAGAGTATGTAGAACAGCTTCAACGGTAGCAGCCTGATGAGGATCTTGGTATAGGCAGGCCATGGCATCAAAAAACTGAGCGAGAGTGGAAAACTCGGGCGCTCTCTGTTCCCAGAGCCGATGGGCCCAGGACTGTGGTTCATCTTGCAGTAGTGAAATTATTAGTCACACCTTTGTGGATTCTAGAGAAAAGGTGCGGGGCTACAACCAAAAATAGAGTTCACATGAATTGTGGAAGGCCCTGAACTTGCGGTGGTCCCCAGAGAACTTATCTGGCAGGGGGACCTTGGGCTTGGATGGTAGGGCCACAATGGTGCGGCCTGCAACCTGGCTAACCCCTGGAGCCACGGGTGCAGCACGAGCTCCTGTACCCATTCTTCCAGCTGGGTATAGCCCTTGACGGCCTGTATGAGGCCGGCAAGGTGGACACACAGTTCATCCATAGCAGAGGGTGCTCCCTGCGCAGACTCAGACATGGCTGTCCTTGCTGTCACGCACCTGATGGTGGAGTCTGTCTTATGCAGGAAGCAATCACTCTTACAGCCCTGGTTTGGGAACCCCTGGTAGGACAGACAAGGAGTTCGGGAGTACAGGGGGGGCATGAGGGCTGGACTGGTTCACTGATGGTGGTGTAAGAGGTCCGGATAGAGGTTTGTGTAGGTAGTAGAGTAGTGATGCAGGCTGGGTTGGCAACTAGCTGGCAATTCAGTACAGAAGGTGCAGGTAGAAGAGTCATCAGGTACAGGCAGGGTCATCAACAGGCAGGCAGTAAAGGTACACAGGGATCAGGCAGAAGAGTTATCGTGGGTAAGCTGGGGGTCGGTGCAGGCAGAGATCAAACAAGGTCCAGACAAGCCGGGTCACAGGAACAGATAATCAGGTAATGGGTCGCTCAGGAACACACAAACGCTGTAGAACAGACAGCACTGGTTGCAAGGTGCTGTGTGCTTAAATGGGCCATTTGGGCACCAATGCCAGCACACGCGCGCTGGCGCACGCACCCGCTACGTGCGCCCACGCATAGTTTCCAGACCTGAATTCCCGAGGAATTGATAGCAGAGGTTCTCTGACACTACCCTCACACTGACTGAACTATCCCTAGATTCACACTAAACTGATATTCTACACTGACAATAGAATCACAATAGCACACTATCACACACTAACTGTCTAGTAGCACTGAACAGAGTCCTGTTCTATCTCTCTCCATATCAATATCACACTAAAAAAAGCTGCTATTGAAATAATACTTATATAGTGTTGGCCGGGACTAAGATTAATGAGTCATGATTGGATAGAGTCATCATGACAGCATCCAGTCATGGCTCTGACAGTGCTCTATTCTCTTATTGGGCAAAGCTTTTATTGCTTCAGCCAATCAGGGCTTTTAATGCACTGTGCAGTGGCACAGTGCATTGTGGTCATTTGGCAGGCCGAACAAACGGTCGAACGCCACGATAATTCTGTTGTTTGGTGAATGGCCGAACAGCCAATGTTAGCCCGAACTCATGCTCAGGCTGAACCATTCACCCATCCCTAGTAATGAGTGAACATATCAAAATTTTATGTACCTCTAACTTACAGTACAATGCATACTGTCCAAAAAGCACAGTATCAAGCAAGAAAAGAAGTGTACAAATGGGGAAGGTAAAAAATAATTTTGTTGATGGGTGAATGATAAAATCCAATTTGTTTCAGGAGTAGAACAAATCCCCTCTATTAGGGCTGCTAATGACATGACAAACATTCAGGTATGCATGCAACAGTGACAAAACATAAACTCCTTGAAAATGCAAAAATAAGATCTACGTATTACAACTAGTGTTGAGCGAACCCGGACTGTAACGTTCGGGTCCGTACCGAACTTTCGGGTGTCCGTGGCACGGACCCGGACCCGGACATTTCAAAAATCGTTCGGGTTCGGTCCGGGGTTCTGCTATTTTACTCCACGTGTTGAGAAGCTGCAGGGCAGCCAATCAACAAGCGTTTCACTGGTTTGCCCTTAGAAGCCATTGGCCAGTGCATCATGTGACCCAGCCTCTTTATAAGCTGGAGTCACAGTGCTGCAGTCACATGCTCCTTGGGTTAGTGTAGGGAAAGGTAGCTGACGGCGTGAGGGACATACACTGACGTCGTGACACTGAGGTCGAATATTTCTCCGACCCAGTGTACTACGTGACCGGTTACCGAAGATTCCCGTTTGGTCACTTTGCGAACAACTAACCGACGGGACGTCGAAGAGTTGTGCACCTCATTTTATCGTCTTGGGGCCTGGCTTGGGCTTGCTAAAAACTTTACAGGCCCAGGCCCAGGCACGGTGCCTGTGGGCTTTCAAGCCATGCCTGGGCTTGCAATGTCAGGCCCAAGCGAGTTGTGATCAACATTATGCATCTAGAATAAAAACGTAAAAGTT
>BLSH010099361.1:732442-747054 GCA_018402905.1 Glandirana rugosa | reverse complement strand
TTTAAGGGCCGCCAACTCTGGTTCGGAAAGAGGGTAGATCCTCCCAAACGGCACCTCTGCCCCGGGCAGCAGTTCAATGGGGCAATCGTAAGGCCTGTGCGGCGGAAGTTTGTCTGCCCCCTTTTTACTAAAAACGTCGATAAATGCATGGTAGGCCGGGGGAAGAAGAGCCCGAACATCCGGTTTGGTGTCGGCCTCCAGGCTGAGGAGATTTGGAACAGTCCCGTCCCTAGGGCTCAGACAATGCCGACGGCAGTACGGAGATAGGAACCATGCGGTTCCAGTAGCCCAGTTGATGCTGGGGTTGTGGGCCCGGAACCAGGGCAATCCCAGGATGATGGGGCAGAGTGGAGAGGCAATGGCATCCAGCCGCAGATGTTCCTTGTGACCCTCCGGGGTGCAGGTAAGCAGAGGGAGTGTCTCGTGTGTGATAGTTCCGGATTTAATATGTGATCCGTCAGCCAGGCGGATCACCAGTTTGTGAGCTTTGGGTTGCAGGGGGATGTGGTGCTGTGCTGCAAAGTCCAGGTCGACAAAGCAGCTGCACGCGCCGGAATCAAGGATAGCTGGCACCGTGATAATCCCTCCTAGAAGCTGCAGAGACAAGAGAATGGTGAGATGGGGACGGGAGTTAACTGGTACATCAGAAGTAGTGGACAGGCACTTACCACGCTTGGCGGGGCAGGTACGAACCATGTGACCAGGTTCTCCACAATAGAGGCACAGACTCAGCTGGAACCGGCGTTGTCTCTCCTCACTGGAGAGTGATGGTCGGAGCAACCCAACCTGCATGGGTTCAGAGGAATCCGGGGGAGAGGAGTAGGAGGTTGTTGGCCGGAAAGCCGGTGGTGTCGGGTAACTGGGTACCCGAGGGAGCATCCAGGTAGGACACACTGGTCCAGAAGACCTTTCGGCACGGCGCTCTCTGATGTGCCGGTCTATGGAGATGGCCAAGGTGACCAGCTCCTCCAGGGTCTTAGGAATCCCCACTCGAGCCAACTCGTCTTTTACTGCCTCCGACAGCCCCATACGGAATTGAAAGATAAGTGCCGCGCTGCCCCAGGCGGTATTGGAACTCCAACGCCGAAACTCGGCGGCATAATCCTCCACAGGGCGGCGGCCCTGCTGGAGGTTGTACAGGGTGGCTTCGGCCGTGGAGGCCAGATGGGGGTCATCATAAAGCTGCGCCATGGCCAAGAAGAGGGCTGCAGCAGAATCAACTTCGGGGGCGCTCTGCTCCCAAAATCGGAGGGCCCAGGCTTGGGGTTCACCCTGTAAGAGAGAAATCACAAACCCAACCTTGGTGCTCTCTAATGAAAATGTCCGTGGCTGGAGATCCAGATACAAGTCGCAGGCGTTCCGGAAGACCCGAAACTTGCGTCGGTCCCCGGAAAACGTATCCGGCAGCGGGACCTTGGGTTCCGAGGGCAGGGCCACTATGGTGCGGGCAGCAGCGGACTCGGAGGCAGGGGTGGTAGACAATTCCTGTACCCGTTCCTCCAACCGGGTGTATCCCTCCTGCAGATTTTTAATGGCCTGGGTAAGGCCAGCCAGGTGGGCGCATAAGTCGTCCATGGTGGAGCGTGTTCCCTGCGCAGACTCAGTCATGGCTGCTCGTTTCTGTTACGTACCTGACGGTGGAGTCTGTCTTGTGCAGGGAACAACCGCTCTTGCGCACCCGATTCAAGGACCCCTGGTAGTGTAGACAGAGGCCCGAGAGTGCGGGATGGCACGAGGGCTGGATGGTCACAGATGTTGTAGTGAGATTCCAGAAGGTCGTGCAAAACAGGAGAATGGTCGTACAAGCAGGGTTGGCAATGTGCAGGCAGAGAGGTACAAAAGGGTTAGGCAAGCGGATCGTCAAGTTCAGGTAAAGGTTCGTTAACGGGCAGGCAGCGGAGGTACAGAGGAGTAGACAAGCAGATGGTCGTGGATAGCCGGGGTCGATGCAGGTAGCGGACAACAGGTCAAAGCAAGCCGGGTCAACAGGAAACAGGTGAAACACAGGAACAGGTAGGGAGCTGAGGCCCACAGGTCTGGAACGCTGTAGAACGAGCAGCAACTTGGTGCAGGATGTCCAGGGTTTAAATAGGCGCCGTTTGGCTCCGTTTCCGGCGCATGCGCGCGCGCACAGGCGCGCGCACGCGGGTGTGCACGGGAGCGCGCAAACGCGGGTGCGCACGGGGGTGCGTGCACCACCGCAGAAATGGCCAGGAACACTGGCAAGTCCTTTTTACTAACAATAAGCCTCTAAACTTATCCACATACCCTTCTGTGCCTAAGCCTCCATGCAAGTCTGGTCACATGCCCCATAACCACTTATCCACCACATACGGTCAATGTACACACAACCAACCCTCCCACCACTGACTAACATACCATGATCCAAACAACCTTGCAGATATATACACTTTTCCTTAATCCCCTTTCCCTAACAAACAATAAAACCATTTACTTGATTACACATACACCACATCAAATGGTATTACCCACCACATTCAAAATCGTGACAAGTAAACTTATATTTTCCCCATTGCCAAACAAATCTTAAAAAATCGAACGCCAGGTGTTTCCCCCATCTATTACTGTACGCATCTTCTGACCCACTCCACATATCCGAGCTCCAATGTCACAGGGAGGCCCTCCGTACCCTCTGCACCTTGTTTGCTCCCCCACCCAGGAGAGAACACTACCTCTCTTCTGACGATACCGGATTCCCTTCCCTACATCCTTTTTAAGGAGGAAAAGCCGGACTACTTCCTCCTCCCGAATATTACTTGCTCTATTCTTTGACTACTATCTATCTTTTACTCCCCCTTTCATATCTTCCACTCTCTCCTTTCCCCTTCTTTTCTATCTCCCCCCACCAGCTGTGTCCCCCTCCCCACCAGGGCTCCCCTCAGAACCCAATCACCTGTCTAATCAACTTAGAATTATTAGCATTAACGACATAGCGGACTCTCAAATATGTCTCAGCGCAATTGCTCAACCACACCGCTCACACTCAAAATAGTTTCTATCAACGCCAAAGGCTTGAACATACCAGAGAAGCGCTCCCTTCTGATTAGAGAAGGGCACAAACGTAAAGCTGATCTCATACTTATCCAAGAGACCCACTTCCAACAAAATAAAATTCCCAAATTGAGTGACAGAAGATTCACATCCGTGTATCATGCGGCCAATAAAGACTCTAAAACTAAAGGTGTTTCGATATTGATTTCTAAACACATCCCCCCAAAATCCAAGACACCCTTATTGATCATGAAGGAAGATTCATTTTCTTGAAGGGACTATTGAAAGAACATCCCATCACAATAGCAAACATCTATGCCCCAAATAGCAAACAAACTACATTCTTTCGTAATATCATTGGATCATTAACCACCTTTAAATCTGGCATCTTAATTTTAGGAGGGGACTTCAATGTCACACTCAATCCCTTGCTCGACACCTCCACTGGCACATCTGCTCTTCCATTCAGAGCACTAAAACAAATCAAGTTACAACTTCATAACCTACTATTACACGATACCTGGAGAGTAGCCAACCCACAGACCAAAGACTACACATACTTTTCCCCAATCCACCAAAAATACTCTAGAATCGATTATATCTTTCTATCTCAGCAAGACCTGCCCCTCCACAAATCCACCATAGAACCAATGACCTTTTCCGATCACCACCCGGTCACGGTCGAACTAACATTCCCAGAGAAATCCACCAAAACAAAAATATGGAGACTAAATCCGTCCCTACTCAATGATCCGACTGATAAGGAAGAAATAATAGATTGCTTAAAAAAATACTTCTCAGACAATAACACCCAAGACATTTCACAACTATATCTATGGGAAGCCCACAAATGCGTAATACGCGGTAAACTTCTCAAAATAGCAGCTAAAATTAAGAAAAGACAACAAACAAAAATCTCTACCCTTCTATCCAAGATCAGAGATCTTGAAGCAACACATAAAAAAAGCCTGGCCATGTCTACCCTTCAGGAACTCACAAACACTAGAAAACTACTCATTGAGGAGCTAAACCTAAGATCCAAGAGACAATACATCCTCAGACATAAAATTTTCTACGAACAAGGCAATAAAAGTGGCAGATTGCTAGCCAAAGCGGTCCAGAGCAAAAAAACGACTCAATCTACCAAATTAGAGACAACCAAGGTACCATCCACACATCCAATGAGAAAATAGCTCTCCAATTTGAAGAATATTACAAATCACTATACAATATCCCCACTAATCCTAAATATTCCCTAAACCCAGGACTAAAGACACAAGACATACAATCATTTCTCACACTCTACGGCATGCCCCATTTATCTCCAGAAATAGTTAACAACTTAAACACGCCCATCACAGAACGAGAATTCAACAAGGCCATTAAAGAGATGAAAGTGGGTAAAGCCCCAGGTCCAGACGGATTTTCCCTACAATATTATAAAACTTTTAAAGACATCCTGACCCCCTTCTTCATCTCAGCATTCCAATCATTAGAAACTGCCACACACATCCCGCCCCAGCTGCTTGAGGCACACATTGCAGTAATCCCGAAAGACTCAAAAGACCCCTCCCTGGTAACCAATTATCGCTTATATCACTTATCAACGTCGATGTAAAAATCTTTGCAAAAATCCTGGCCAACCGCCTCCTCCCACTCATTCCTAATTTAATCTCCCTAGATCAAGTAGGTTTTATTCCAGGAAGAGAGGGGAGAGATAACACAATAAAAGCGCTAAACATACACCATTGGTTGAAAAGGGAACAAAAGTCAAAACAGGGCTTCTTTTTATCTTTAGACGCTGAGAAGGCGTTCGACAGAGTGGCCTGGGATTACATTCACGAAGTGCTCCATAGCACTGGAATACCAAACATAATGCTATCATACATAGGAGCCTTATATTCTTCTCCCACAACCAAAGTCAGAGTGAATGGCCACTTGTCGAATGCCTTCCGATTACACAACGGCACCAGGCAGGGATGCCCCCTTTTGCCACTGCTATTTGTGCTCACTCTAGAACCTCTCCTAAACAAAATCAGAGCAAACCCTGATATTCAAGGTATCGAGATTTCAAAACACACTTATAAATATTGCTGCTTTTGCAGATGACCTCTTATTATTCCTGTCTGAACCAATTACAACACTCCCTAATCTGCTAAAGGACCTGGAGCTTTTCTACCAAATCTCCAACTTCAAAATTAACCACTCCAAATCTTGGGCCCTAAACATAACACTTTCTAAAGAAAAAGTCCAACAATCTAAATCCAACTTCCCCTTTAAATGGGCAGAAGAATCCATAACATACCTGGGTATCAAGATACCACAAAATCTCTTCGATCTCTTTCGAAGTAATTTTATCCCTATATTGAAAGAGACCAAAGAGGACCTCAAGGGTTGGAACGCTCTAAACATCTCATGGTTCGGAAGAGCTTCTCTTCTAAAAATGATGACACTATCCAGATTCCTGTACCTGTTTCAAACTATTCCAATCCATATACCGCAAACTTTCTTTAGGGAAATACGCCAGATCTTCTCCTCTTTTATTTGGAGGGGCAAATCACCCAGAATTAAATATGACAGACTTATACTCCCTAAACACAAGGGAGGGATTGCCCTCCCGGACCTACATCGCTATTACCAGGCTTCCCTACTGACGCGCATTGTGGATTGGAATATTCATGCTTCGATCAAAGACTGAGTCACACTAGAACACAACATGACATCTCAAAATCTAAACACGGCCCCATGGCTACATCCCAAACACATTTCTCTCGAAAACAAATCACATCCATTAATTGGCCCTACCCTAGCATGCTTCCACAACTCAAACAGAAAATCAAATCCATCCCCTTGGCTTAGCCCACTAACCCCCTTGAGACACAACCCAGATTTTGCCCCTGACATGAATGCCAACTTTCTAGCAAAAATCTGGCCTAGTAAAGAAATGCACGCTCACCAATTCTTCCAAAACAAAACCTTCATATCCCGGGAAAATCTGAACACCAAACTCGCCCCAAACTCAATATCCGAATGGCAGTACATGCAAATAAGGAGTTTTCTAAATAGATCCGACCACACAGCACTCTGGACAAAAAACCCCACTTGCTTGGAAAGCCTATGCTCCCAAAACACACCCCAGAGACATTTAATTTCTGCTCTGTATTACTCCCTGTTTATAGATAAATCTGCATTCCCAGACCACACATGTAAAGCATGGGAACAAGATCTCAATACACAAATCACAGAGGATGACTGGGAAAAAATTTGCCTTTTTACTCATAAAGGTTCACTAAATGTCGCTACACAAGAATGCTGCTTTAAAATCCTTTCTAGATGGCATAGAACACCCGAATCAATGCACAAATATTCACCGACGGTTCCCAATAAATGCTGGAGATGTGGTGAGGAGGATGGATCCTTCTTTCACATTTGGTGGTCCTGCCCAAACATCCAAACTTTTTGGCAGATGGTACATGGAGTGATTGCTGAAGTCACAAAAGAAAACATTACCTTCTCCCCGGCCATTTACCTTCTCCACAATACCAACCTACCAAAACACAGCTACCTCAAATCCCTAACCATGTTCATGATCAACGCGGCCAAACAATGCATCCCACCCAAATGGCTCTCTCCCCTCATCCAACAAAAGATGAATGGTTCAACAGGATTAACCGCATTGAAAAGATTGAAGAACTTATTAGCACTACCCACGAAACACATTCCAAATTCTCAGCGACATGGTACAAATGGCATGCCTACAATTTAGATCCTGTCTAAACTTCAGATTTTAATAACGGATGTCACCTGATATCACACTTGAGCACCTGACCGCTAGGGGGGGCACAGCTGGACCCTTCCCACTCCCTCCCTCCATACTTACCTATATCACCTTAAATACTTCACCCTAATCTACTTCCGATTCCATCTGTTTAGTCTCTTTCTTCTTTTGTTTATTTTTGATGACACTTCAACCATATCCCTACAGTACATTCCAACACACATTATCTGTATAACCTAGCCAAAAATTATGCATCCTATGCTCTAATTAGGTCAAACCATCCCCGCAGTCCAAATTAAATACCTTCCGAAATATCCCTTTTCTTTCTCAATTAAGGACTTTAGCAACCCCCAGATCCAGTGACCGTACTTAACACCTCCATGATATTCTCACACCACCGGGGAATTGTTATCCTTCTGGAATGATTTCATAGAGTCATAGTTATAAGGCTATATAATGTTAATACCTGTAATAAAGTAATTAACACTATGCAATGCAACAATGTATAACTGACTATCCAACCCACGTACTGTAAATGTACAGATTGTCATAACTTCATCTCTGTTAAATAAGTTTGTCACCTCTTTATTTTATTCAATAAAACTTTGTGGAACAAAAAAAAAAAAGTGTTGGTACGGATCAAATTATCACATTTCATCCAAGAACATAGCCATACACAATGTTTTCCATCCCCCATGAAGAAAACCCTTTATATTATATGGATACATATGCAATATTTGAAAGATAAAGTGTTTTCCTCATGAGGGATGGAAAGCATTTCTTGGATGAAATGTGATAATTTGATATGTACCAACACTTTAACAATATAGTATATCTCTGTATGTGATTATGATTTTTTGATGATTCTTTCTTTCTTTATATGGGGGTATATTTAAAGTCCCACTACCCGAAATTCTCCATTTGCTATTCATATAACTGAGTTCTCAGGTTTCTTCTATCTGGTTGTGGAGTACTGATTTACATTACCTACATTGGGGATGTTTGGTCTTGCATAGTGTTTTTGGGACTATTTTGTAATTTTTTATTTCTCACTATGCTGTCCTAGCACATCACTTGTTTTATTATTATGTTATGTTACAAATTATGGGTGGTTCATTCTTACCTGATGTTTACTATGTGCACTGGCAGCCATCTTGTGAGTGCTTATAATATGCTTTGTTGTTTCTACTTTTTCTGTATTGGCCTTTTTTATGCAGGAGCCATATCTGTAAAGCTTTATTTAAGGTAGGATGTAGTACTTTTGCTTTTTTTTATGGACTAATTTGATTTGATTTCCTTTTGTGATCTTTCCTTGACCTCTACGCTGTATGTCTGTTTACCCTTGCATTGTGTGATGTTATCACTGGGATTGTTGTTAATGGGTGGGACTTTGGGTTGATTAGTCCGTTCACTATGTTTTAGTGTATTTAGAAAGATAGACTGAGCTCCAAACGTTGATACTAAATGCAGTTGTTTTGATTTATCTCCGCTGCAATACCTATAATTGCCTCTATACCTGTTATATATACATATATACAGTGCCTTGAAAAAGTATTCATACCCCTTGAAATTTTCCACATTCTGTCATGTTACAACCAAAAATGTAAATGTATTTTATTGGGATTTTATGTGATAGACCAACACAAAGTGGCACATAATTGTGAAGTGGATGGAAAATGATAAATGGTTTTCAACATTTTTTACAAATAAATATCTGAAAAGTGTGGGGTGCATTTGTATTCAGCCCCCTTAACTCTGACACGCCTAACTAAAATCTAGTGGAACCAATTGCCTCCAGAAGTCACCTAATTAGTAAATAGAGTCCACCTGTGTGTAATTTAATCTCAGTATAAATACAGCTGTCCTGTGAAGCCCTTAGAGGTTTGTTAGAGAACCTTTGTGAACAAACAGCATCATGAAGGTCAAGGAAAACACCAGACAAGTCATGGATAAAGTTGTGGAGAAGTTTAAAGCAGGGTTAGGTTATAAAAAAATATTCCAAGCTTTGAACATCTCATGGAGCACTGTTCAACCCATCATGTGAAAATGGAAAGAGTAGGGCACAACTGAAAACCATCCAAGACATGGCCGTCCACCTAAACTGACAGGCCGGGCAAGGAGAGCATTAATCAGAGAAGCAGCCAAGAGACCCTTCATAACTCTGGAGGAGCTGCAGAGACCCACAGCTCAGGTGGGAGAATCTGTCCACAGGACAACTATTAGTAATGCACTCCACAAATCTGACCTTTATGGAAGAGTGGCAAGAAGAAAGTCATTGTTGACAGAAAGCCATAAGAAGTCCCGTTTGCAGTTTGTGAGAAGCCATGTGGGGGACGCAGCAAACATGTGGAAGAAGATGCTCTGGTCAGATGAGACCAATTAAACTTTTTGGCCTAAAAGCAAAATACTATGTGTGGCAGAAAACTAACACTGCACATCACCCTGAACACACCATCCACACTGAAACATGGCGGTGGCAGCATCATGTTGTGGGGATGCTTTTCTTCAGCAGGGACAGGGAAGCTGGTCAGAGTTGATGGGAAGATGGATGGAGCCAAATACAGGGCAATCTTAGAATAAAACCTGTTAGAGTCTGCAAAAGACTTGAGACTGGGTCAGAGGTTCACCATCCAGCAGGACAACGACCCTAAACATACAGCCAGAGCTACAATGGAATGGTTTAGATCAAAGCATATTCATGTGTTAGAATGGTCCAGTCAAAGTCCAGACCTAAATCCAATTGAGAATCTGTGGCAAGACTTGAAAATTGCTGTCCACAGACATTCTCCATCCAATCTGACAGAACTTGAGCTATTTTGCGAAGAATAATGGGCAAAAATGGCACTCTCTAGATGTGCAAAGCTGGTAGAGACATCCCCAAAAAGACTTGCAGCTGTAATTGCAGGGAAAGGTGGTTCTACAAAGTATTGACTCAGGGGGGCTGAATACAAATGCACGCCACACTTTTCACATATTTGTAAAAAAAAAAAAAAAATTGAAAACCATTTATCATTTTCCTTCCACTTCACAATTATGTGTCACTTTGTGTTGGTCTATCACATAAAATCCCAATAAAATACATTTACGTTTTTGATTGTAACATGACAAAATGTGGAAAATTTCAAGGGGTATGAATACTTTTTCA
The DNA here is from genome assembly GCA_018402905.1 of Glandirana rugosa. NCBI lineage: Eukaryota > Metazoa > Chordata > Amphibia > Anura > Ranidae > Glandirana > Glandirana rugosa. The sequence continues at coordinate 737,119 of BLSH010099361.1, read as the reverse complement.
AGGCACTGTATACAAAATCAGCACAACACAAGGTACTATACTTGACATCAATGAGATGTTTCCATTCTGCTGCTATGTCCTCCTTTCACTGAAATCACCCCTCTCTGATGCCCCATCCCCCAACCCCCTATACAGCTGCACACACTTCATTAATAGAAGCCATTACTAAAACTTTTTATGAATAAAACAGGATCCATGAATGGAACGGCCAGACCTCTTAATTATCCACCCATACCCATTTATAGATCATGTTCCATTCACGGACACTGTGGTAACAGCTTTTATGAATGGGGCAGCTGGATGGAAAGGGCGGGCATATTCAGGCACTCTTGATGAGTGCCTATCTTAGCCACTTATTTCTAATCAAAGATTATGGTGGTGGGGGTGACAAATGTACTTTAATATTTAATATATTTATGTTTAATATATTTATTTGTGTCAGCATTACTATATAGTTAGCCTCTACAACTGTCAAACTGATAGAGCAGTGAGCTGTAGTATCCCATATTTGGGTCCAGTCAGTTGGGTTAGTTGACTGATAGAGGGTTAAAACATCACCCTTAAAGAATGCCCATTTTCCTCCTCATCATCAGTACCTCAAAACTCCTCATCACTGCTAACACCCAAACCATCCTCCTCAGCATCAGAACCTTAACCCCCCTCCTCACTGCAAGCAGCCCAACTTTCCTCTTCCTCACCTCCAACACCCCAAACCTTCTTCTCACCTTCAGAACTCCCACCCTTTTCACTCTCCCTACTGCTTGCACCCGAACCCTCTTCCTCAAATTACTCTTCTGCCTCATTACACTCCACATGCTGGTGGAGGGCAGGAATAGCCCTCTGTGCAAAATAATTGTGGCTGGGAGGTGGACTACATGACAATAAAATCATGGAAAGGGTACTCGGCAAAGCTGACATTAAGCTGCTGGGCAATGGGGTGATTTGAGGATATTTTTTACTTCTGCTACAGCAACAGATACATTAGAATTAAACAAAAAAACTGTTAGAAGACTGTGCTAAGGGTTAATGGTTTCCTCTAATTCCGGGATGAGCAGCTCTATTTAAACTTCCTGCTTCCTGTAGCAAGTTGCTGTCTGATCTACAGCGTATAGTGTGTGTGTCTGAGCAACCTGTATCCTGATTTCCTGTTCCTGCGACCCGGTTAACCTGACCCTGCTGATTTCCTGCCTGCACCGACCTCTGGATTACCTACGACTACTCTCCTGCCTGATCCTCCTGCACTTCTGCCTGTCTGCCTGTTAACGACCCAGCTCGAACTGACCATCCTTCTGCTTGCTCCCTTGTACCGCACCGCCAGCCTGTTAACGAACTTTGCTTGGATTTGACCCTTCTTCTGCCTGACCCCTTTGTACCTCACAGTCCGCCAGTTAACGACCCAGCCTGTACGACCCCTCTCTCCGTGCACGAGTGCACCAACGGACATCTATCTACACCAGTGACCCAGTCCGACCCTCGTGCCATCCTGCACTCCCGAGCCTCCTGTCTGCTCTACCAGGGGTTCCCGAGTCAGGGTCGTAAGGGAGGTCGCCCACTGCATAAGTCAGACTCATCCACCAGGTACGTGACAAAAACACTATAGAGCTCTATGGACTGATTATGGGATATGCTGCAATTCCACCAATTCCTCAAAGCCAGTTTATAAGGACTATGGTGGGATTAGAGTAAGTGAAGGAGGACAGGGACACATTAGCAGCACTTGCAGACAAGTGGCTGTTTTGCATCCTTCAGGCATAGAGGAGGAGAAGGAGGAAAAATATGAAGTTCTTGCATACAAGCGGCTGCTTTGTGCCCTTAGAGGAGAATAAAAAGGGTGAATTAACCGCCAGTGGGTTAAAAAAAAACAAACGAAGGAAGTGAAAACAAAAGAAAAATGTTCTACTTGAAGGTGGAGGGCAGGATTGGTCTTATTGGCAGATGTATGGGGGTATTGGAGGCAAATGAAGGAGGAAGTTAAAGAGATGGCGGTGATGGAGAAGTGGAGGTGGAGGAGGAGTAAGACAGCATTTCAACAATGCTCACCACCTACAGCACTTCTACTTCTCCTTTTATGTCTACCTTTCATTTTTGGCAGTCCCAAATGGATAACATGTTACTAGAGTTGAGCAGACACCTGGATGTTCGTGTTCGGCGGGTCCGGCCGAACTTCGTGAAAAAGTTCGGGTTCGGTACCGAACTTGACCCGAACTTGACCCCGGACCCCGAACCCCATTGAAGTCAATGGGGACCCAAACTTTTCGGCACAAAAATGGCTGTAAAAAAGTCCTGGCAAGTGCTAGAGGGATACAAAAGGAAGTAAAATGGGGGTAAGCGTAGGACAAGTGCCCTACAAAAAAATGGGGATAGGGAAAATAACTTAAAATCAAATAAAAAAAATAAAAATGGAAAGGGGGGGTGGATGTGGAGTAGGAGCCTAGAGGTTGACTAGGCCGTGACCATGGCAGTGTAGGTGGAAGTGGTGAACTAGGAGATCATTATAGAACAATAATCTGTCCCTTACAGCACCAGCAGAAACCTGACCCTATAGGAGTAGGCGATGATTTTAGAACAATAATCTGTCCCTTACAGCAACAGCAGGAACCTGACCCTATAGGAGAAAGCTATGATTTTAGAACAATAATCTGTCCCTTGCAGCACCAGCAGGAACCTGACCCTATAGGAGTAGGCAATGATTTTAGAACAATAATCTGTCCCTTACAGCAACAGCAGGAACCTGACCCTATAGGAGAAAGCTATGATTTTAGAACAATAATCTGTCCCTTACAGCAACAGCAGGGACCTGACCCTATAGGAGTAGGCAATGATTTTAGAACAATAATCTGTCCCTTACAGCAACAGCAGGAACCTGACCCTATAGGAGTAGGTGATGATTTTAGAACAATAATCTGCCCCTTACAGCAACAGCAGGAACCTGACCCTATAGGAGTAGGCAATGATTTTAGAACAATAATCTGTCTGTCAGTTACCTAGTTGGAGGCCAAAGTGCAGAGAGGGCTTCCCTTGCAGCTAGGTGCAGAGCACCCCCTGGAGGTGAGACAGGGAGCGCTGTGCCCGGAGAGGCAGGGGTTACCGGTTGTGCTGGCCAGGTGCGTGGTCTCTCAGGATGGCTCCGCTGGAACCCAGACGTGCTGCTCGGCTGGCATCCTCCGGGTAATACCGGAGTACACGTGGCAGGAACAGGTAAGACCGGAATCAGAATCGAGATCAAGCCAGAGGTCATGCACAGGAAAATCAAGCAAAGTCTATGGTCTTGCTTCAGGGATGATCAGAAGTGGTGTCAAAGCCAGGCCGAGGGTCAAACACAGATAGGAGCCGAGGTGCAGAGTAGTGAGACAAGCCAAGGGTCAAAGCCAGGAATCAGGATCAGGAGGGTCAGGACAAGCCGGGTCGGTAACCGAGGATCGGATCAATCAGGAACAGGAATGCAAGGAACAGCAGGAAGCTGAAGATAATCCAGCAACTAATAGTTCTTCTGCATGGGTTTAAATAAGGCATTGGGCGCCAACATCTGTCACGCATTGCGTACGAATGGACGTGCACGCGTGCGCACTTGCGTTCGGATCTTCCCGTTCGTTCTGGATCTTCTGTGCATGCGCATTGGCGCATTCCTTCGTGACAGTGGAGAATTCCTATGCCGACGGATTATTCTCTGACAGTGCCCCCCCAAGGGGGGGCACTCCGGATGCCCTCCGGATGCCCAAACAAACTCGCTTCTCTGGATGCCTCTTGAAGAACTCGCGCACCAATTTGGGGGCGTATACATATTCTGCAGGTTCCCACGAGTTTTCCTCGGGTGCATACCCTTTCCATTTGATGAGGTACTGGGTTTGTCTACCCCTTTTTTGACAATCCAGGATAGCTTCTACTTCAAATTCTGTGTCTTCAACAACCAAAATGGGGGGAGGAGGTGAAGACTCTTGCTCTGCAAAGGAACTGGAAATGAGTAGAGAAATAGGGAATACAGGATGAATTTTATTGGATCTCAGTAAAGAAAGTTCAAAGGCCACCAGGTTGATTTCTTTCTTAATTGTGAATGGACCAATGAATCTTGCCCTAGCTTCCTTGATGGGCAACTTAGCTTCAGGTTTGTAGTGGATAGCCAGACTTTGTCACCAACCTTTAATGTAGGACCTTCCTTCCTCCTTTTGTCATAGTGTCTCTTATAATCCTCTTGGGTAGAGTTGAGCGAACACCTGGACGTTCGGGTTCTGCTGGTCCGTCCGAACTTCGGGACAAAGTCCGGGTCCAGGTCCGGACGGAACCCGAACGCTCGCACGGACAACGAACAACAGGCACGCTCGCAAGCCCAAGGCAGGCCTGGACCTGGGCCTGAAACAGGGCTTCAAGCCTGCCTGGTCGTCTTGGGCTTGCAGGTCCACAAGCGAGTTGAGATGGGTTCTCCTAATATTCTCTGTGATACTGTTTTCCTCCTTCCTTCCAGGATGTAATTTCCAACCACTGTTTCAGACCGATAGGTGATGTTTGGACTTCGATTCAACGGGTAGTTCCTTCGATCCCGTTCTAAGTAACCAGGTAAGTGTTAATTCTTTCTTTAGTTGGACCACCGGAAACTTGAAAGAAATGACTCTAGGTTATTTTAAGTAGGACATAAGGGATAAAGAGATGAGTAAAGGTCAAGGAAACGTCTCGTTCTCAGAA
>BLSH010099361.1:693230-718153 GCA_018402905.1 Glandirana rugosa | reverse complement strand
TTGCATACCCCTTCAGCTGTGACATTGAGGCATCCAACCTTGACTGGACACCAGACCGTGTTCATTTCAAAGAATCTAATATCTGTTACTGGGACCCCTTTGACTTGTCTTGCATGCGGCCTAACATGAGCCCCGGTGTCTTAATAAGTACTTGATCAACACAGGACGGGACTGCGGCCTGAAATGGGAAATTTGCTTGGCCTAAGCATCCATGGAAGCTAGATACATGGCAGCTTTGATAACCAGATCATCTTGTATCCTGAATGGTGCCGTAGCGAGTAAGTCTGACATAACACAAAATAGTTGCCCTGTAACCGGGCGTCTGCCGACTGAAGTTGGTGGGCTGCTTCCTGTATCTGTTTTGGAATGGCCCTAATGGGATGTGCAGCCACAGGGTAGATTTGTTCGGGTGCTGCATAGACCAGAAATGTTGGATTCCTGCCACATGGTTCTGATGGTAGAGAAAGATAGCATTAACTTAAGTGGCAAAAGAAATAAACGCAAGCAATATACTGAATACTGAAGCGGTCCGAGGAAACTGCGCTGAAAAGACTGAAAAGCCTGCCAAGCTGTATCTCCTATGCTTTCCTGGGGTAGAGAGAAACAGTGATCAGCTCCCTGGCCCCGGCCTGAAAAATGGCTCAATCCATCCTGAGCAGGGAGTAACCTGGACACTGGGTGGCCCACTGGTCTGGCTCCGGGACCCGTTGAACAATAATGAGTAATTAAAGCGTGATGACGCGTCAGCCGCCACAAACTCTACGCCTCTTAGAAAAACACGATTGACGTGAAATTTCCCTAGAAGTGGGAGCCAAGTCGACCTGAGTAGAAAGGCCATGATTACTAAAGATTTAGATCTGCCCTTGTAGAATTTCAATGGCAGCTACATTGTCTGTGAAGACATTGACCGTTTGTCCGACCCACAAGTGACCCCAGACCTGGGTGGCAGCTACTATAGGATAAACTCAAATAAGGCTGATGACCTAATAAAGAATGAGGGGCTGACAAGTCGTAGCCAAACTAAGTTTATTGATAAAATAGCCTTAGGATGCCCCGATCGGGCTGACCCTCCAGCTATCAAAACAGTGGTTCTGGAAATAGGCCCATCACAAACCCCTTGTCGACTTCCGATTGCAACAATGCATTAGGGCTTCAAAACTGCTAGCGGAGGGGCAGCGAAACCGGTGTAAAAGCCCGTAGCAAAACCTGAGATCAAAATTCCCAGAAGGTGGAAGAAGGGTGCTCCGCCAACCAGGCCCATAGCAGGGGAACATTCACCTGGCTTAGTCAAGACCTAGAACTTCTTTCCCTTCCAGTATGTCCTTCTTGATAATAGCCAGGATAAAATGCGCTTGAGTGACCGAGGGAGAACCTACACTGGTGCCTGATAAAGCAAGTGCACTATTTGGCACCTCTGGGGTGCCAGGGCCTCCGAAAAGCCCTGACGTGGCCGCCCCATCCAGCACTGCGAGCGGGTGACTGCCAAACTTCCACCCTGACCTTTAGCTCTAGCCCGGAAGTGGCCAAAGAACTAGAGAAGCACGACTCTTAGATAAAAAGGACGCAACTGAGCCTAGGGTCACATGCTCCGCATCTGACCCTGGGACTTTTGGGAACAAAAGTCTAAATAATCCCGCTTTCTTGCTGAAGCTGGATATGAGATGCCCCTAGGTTGTAGTTCCGCCATCAGTTTGGGAATAGTCCATAATCTGAGAAAAGGGGAGCCCCCATGTTCGGAGGGCGAAGGGGGGTTGGATGGGTACGCTCTCATATCCTCGGCTTGAGACATGACCTACATAAATTGAGAAAAGTGCATGAACATGTTACTATGATATATGAAATGAGTCAGCCATATAACCTGGAATTCCCTACCCTTTGAACCTCCATATGATAGACTTGCTCAAATGAAAGGCTAAATCAAGCTGCCTGGCCGTACACAGGCAATTAAAACGCTCGCTCAGACCTGAGAGTACCTGAAGACGTGACAGGCACCTATGAGGTATGAGACTAAAACGTGTGATGTATGAAATGCGTAAGACATATGGGACACAAATGTGCAGACTTGCCACTGCACAAGCCAATTAACAAACACTCATCCCCATCTGTAAGACCTGTAGATGTGACAGATTGTGAAAATGTGCTAGCGTAATGCCAACCTACCCCCAACCTATCGGTGTGAGATAGAAATGGACCAACTCGTACCTACTGAACTGAGCGAACCAAAATTTCCAGTAAAGACTCTCTTCCATCCCAATCAAATGACTAAAGAAAGGGGACCTTATACGTAAGCTACCTAACCCTGGAATGACCCCCCTCCTGACCGAAATCGGCCCGCCTGGCCTGAGAAACAATCCCCAATCAGGCATTTTTGCATTTTTTTTTCCCTTGAAATTAAGTGCTGCACCTTCCTCCGTGGCCCAATGTGGGCGGAAGGAGAGCTGAGCCAGTACAAACAAGAGCGAGAAATTTCCCCCTATCAGAAATGAAAAACACTTTTTTTTTTCCATTGAAATGATGTGCTGCTCCTAACAAAATAAAGGAACAAAATAAAAGCTGGAACCTGACGCCTAGACCCAGAGGAAAATATACACTTTTTTTTTTATTTTGAAATGAGATGCACCTCCTTCCTCTGTGGCGGAAAGAGAGCTGCACCGGTACAGGTAAGAGTGGAAGTGTTTCCCCCTACCTAATAACTGGATGAAATGAAAGCCTTTTTTTTTTTTGGAAATGAAAAGCTGCTCCTTCCTCCATGGTCCTGTGAGGGCGGAAGGAGAGCTGCTTGTGCTGACACAAGCAAAAACCCCCTAACTACAATGCTGAAAGAGACCAAGAGGCCCTATAAAATGTATTTGTTCTTTCTTTTTTTTTCATGAAGAGCCGCTCCTTCCTCCGTGGCCCCGTGTGGGCGGAAGGAGAGTTTTCTCGGTACGGATGAGTAAAAAAAAAAAAATGCCCCCTTATTAGAACTGCTAAATGGAATGAAACATATATATCTATGTATTTTTAAGGAAAACGCTACTCCTTCCTCCGTGGCCCCGTGTGGGCGGAAGGAGAGTTGACACAGTATGGATGAGTGAAATGAAAATACCCCTTATCAGATCTGCTAAATTAAATGAAACGTTTATATTTATACATGTATATATGTTTATATATATATATTTTTTTTTTTAAAGACATGCTGCTCCTCCCTTCGTGGCCCCGTGTGGGCGGATGAGTAAAGAAAAATGCCCCCTTATTAGAACTGCTATATGGAAAGAAACGTATATATCTATATATTTTAAAGAAACGCTGCTCCTTCTTCCGTGGCCCCGTGTGGGCGGAAGGAGAGTTGACTCGGTATGGATGAGTGAAATGAAAATACCCCCTTATCAGATCTGCTAAATTAAATGAAAACGTTTGTATTTATACATATATTATTATTTTTTTTAAATGACATGCTGCTCCTTCCTCAGTGGCCCCGTGTGGGCGGAAGGAGAGCTGTGTCGATGCGAATGAGAGAAAGAAAATACCCCCTTATACGGATCTGCTAATGAAATGAAATGTTTAAATGAAATTCGCTCCTTCCTCCGTGGCCCCGTGTGGGCGGAAGGAGAGTTGACTCGGTATGGATGAGTGAAATGAAAATACCCCCTTATCAGATCTGCTAAATGAAAACGTTTGTATTTATACATATATTATTGTTATTTTTTTTTATTTAAATTACATGCTGCTCCTTCCTCCGTGGCCCCGTGTGGGCGGAAGGAGAGCTGTCTCGATGCAGATGAGAGAAAGAAAATACCCCCTTATACAGATCTGCTAATGAAATAAAACATTTAAATGAAATGCTGTTCCTTCCTCCGAGGCCCCGTGTGGGCGGAAGGAGAGCTGCTGGTACTGGTGAGAGCAACCAATTCCCCACTGTCTAAAAATGCTGAATAGAATGGAACCCCCTGGTGCATGAACCCCCTCCCCTAAATAGCTGGATGAAAAAGAAGAAAACTAAAATTTCCCCTGGTAAATAAGGAGAAGCTGAGACCCACCCAGACCTAAAAAAGGCAGAGAAAGACCTGCTATCCCTGCGTGTGCCACTAACCGGGGCTTGCTATGCAGGCTCCCTGTGCTTTTAACCTGGTGTCACCATAGAGGGAAACAGACACCGCACCAGCTTGACCCCTGCAGCTCTGGACACCCCCCCCCGTCCTGCCGCTCTGAGACTCCTGACCGTGTCATCGTTGCTGCTGGCTGCCGTGACTAGGAGCGTGATGCCGAGCCCCCCAGCCCCACTTACCCGGCCTTCGGAGCAACCCCTGTGCGAAGTGGGAACCGTGCGGCGTGCCCCCTGTGAAATGGCCGCAGATGCGACTCGTGTGACCGGAAATAAAGGCACGAAGAACTTTCCCAGGAAATGCCGAGAGAGCCAGTAGAAGGAGGCTGGGTTACAAGTGAACCAGAGTCCTCCTACAAATACAGCGGTCAGCCTTACAATTTGTCCTGCTTGCTGTTATCATTGAAATTCAAAGTAAAAGAAAATCCCCAGAAAAATAATAGTTCTAGTGACCTAGGGATTCAAGGGTTTCCCTTAATTTGCAGGGATTTCCTCTGACTTCCTGTTTTGACTTTGGGATAGGAAATGCAGGTAAATCTCCCAAATGGGACACAGATGGCCAAAAAAAACTGACAGAGGTTATAACATTCCCTTACTCAATTCACAATTTATACAAAACGTTTTGCCTATAGTTCTACTTTAATATTATGTGTGTGGGATATGCAAACCATTAATTTCTTATGTTTTTTTTTTTACCCGCCTCCAACTTGGCAATCCTTAAAGCAAATCAACCCTCCCCCCCCAACAAAAAGAAACTAAATATATTTCAGCTAACCAGTGCATAAATTAGGTGGTTTAATTATTTTATTAGCCTTTTTCCCTTTATTTACACCTTGTTATCCTGCAAATAATGTACCTTTTGTCCTAGGCTGGCTACTCTCCATCATTCCACTCTATTTATGGAGGGAGCCATGGTTGTCAACTAGGTTTCATGCATGCCTCCTTCTCTTTATCTGCATGGCATCGAGGTGATGGGTTTAGTAGGTTACAGAAGAAAGATAACATTGTTTGTGTTTTTATTTCATCAGGAAATGACAAGGACATTGGCAAGAATATCATTTTCTATACTTGCCGAAAATGCCTTTTGGCCTGAAAAATTATAACAGATGCAGTCACCGCATCTAATTACTGGCAATCTGCAATATATTAAACATATGTTTTTGGGTTTAGATATAATTTTGTCTCTTAAAAACATTAAATTTAATGTTATTACCACTGATATACAGATCCACAAACAACATACCATACAGCCAATCTAAATGGAAGCTGATACGTTTTTTGGATTATGAGAAGAAACCAGAGCAATTAGTACAAACAATTAAAGTGCAGGTAGAACTTAAAATCCAAAACTACTGCATCTACAATATGAATTGTGACTGAAGGACTGCAATGTAAAAGCATTAACCATTAGGTAACCATGATGACTTAAAGTGATAGTAAACTATGGCATTATAGGGCTTCCATCTTCACTCTGTCTTTTTTTCGGGTTCACAGGCTCCAATCATGATAAACCCTGGATGAGCTGTGATGACATCACTCCCATGCATGAGCACAGATCTCTAAAGGAACGGCATGAGTTTTCCATTCCTTCATGACATCACCGGCTGCAGCAACAGTGTATATCTCCTAAACCAGGGGTGCCCAACCAGTGGCCCGAGGGCCACAAGGGGATTCTTATTCTCTAGGTGCATTATTTTACATTTAGAAATATTGAACTGCAGTCTTCACTGCTTTGACCAATCTTCCAGCAATGCCAAATCATGTTCCATGTTACAGACCCCTCCAGGGATATCAACCCTATTACACATCTTTGTATCATCAGCAAAGAGGCATACCTTGCCCAACAAACCTTTAGTTATATCACTTACATATAGGTTAAATAGAACAGGATCCAGTAAAGAGCCTTGTGGTACCCCACTAGTGACTGGTCTCTGTTCTGAGTGAACCCCATTTACAACCACACTCTGGGATCTATCCTTTAGCCCACTGCATATCCACTGAACCACCCAAGGGTTAAGTCCCAGCTTGTACAGCTTTTGTATTAGATCATTATGTGGAACTGCATCAAATGCCTTGCTGAAATCAAGATACACTATGTCCACAGCACCACCCTGAACCAAAACACTGGCAATATAGTAAAAAAATTCAATCAGAGATTTTTCTGACATGATCTGCCCTCAGTAAAGCCATGCTGCTTTGGGTCCAGCAAGCTGTGTATTTTTAGGTGATCAGTGATCCTCCTTTTCATGATTGATTCCATTAACTTGACTACAATTGATGTTAAACTCAATGGCCTGTAATTGCCAGCTTCTGCCTTGCTGCCCTTCTTGTGGATAGGTACAATATTAGCTATCCGCCAATCATGGGGAACTTCTCCTGTTAGAAGAGATTGATTAAAAAGATCCGTTAATGGTCCAACAACTATCTCGAAGTTCTCTTAGAACTCTGGGATGAATACCATCAGGGCTTTATTAACCACCTAAATACCGGGCCTGTTTTTTGGACTTGGTGTTAACAAGTTCAAACCAGTTTTTTTTGCTATAAAATTACTTAAAACCCCCAAACATTATATATATTTTTTCTAACACCCTAGAGAATAAAATGGCGGTCGTTGCAAAACTTTATGTAACACCGTATTTGGGCAGCGGTCTTACAATCGCAATTAAGTAAAGTTAGCCCAATTTTTTTCCACATTGTGAAAGATAATGTTACACCGAGTAAATTGATACCCAACATGTCATGCTTTAAATTTGCACCCGCTTGCGGAATGGCAACAGACTTTGCAATCTAAAAATCTCCATTGGCGACGTTTAAAAATTTCTACAGGTTACCAGTTTTGAGTTACAGAGGAGGTCTAGTGCTAGAATTATTGCTCTCGCTCTCACAATCACATGTGGTTTTAACACCTTTTTCATATGCGGGCGGGACTTATGTATTTTTATTTTTTATTTTACACTGTTCTTTAAAAAAAAATGATCACTTTTATTCCTATTACAAGAAATGCAAACATTCCTTGTAATAGAAAAAAGCATGTCAGGACCTCCTAAATATGGGATCTGGGGTCAAAAAGACCTCAGTTCTCATATTTACAGTTAAATGCAAAAAAAAAAAATACAAAGAAATGACAGTTCAAAAAAAAAATCCCCTTTAAGAGCATTGGGCGGAAGTGGCTTGTGATGCCGCTTCCACCCTGCAATGGTATGGAGCGGCATATTCCACTCACTCGGCTTCTTGTGCAGGGGGGGAATGGACCCGATCATCTCCGCCGGTGGTCTGGTAAGTGGCGAAGATGACGGGAAAGTGGCGGGGGGGAGGCACCTCTCCCGGCACCGATAAAAGTGATCTTGCGGCGAATCCGCTACTAAGACCACTTTTATCTTGGAGAGAATCGCCGGCGGAAAAAAACAATATCTGAATGGTGCCTGTAGCTGAAGGTCAGCGATGTCATTTGACAGCGTTCCGGGTTGAAGTGGTTAAGCTTTACCCGAGCCAGTTCCTCTTTTACCTCTGTCTCCAGAAATCCTAGAAATGAACCATCATTGCTAGAACTAATATGATTCCCTAACTTGTTATCATTAGTGCAGTCTATTTTTGAGAAGACTGAACAAAGGTAACTGTTTAACAACTTCAGCCCCAGCGCCGTAAATAGGCGGCGGCTACTTTTGAGTGGCTGTACCGGGATATAGCCTGCAGCTGCAGGCTATATCCCGGTATCGTTTTTTAGAGCGGACCATCGGCTATCTGGGGATAATGGCTGATCCGGCTCAGGCTCGTTATCCCTGGGGGCGGGAGGGGACATCCCCCCTCCTGCCACTCTTCTCAGGCCTCCCGTCCCACCGGGAGACCAGAGCTACGATCCGGCGCGTCTGCCAACTCATAGGAGACCTGATAGAAACCGGAATCGGCTCCGATCGGGTCTCCTTCGGCAAATTCCGGAAAGCAACGTCATAACGTTACTTCCAGTTTACTTGGCGGCTAATGGCGCCAATTTTAAAAAAAATGACAGTATTCAGAATCGCCGTTTTTGGCGATCTGAATACTGTGAAGTGCAGCCCTCCATAAAGAGTACCTGTCACCATATATTACTATCACAAGGGATGTTTACATTCCTTGTGATAGCAATAAAAGTGATCAGATTTTTTTTAAAGGAACAGTGTTAAAAATAAATAAATAAAAATGAAAAAAAAAAATTTAAAGAGCCACCGTCCCCGCGAGCTCGCGCAGCAAAGAAAACGCATACGTAAGTCGCACCAGCACATGAAAACGGTGTTCAAACCACACATGTGAGGTATCACCGTGATCGCCAGAGTGTGAGCAATAATTCTAGCAAAAGACCTCCTCTGCACCTCTAACCTGGTTACCGTTAAAATTTTTTAAAGCGTCGCCTATGGAGATTTTTAAGTACCGGACTTTGTCGCTATTCCGCGAGTGCGCGCAATTTTCAACCGTAACATGTATGGTATCTATTTACTCAACATAACATCCTCTTTCACAATATACAAAAAAATTGCCTAACTTTACTGTTGTCTTATTTTTTAACTCAAAAAAGTGAATTTTTTCCAAAAAAAATTGCGTTTGAAAGACCGCTGCGCAAATACCGTGTGAAAAAAAGTATTGCAACGATCACCATTTTATTCTCTAGTGGGTTCTAAGTAATTTTCTAGCAAAAAAAAATGTTTTTAACTTGTAACCAATAAATGTAAAAAAGGGCCCCGGATGGTAAGTGGTTAAATGGTTTGTTACAGCCTGGTCTCCCTCAACATATGTGTTGTGCCCCATTTTCATTTTAGTGATCCCATTGTATTTTTTCCTTCTATCGCTATTGTACCTAAAAAAGGTTTAATCTCCTTTCTTAATAGACTTAGCAATTTCCTCCTCTTTCTGTGCTTTGCAGCACTGATAATGTATTTTGCCTATTTTTATACTCCTCTCTGTCAGCTACACCTCCTGTTTCCTTTAATCTTCTATATGCTATTTTCCTGGTGCCTCCATGGCAGCATACCTGTGACAAGCTCTGCCTTGGCTCCTCCCTCAGGACTAGTGAATATTATAAAAGAAAAGGGCCAGTGCCCTCCCAGAATTCTCCTTTTTTTGCTCATACCTCATGGTCAGTGAATGGTGGTCAAATGTCCTTACCTCTGCAGTCGGCAGCTTCCATTCGGGTTCAGCCTCTCCGGAATGCAGTCCTTTGTCTCGGGCTGCTAACAAACACTAAAAAGCAAGGGAGTCCCTTCTGTGGGTCTTTTGGGGCAGCAGTTGTCTCTTAAGTAAGAGTGCCTATCTGCATTTATATACTAGCATTTGCTCAGGCTTGCAGCAAAGAAAGCAGCTGTATCTACTTTTCACTTTGCCTTATCCTTCCATGTCTCCCTCCTGTCATCCATTCCTTCTAACTTTCCTGTCCTTAAGGTACATCATATAACTGGGTACTAACATTTATAGGTAAGTTGATCCAGGAAGTATCTGATTGCCTCTCGAGCCTCCCCTGCTGTAGCAAATTGGATCATGCTGTGCTGGGTTTTTTTGCCTTCCTCTGTATCAACCGTGGGTATAGGATTGTGCATTTGGGATTGTATGATCCCTTTTGTTTTTGTGCAGTGAAAGCAGCTATGTTTTATTTTTAGCTTTATCCTTCCTTCCTTCCCGCCTGCCATTCATTACCTTTCACCTTTTCTTCCTTTCATCTTGCTTTCCCTTTTCAATCTACACCACTTCCCTGCTTCCGTTGAAATAACGGTCGCTAACTTCCTTTTTTTCTGTCCGCTGCCTATCAGGAGCTTTACGCCTAGGGTTGCCACCTCATCCCTTTAACCTCCCTGGAGGTAACCCGAGTGTGGCTCGGGGTGGAATTTCAGTACCATCAGTGGTAACCCCGAGCCACACTCGGGATTGCATCGCTGGATCCAGGCAATGTTACTCACCTTGTCCCCTGGATCCAGCGATGTCCCCCGCCGTGTCTGCGGGCTGTGTCCTCCGCTCGATGCCTCTGTGTGCCGGGCTCCGTTCCCAGCGAGCGTCACGTCGCACAGGGGCGGAGCCCGGCGGCAAATTCAAATAGTGAAACACATAGTATACATACAGTACACTGTAATCTGTAAGATTACATTACTGTATGAAATAATTTCACATCCCCTTTGTCCCTAGTGGTTTGCCCAATGCCCTGCATGCACTTTTATATTAGATACAGTTGTATGCAAACGTTTAGGAACCCCTGACAATTTCCATGATTGTCATTTATAAATATTTAAATGTTTGGATCAGCAATTTAATTTTGATCTATCAAATAACTGAAGGACACAGTAATATTTCAGCAGTGAAATGAGGTTTTGGACCATTCCTCCTTACAAAACATCTCAAGTTCAGTTAGGTTAGATGGTTGCCGAGCATGGACAGCCCGCATCAAATCACCCCACAGATGTTCAATAATATTCAGGTCTGGGGACTGGGATGGTCATTCCAGAACATTGTACTTGTTCCTCTGCATAAATGCCCAAGTAGATTTTGAGCAGTGTTTTGGGTTATTGTCTTGTTGAAATATCCAGCCCCGGCGTAACTTCAACTTTGTGACTGATTCCTCAACATTATTCTCAAGAATCTGCTGATATTGAGTGGAATCCACACAGCCCCACAGCATGATGGAACCTCCACCAAATTTTACTGTGGGTAGCAAGTGTTTTTCTTGGAACGCTGTGTTCTTTTGCCGCCATGCATAACGCCCCTTGTTATGACCAAATAACCCAATCTTTGTTCCATCAGTCTACAGCACCTTATTCCAAAATGAAGCTGGCTTGTCCAAATGTGCATTTGCATACATCAAGCGACTCAGTTTGTGTCATGTGTGCACAAAAGGCTTCTTTCGCATTACTCTCCCATACAGCTTCTCCCTGTGCAAAGTGCCCTGAATTGTTGAATGATGCACCGTGACACCATCTGCTGCAAGTACATGTTGTAGGTCTTTGGAGGTGGTCTGTGGGCTGTTTTTGACCGTTCTCACCATCCTTCGCCTTTGTCTCTCCAATATTTTATATGGCCTGCCATTTCTGGCCTTAACAAGAACTGTGCCTGTGGTCTTCCATTTCCTCACTATGTTCCTCACAGTGGACACTTACAGCTTATATCTCTGTGATAACTTTTTGTAGCCTTCCCCTAAACCATATTGTAGAACAATCTTTGTTTTCAGGTCATTTGAGAGTTGTTTTGAGGCCCCCATGTTGCCACTCTTCAGAGGAGAGTCAAAGAGAACAACAGCTTGCAATTGGCCACCTTAAATACCTTTTCTCATGATTGGATGCACCTGTCTATCAAGTTCAAGGCTTAATGAGCTCACCAAACCAATTGTGTGTTCCAATTAAATCAGTGCTAAGTAGTTACAGGTATTCAAATCAACAAAATGACAAGGGTGCCTAAATTTATGCACCTGTTTAATTTAGTTTTCATGCATATTGCGTATTTTCTGTTAATCCAATAAACATACTTTCACTACTGAAATATTACTGTGTCCTTCAGTTATTTGATAGATCAAAATGAAATTGCTGATCCAAACACCCAAATATTTATAAATGACAATCATGGAAATTGTCAGGGGTTCCTAAACTTTTGCATACAACTGTATGCCATTCTTTCTGCCTGGAAACTTAAGAATGTCCATAGCAACCAAAAAGTGTCCCTTTACGTCAAAAGTGGTTTTTGATCAGCTAGAAAACAGCGATAGTAAATAAGAATCATTTGCAGAATTGAGTGATACTGATTTTTGGGGAAATTTATCATCAGACACTGAAAGTGACGACAGCGACAATTCTGCAAATGAGCAAATTTCAGTGTTTTTGATTTGATTACATTATTGAATACATTTTATTACTATTACGTTATTATTTTTGATAATTATTTTTAGTTATTTATTATATTATAATTTATGATATCTTGTTTCAAACTTTATCATACCGGGGATGTCTACTAGACTCTGGTTTGGACAGATTTAAGTGAGTTATTCCTAAGAATTACAGGCCTACAATATAAAACGCCAAATTTCCATGCAAAATAATCGTACCGCTTTCAGCACCAAAAATCTGACATAATCATACCGCCAGGGAGGTTAAAACCGAACACATATTAATTACACAAATTCTGTGGCTGATTAAGATGTTAATTAAACTCACTTGGTGCCTCATCTGCATTAAATTAGCCTCAGAACCTGTGTAATTCATATGTGTTCGGGTTTAAAGGGATGAGGTGGCAACCCTATTTATGCCACCCAACCAAGACCCTCTCCAACATTTATGGTAAGGACTATCGTCTAGGTAAGAAAAAAAAAATAGCATTTATGCTGGTACATTTATGTATTTCAGCCATGTATGCCAGAAGTCCAAGTGGACATCAAGGCAACATATAAAAGCCCCAACTAGCAGACCATCCAGATCAGGATATCATGCAAGCGGCAAGGGTGCATCTGTGGAAAAGTCACAGTGCTTCACGTTCATAATTTCCCAAATCCCTGAAAATGCAGAGCATGCGGGGCCATCCCATTGCCAACTGAATTGGTCTGAAAAAGTTGTTTTGGGCTACGTTTCCACTGGTGCAACTTTCCGCATAACAGATCACAGCCCATTGTGTTTAGTGGCACCTGTTCCCATATATGCGACTTTGAAGGTCAACGACATTGGAAAGACTCCTGCATGGCTTTGTTCCATCCTTTGATGCGACCTGGGTCCAGAGGGTGTAAAGTCATATCGAGGTAGCACTCCAGATCGTGCCATTGTGGGAATCGCAATAGTGAAAACCGATGCTTAGACTCTATACAGCAAACAAAGTCAGACAGTTAACAGATAACCAACCTGCTCAAAAGTTGTGCAAAGCTTGCATATCAGAATGAGCTCAGCAGTTCCAGTGGAGCAATTAGCTCAACCTCCTCCAGATAAGTTAACTCTTCCTAGCTCATTCTAGAGAGAATCCTCTCACCACGCAGCCAGTATCCCTCCCAGATATCGGGATGATAATGGCCATTTAAGGATAGCTCAGAAGAGCTCGACAACTATTCCTTAGTTCAGCCCTATGTCCAGGCTGTAAGGCCAGATATTGGCTGGGAACACTACATCTGGGAAGTCAAAGATGTACCTCCCATTTCTAAGGGAGCAGGTTTCCTTCTTTCCTCTGGGGAATATCAGAGATGTCATTGACATTTTTTCTCTCATTTGCATTTGCCTGGGAAAATGTATCCTTTGTCAGAACATGATTCTTCAATACCAGATGGTCTGCCAGAGTGAGACGCAGGGAAGCCAACAATTGCCTTATCTGTATTCAAAGCCATGCGGGCATGGACCGAAGACACGGAACCAGCAATCATGCAAAATGTCCCTAGAGAAAATATAGGCAAGGCTTTGGGCACGGGCAGTTGGCACTGTGTCAGAACAAAATTTTTGTAAGGCTCTGTTTACACTGCTGCCAGTTGCTGTGCGACCTGACACATGTGAAGTCACATGATCAGTAAAAATCTATGTATTTCAATGGTCCCCGCTCTAATTGGTGCGACTCAAGTCGCAGTGGCTCAAAAAAAGGCTTTTTGCACTATTTTTTCTGACTTTTGATGCAACTTTGATCCAGGGAATGCAAAGTTGGGTCGGAGCTGCACTCAGGGTCACATCAGAGTCATACTCTAAATCGCGCAACTTTGGGGTCGCAATAGTGAAATCCTAGCCTAAATACTTTGATGGTAAAACGCTCTTTGAAGAAAGGTTACAGAAAGCTGTTCCTGTCACAGGAAAAAAGTCAGACTTGATCTCCCAGAACAACAGAATTAGAAGTACATGGGGTTTCAGGAATGCTTACTCGTGCACACCCATACTGTAACTGTTACAGGCATACCTGGGTTTTTCAATCAAATAGGTCATTCTACAAATCCAGAGCCTCCCTGTTAGGGGTCATGGGTGCCTTTTGCAGTGTGCGCGTTCGCATACATCCGTGCGCACACCCGCGTGCGCGCGCATGCACCGGAAGTGGCACCAGACAACCCTATTTGAAGCATGGAGAACCTGCAGCGGATGCTGTCCGTTCTACAGCGTTCCAGTATCCTGTGACCCGTGAGCTACTCTGAAGTGATTTCCTGTATCTGTGACACCGGCTCCCCTTGGACTGTGTTTGCTATCTGCCTGCCCTAACTTTCGGCCTGTCTACAACTACTCTTTGCCTACTCCTTTGTACCTTTGCTGCCCGCACGTTGCCGACCCTGCCTGAACTCCAACCTGTTAACGACCTGGCCTGCATCACTACCCTTCTGTTGCATGAGCTCCAGCGGATTCTCAGCTGCTATCAGAGACTCTATCCAGCACTCGTGCCCCCCTGTGCTCCGGGATTCCCTGTCTTCACTACCAGGGGTCCTTGAACCAGGGTCTCAAGAGAGGTTGCCCCCTGCACAAGTCAAACTCAACCACCAGCTACGTGACAGTAACGGACAGCCATGCCCGAGTCTGCGCAGGGGACCTCTCCCATGGACGATCTGAGTGTGCACCTGGCTGGCCTCACTCACGCCATAAGGACCCTCCAAAAGGGGTACACCTATCTGGAAGGGAGTATCCGGGAGCTCTCCACATCAGTTTCAGCTGATCCCCATCAGCCTTCTCCGTGCACCACTGTGGCTCTGCCCATGGAGCCCGATGTGCCTTTGCCAGAGTGGTTTGCGGGGGACCGCCGGAAGTTCCGGAGCTTCCGTACCTCATGCAAGTTGTATCTCGCTCTCCAACCCCAGACTTTCTCAGTGGAGGCGACTAAGGTGGGGCTGGTGATTTCACTGCTCTTGGAAAACCCGCAAGCAAGGGCCCATCGCCTATTGGAGCAGGAAGCCCCGGATACTACCAGTTTGGACCGGCCATCAAGTGATGGCTCAGCTCTATGAAGATCCCCACTTAGCGGCCATGGCAGAAGCAGCCCTTCACGCCCTTCAGCAAGGCCGCCACACAGCGGAGGAATACGTTTCTGAGTTTCGGTGGTGGAGCGCTGACACAGCCTGGAACGAGGCAGCCATCCATCAACAATTCAGGCTGGGCCTCTCAGAGCCGCTCAAGGACGAGCTGGCTCGCGTTGGGGTGCCTCCTACCCTAGACGCCCTGGTCAATCTGTCCATACAGATCGATCGGCACCTGCGGGAACGCAGGGTTGAGAGGTCCAAGGGGGCTGCACGCCTTACCGGGGTGATGCCCAGAAATCCCAGCTGTCCTGACTGCAGTCCGGCCGCCCCCTCCGTTCCAACAGACCCATCCGAACCCATACAAACCAGTTTCCGCTGCCCACCATTAACCTCAGAAGAGTGGCAGAGACGCATGGTCCTCAGCCTCTGCCTATACTGTGGAGTGCGTGGGCATCTGGTAAAGAACCGCCCTGCTAAGGCTGGCAAACAGGCCACTCCAACCCAGGAAAGCCTGATGCACTTACCAAGCAACAAAGCTCATCTGGTCATCTCTCTGTCACTACAGCTTCCCAGTGGGGATACCCGGGTGCAGGCAATTATCGATTCAGGAGCTTGCAGTTGCTTTGTCGATGTCACTTTTGCTGCCAACTACCAGATCCCACTTCGACCCAACGACCATGGTCGTCCAGCTGGCTGATGGAACCACTATTAAATCCAGTCATGTCACTCAGGAGACTGTTCCTATTCCCGCCAAGTTGGAAGGGGGACACTTAGAATTTCTACTGCTGGACGCTATTGCGTCCCCCTATTTCCAGTCATTTTGGGCCTCCCCTGGCTCCAAATGCACAACCCCCACATTGACTGGGCCACGGGGGAAATGCAGTTCTGTTCACCCTACTGCCTTCAGCACTGTCTGCCATCACCTTCTGAGACCCCATCACCTGTACTCTGTCTGGACACTGAACACGACCAGGACACCCGCCTGACTGTACCTGTACCTTACCATGGCTTTCTGGACATGTTCAGTAAGAAGGGAGCTGATGTCCTTCCATCGCATAGGTCATATGACTGTCTGATTGACCTCCTGCCCGGAGCCGAGGTCCCTTTCGGTCGGATCTTCCCCTTGTCTGAGGTAGAGCTAGGGGCCCTCAAGGCCTACCTTGACGAGAACCTGGAAAAGGGGTTCATCAGACCATCTATTTCACCCGCCGGTGCGGGAATCTACTTGTGGAGAAAAAAGACCGATCCCTCAGGCCCTGTATAGCCTACCGGGATCTTAACAGGATCACCATCAAGAACAGGTACCCCCTGCCTCTGGTCCCCAAACTTTTCCGGAGGCTAGGAACTGCGGCCGTGTTCACAAAGTTGGACCTCCGCGGGGTGTACAATCTCATCCGCATACGGGAAGGGGATGAGTGGAAGACGGCCTTCCGGACCAGGTTTGGTCACTATGAATACCTAGTTATGCCGTTTGGACTTTGCAATGCCGCTACGTTCCAACACCTGGTGAACGATATCTTCAGAGACTATCTTGAGCAATTTGTAGTGATCCATCTGGACGATATCTTAATCTTCTCCCCTTCCCTGGAAGAACATCGCAGGCACGTGAGATGTGTGCTTGCCCGCCTACGGCAACATGGCCTATACGCCAAGGCGGAGAAATGCGCTTTTGAACGCACCAGCATCTCCTTCCTCGGCTTTGACATTTCAGTCACAGGGATAAACATGGACCCGCAGAAGGTCTCAGCCATCTTAGACTGGCCTGCGCCAGTCGACAGAAAGGGTGTCCAATGGTTTGTAGGATTCGCAAACTTCTACAGAAAGTTCATTAAGGGATTCTCGGCGGTCATTGCGCCTATCACCCAGCTCACGAAACATGGTTCACATTTCCATTGGACTCCTGAAGCTCAAGAGGCTTTCACAAGACTTAAAGAACTGTTCACCTCTGCTCCCATCATCAAACACCCGGACCCGGCTCTGCCTTATGTCCTTGAGGTGGATGCATCAGAGACAGCAGTGGGAGCAGTTCTCTCTCAGAGATGAGGCCCAAAGGCCGCACTCCATCCCATTGCCTTCTTCTCCCGGAAACTCTCACCCCCCAAAAGGAATTATGACATCGGTGACCGAGAGCTGCTGGCAATCTAATCCGCCTTGGAGGAATGGCGGTACCCCCTGGAAGGAGCGACTCACCCTGTTCTGGTCTTCACAGACCATAAGAACCTCGAGTATCTGCGGACCGCTAGGAGGCTTAAACCTCGCCAGGCAAGGTGGGCACTATTCTTCCCGAGGTTCCAAATGCATATAACATACAGGCCTGGGTCTAAAAATGTGAAGCCGGACGACCCTGTCCACAATGTTCCATGACCCGGGAGATCCCTCTCCCACAGACACCATCCCACCTGCCAATAGTTTTCTGCTGACACAAGAGGATTTCCTTATCTGGATCAGATGATCCTTAGTCGGTTGCACCATGCCGCCGGATCAAGGGCTCACCATAAAAGACGGGCTGTGGTGGCGGTCAAGTAACCAACTCTTCATCCCGCAGGAGCTGCGCCTAGCAGCGCTTGAACTCTGCCATGACCTCAAACTAGCCGGGCACTTTGGAGGTCGTAAGACGGTAGAGCTGCTTTCCCGTTCATTCTGGTGGCCTTGCCTGAATGAGGACTGCAAGGACTATGTGAGTGCCTGCCCTGTCTGTGCCAAGAGTAAGACTGAGAGGTCTAAAGCTTGGGGTCTGCTGACTCCATTACCCATCCCGGAGCGACCTTGGTCCGAGATCTCGATGGACTATATAGTGGAGTTGCCTCCATCTGCAGGCTTCAGTACAATCCTTGTGGTGGTAGACTGCCTCACGAAGATGGCTCACTTCATACCCATGAAGGGCACCCCCACAGCAGCTGAAACAGCTGACATCTTCATCAGAGAGATGGTCCGCCTTCATGGCATTCCCAGCAACATAGTCTCAGACTGAGGAGTACAGTTTACATGCCGCTTCTGGAGGTCTCTGTGCTCTTCCTTAGGAATCAGTCTTGCCTTCTCCTTCGCATATCATCCGCAGTTGAACGGTTAAACGGAGAGAACTAATCAAACCCTGGAGCAGTATCTCCGCTGCTACTCTGTCTACTCTCAGGATGATTGGATTTCCTTGCTGCCCGTAGCCGAGTTTGCATACAACTCCATTCACTCTGCTACCAAGCAAACCCCATTCTGGGAGAACTTCGGCTACCACCCTACCTTCTTACCTGGCCTGCCAACAGAGAGCTCTGTACCTGCCGTACTGGAAGTCACCCAGTTCCTGGAGGAAAACAGTAAACAGTTACAAGAAACTCTTTCCCAGAAACAATATATGTATATAAAGTGTTGCGCTATATCATCTCAGAAAAAATCAACATAATAACAGTAATTTCAAACCATTATAACTCAAACAGATCATATAGAAAAAAGTCCATCAGTGTAAAGTTCTTTAGAAATATCCAAGTGCTTAAAAAGTGATCGAACAGAAAATCCAGTGTTTAGAACATCTTCCACCACAATCACCGTGTATCCACCACCAAAGGTATCTAGATACTCTTACCAGAGGTAAGCTTTAAAATCACATTGAGATCTGTTTCAGGCATATATCTCGTGGCTCCAGGGAGTAGATCCACCCATTGCACATCCACATAGGCAGCCTCTGTAGCGGTCAGCCAGGATAGGGGGCTCAATCAAATTACTCCTCAATATTTAAGCATTAGCCAGAACACCTCCTCTGCTGCCTCTTCCAGCAACGTCTCCTTTCTACTTCCTCCCTCTTTCCCAGACCCAAGCACTCAGTAAGAAGAGTTTCGACAAGGGAAGATGAGGAGAATTGGAACTGCAACCAGGCCAACAGGTCTGGCTATCAACCAAGAATCTGAGGCTATCCTGCCCCTCCAGGAAATTGGGGCCAAAATACATTGGGCAATTCCCAGTAAAGAGACAAATGAACAAGGTCGCATTCAAGCTGGATCTACCCGCTTCACTCTGCATTCACCCGGTCTTCCACGTGAACCTGCTCAAGCCTGTGGTCAAGGATCTCTTCCCTGGGTGCAACACAGTCCCTCCAGAACCAGTCTTGGTGGACGGAGAGGAGGGATTTGAGGGGGAGACTATCCTCGACTGCAGGAGAAGAGGGGGCATCATCCAATTTCTGGTAAAGTGGAAAGGCTATGCACCTGAAGAAAGCTCCTGGGAGCCGGAGAATCACCTGCATGCTAGAGAGCTAATCAGGGCATTTTGGAGAAGACACCCGACCAAGAGGGCCCAGTTGGGCATCCGGAGGCTGCCCCTTGGAGGGGAAATGTTAAGGGTCATGGGTGCCTTTTGCAGTCTTCCATGGTGGTGCGCGTACCTGTGCGTGTTTGCGGATGCTGTCTGTTCTACAGCGTTCCAGTATCCTGTGACCCGTGAGCTACTCTGAAGTGATTTCCTGTATCTGTGAACCCAGCTCCCCTTGGACTTTGTTTGCTATCTGCCTGCCCTGACCTTCGGCCTGTCTACGACTACTCTTTGCCTGCTCCTTTGTACCTTTGCTGCCCGCACGTTGCCGACCCTGCCTGAACTCGACCACCCGCCTGCCTGATCCTTCTGTACTTCACCGCCAGCCTGTTAACGACCCGGCCTGCATCACTATCCTTCTGTTGCACAAGCTCCAGCAGATTCTCAGCTGCCATCAGAGACTATATCCAGCCCTCATGCCCCCCTGTGCTCCAGGATTCCCTGTCTCCACTACCAGGGGTCCTTGAACCAGGGCCGCAAGAGAGGTTGTCCCCTGCACAAGTCAGACTCGACCACCAGGTACGTGACACTCCCCTTTGGACCCTACACTTCTTTCAGAGCCCTTACAGGAGCTCGGATCACTATCCAAGCTTCTCTATGAGAACTGGGTTGCAGTCCTTATCACTAATGAGATGATTTCCTCCTCTTATCAAAGTATCCAGCCCAGCTAGTGGAACACAGATGGAGGCTGTGGCATACACTATCAAGATATGGCTGGATGGTAAATCATCATTTTCTCCAGTTTAGGTATTTATTCAATGCCGCAAATGGGATGGTGTCCCTACCATCTCAGAAGGTAGGCGATCATTCAGAAAATAAGGAGAGTGAGGACATGGTCCTACCTAACAGCCTTAAGCTAACTCAACTTAATAGGGTTTTTTGTCTACCTGTATCCAGATGGTCCCATGGACACGTGGGTACCTCAGGCACCTTTTATCTAGAATTCCTGAAGCAATCGAGCAAACCATCTATTCCAGTCCATATATCAAACAAGTTTGATGCACAGGGGTCTGCACTAGTGGACAAACAGGGAGATGCTTGTAAAGCCCCATCCATTAAGGCATGGCTTCTGGACCACAGTTACCACAGGCGCCAATGCAATAGGCTAGGAGGCACATTGCAGCCAGACATTGGTTCAACAGAGATAGGCATTTAATATGGCAGACATCATCGCAAATATCCTGGAAATTCAGGCGGCTTATCTCGCATTGGCAGCATTGCTCTGCCAGATCAAGGACAAATCATTTTTGATTTGGATAGACAATAGAGACGCAATATTATACATACATCACCAAGACGGAACCCACAACAGTTCCTGAAGGAAGTGGAAGCCACCTTCATTTGGGCAGAGTGGAATGTGAAGGATTTAAGAGTAGTCTATCTTCCAGCCCACTTAGCACACAGAGGTCAATCACCTATCCTAAGGATTCCCAGATCCCAATGGATGGTCCATGCAACTGAAGTTATTCGGTTGGATTGTGGGCCAGTGGGGTTTTCCCAAACTGCATACTTTTGCTACAGCAAGCAATACCAAGCAGCGGAGATTTATTTCACATCTACCTCACCCTTGGGCAGAAGCGATAAATACCCTGTCAAGTCCTTGGGCATGCAACCTAATTTAGGCCTCCTACCTCGAAAATTCTCCCGTGACTTACAATATCAACAATAACAGTGATAACAGCCCTACCATATTTGTAGGAAAACTCATGATTCCCTAGAGCGTCCAGTAAATATTCCTCTGATACCCTTTATTTTGGCTCAAGGTATCACACCCATCAGAATCTTCAATCATCAGGAAGTTCCCTTAGAGTTGTTTTCAACTCTGCTCAAACCACAGGAGCCTTCAACGAACAATGCAAATGACAAGGTTTGGAATAAGTTTAAATCTTTCACTAACAGCAAAACTTCCTCAATCTTGATTCCTCCCAAGTCCCTGACTACCTGCAAGCAGACCATGACTTAGGATCAGGATTAAGCATCTTAAGGGTATAGATGGTGACAATTTTGGCTATGACAATAAGACATGAGCCAAAGATCCTTTAATAAATCTAATTCTTCACGGCAGACAAGAAGATAGGCTCACCTGTTAACACAAATCTTTCCCACTTGGGACTTCTCTATCGCTCTGGAACCCTTATCCAAACAGCCTTCTGTAGGAGATAGATGTAGTAGGTGTGGCTCTGTTCAAAAACTTGGGACGATATGTGGCTACCACGTGTGTTGAAGTACTAATGCTAGAGAGTACTCAATTTTGCCATACAATCTAAGGTACATGACTCCAAAACACATATAAATGTGGTGATTCAGATCGAATGCAGATATGAAAATCAATATAAGAAACAAAAAAAAAATTCTGTATAAAGAGTGAACCACATAAGTCGCTCTTCAGTGCCTTTTTTTGCAAGTCTAGACAGCCTTCTGCCCCATTTGATTCAGCATCCTTTCGTCTTTGTGGTGATTGCATCAGAGCTTCAGGCTCTGGGATTAGAAGACAATAATATAATTTTCTTTTTGCGCTTGGATAAGGTTAGACTTAGAACGGTACATGAATCCATCCCTAAGTTCTCCTCTTCCTCTACTATCTCCGAGCCTTGGACCCTGCCAATCTTTTCAGATCCAATTTTGATCTTCACGAAGACAACATGACTAACCTATTTTGAATACTAAAAAAAAAAAAAACAGGGGCAGAGAAGCATCATTGGAACGGAGCCTCCAGAATGTGGGCCTCTGGCCATTCGGGAACTACAGTATCCATCATGCTTATTTGTGTCTGAATATCAGAGCTTTTACAATACCTCATGGGGCATGTGGTTCTGCAGCAACTGGGGATAGATTGCAGACCCCTGCTCCAGTACAATAGTTCCAATGATAATCAAATTGTTTAAAAAGGTGTACAGGTCTAGGGGCCTAGAACCTCTCTTCAATTTGGGCTGTATGCCACCCACTTGTTTTCTGCTTCTTGGACAGTCAGAGCAGATGATCCATCAAAACAATCTTAAGGGTAGCATCAGGATCATCTCAACATGCGCTTATGAGACGTTACAGAGTAGA
The DNA here is from genome assembly GCA_018402905.1 of Glandirana rugosa. NCBI lineage: Eukaryota > Metazoa > Chordata > Amphibia > Anura > Ranidae > Glandirana > Glandirana rugosa. The sequence goes on along the minus strand of BLSH010099361.1, from coordinate 695,825 downwards.
TCCTGCAGCTTTCTCATCTGTAGAAACTGGCACAAAGACTAACCAAGCTGCCATTTGCCTATGTCAAATCTTTTTTCTCAAATAAATCTTTTACTATGTATCATCTCACCCATTTCAGCTAGTTATTTTGTCACAGGTATGCTGCCATGGAGGCACCATGAAAACAGAAAATTATATCATACTTACAGTGATTTTCTTTTCCTGGTGCCTATCCATGGCAGTATACAATCCCACCCATGGTATGCTATATTACGTAGAATGCTGGGAAAGCACTAGCCCTTTTCTTTTATAATATTCACTAATCCTGAGGGAGGAGCCAAGGTGGAGCTTGTCACAGGTTTGCTGCCATGGATAGGCACCAGGAAAAGAAAATAACGGTAAGTATGATACAATTTTCTGGGGTTTTTTTCCCCTTTACTATCCTACTTACCTCTTTAGTGAACCATATTGTTTTTTTCTTTCATTTATTCTTACTAACTTGCCTGACATATAATTTAGTTGCCTCCAGGATGGTAGACTTTAATAGTGCCCACTGATTACTTACTCTTGTCATTTTACTCCAACCTTTCAGTTAATTTTTTTAGAAATTTCTCCATTCCAGCAAAATTATTTTTTTTTTAAATCTAAAACTTTTGTTTTTGTATATGATTTTTCAGTTCTTGTTTTAATATCAAACCAAAGACATTGGTGATCACTAGAACCCAAATTCTCTCCCACCTCAACATCAGACAGTCGATCCCCATTTGTCAGTACTAGGTCAAGAATATGATCACCTCGGTTTGGGCTTTTTACTAACTGTTTTAGAGAAACCCCATTCAGTGCTTCCATTGTATACCTGCTCCTGCTTGTTATAGCAGTTTGAGAATTCCAGTTAATGTCAGGCATGTTGAAGTCACCCATAATCAAAACCTCTCCCTTCATTGCCATTTGGGTTATCTCATCAATCAACAGGTTATCATAATCCTCAATCTGTCCTGGGGGTCTGTATACTACTCCAATTCTAACTGAAGATCCCTCCCTGGTTGGAAGGCAGACCCAGAAGGTTTCGAGTATTTCATTTGTTTTTTGAATTAATGTTAGTTTTATGCCATTTTTTACATATATGGCAACTCCACCTCCCCTCTTCCCTACTCTGTCATTCCTGTATAGTGTGTACCCTGTGTAATGGAAATATTGATATTTCATCTGAAATGAACATTTTGGTGGACTTTTTGATAGTGGTCAGAAAGAAATTCCAGGGACTGAAATTCTGAGTACAGACAGACACTTTATATAACCCTGGAGCTATGTGGGGGGTTTTCATCAAAAGACAGAAGAGAACAGGTGATGGGGAAGATGTCTTTTGTTTGTAAGGGCCTCTAGTTTCTTCAAACCCCCCCAACGGAATGTGGCATTGTCTTATCATATGTGAAAGGGAGTGTCTTTACCTGGGAGGGGATTGGGTGGGTTTTTTTTTTGCAAGTATATATATCAGACTCCTGGGGTGTGCTGATAAGGTTCCTTTGTGGGAAAGCTTCGCAGATGTCCTCACTGAGCGGTGTGCGTTCCACCGCTCGCTCTCTGCCAACCGGATGTGACGTCGGACTTCCTGCTAGGTCATCTGACGCGTTTCGTCATAGACGTTATCAAAGGTGGGGAAGCTTCCCCACAAAGGAACCTTATCAGCACACCCTATACCGGCTCTGGGACGGACCACGGACCTAGGAATGCTACTAGTTTGATTTTAAAAGTTGATTTCCCCGTTTTTTATCTTTTGGAGATGTATCCTATTTTACTTAATAAAACAAGGGATACACTTTTTACATAATACGCTATGGACTCCTCTCTTTTTTTCTACCTTTAAATGTGGTGGAGGAAATAAGCTGGGACTTCCCCACACCTGCAGGAGCAGTAAAATCTAGAAGCAAAAACAGCAACAAGAGCTCTCTCCCCTTAGCAACAAATCCCATAGTTGGTGGATGAAGACCTCCACGCCAGGACCACACACCTTAGGAATTATAAAGACAGGCATTTTACCCCTGCAGGGATAGTGCCCTCTGGTAAGGAGGGGTCCGGTAGGGGAGCACGAGTGAGAAAACACCCCATGTCACAATAATTATATATGAAGGAATGTGACAAGAATGAGCACCTGAAGTCACGGCAACACATTTAATACACGGACTGTTTATTTTCTGTTTATATGCCTAACTGTTAAAAATTATGATACTTTGGGATTAGTAATATACTATACCATATCTGTTTATAACTATACAGGAAAGCCACAACGGTTTATAGGTTGATATATTTTTGCATAATACACTATTGTTAAGTTTTTATATAGTTGGATATTTGGCAACACCGAAAGGACATATCAATATTTGTCTATACCATATCATATAATGATTAGGGTTTCATAGTATTAAAAATTGTCAATCCGTATATTTGTCTTTTATTTGTCAGGCACATAATTTACACAACGGCACTGAAGTCCACGAGTAAGAACAGTGTAAGGAAGTATATATTAATAACACTGTACCCCACAAAAGAGTGAGCACGAGGGGATGGCCTGGGGAGGAATGGTCTCCCGTGATAGGGACGTCCCCATTTTACGGACAG
>BLSH010099361.1:662941-677296 GCA_018402905.1 Glandirana rugosa | reverse complement strand
CATTATCCCTATGAGTGGCCACAAGGACGATATAGGTACGGTTCCTGTTCCCTTCTACATATTATCTGAGGGGATCCATCGTATGACGTGACTCATGTGCAATTGGACTACGACTTATGTCACGTAGTGATCTGTACACTATGGTCATGGGACCAGAGTTCATAAAAATTGAAACAAATCCTAGTCAACCCTGTGATGGAACCGTAGGTAATCTGTACTGGGGAGGGACACGTTCGTAACGACAGTGTACTAAGACGGGAAAAGTTACCTCTGGTATCACATGTCTAGTGATGCACTGTATTCAGCATCAGGTTAACGTGTACTCAGTGCAGTATGCTACCTAGGGGAGTCTATTATACATCTTCCCTTGTCCTTGGCATGGATATAGCAGGAACACCGGTGAGTATCCCTATTACCCCTAAGGACAGGCTTTATATCTAACCGGACACCCCCTTACACGTACTGAAACTGCTGTTGTGATTTGGGGAGGAGTTAAGAGTTGGGTAGTTTAACTTTGGGCAACAGGATTTAGATAGGGCCAACAGTTTGTGGGGCATGAATAGAAGGGCCCTGCTCAAGGAGTTCGTAATCAGGGTGAGGGGGTGATACAAAAAGTAATAGCTGCGGGGAATTACCTGATGGAGCTGGCTGAGGGAAAGTTTTAGGTGGAGGCGGAGTAGGCTTCCCTGAATAGATGAATTTTCAGGGATCACCTAGTGATGAAAAGGGTAGAGCCTGGCTGGACATGCTGGGGTAAGGAGGTCCAGAGGTTCTGGAGTAGTCCTCATGGTGAGCATGGGAGGCGGTAACAAGGAAGCTGGGAATCAGGATGTCTTAAGTGGGGTGGAGTGGATGAGTTGGATGATATCTTAAGATCAAACTAGATTCATCCAAATATCTCAGGCTCAGGTTTCTTAATGAGAAAAAATGTATTCAGGTACCACCCTAGGGCCACAGCTTTAGTAAACTCCACCCTGTTGCTGTCCTGATGTAACTATTAAGATACAGATGTAGAGTATCATGTGCATTTAAGAGAGGACCCTAGAACTATTATTTTTCTGGGGTTTTTTTTGTTGTTTTAGGGACAAGCCTCTCAATTGTAATCATAAAGTGCAGTCAGGTCTACCTAAATTCTAAAAGTTTTTCTTGTTATTTTATTTTTTTTGCTTTTTTGCTAAGTTGTTGCTGCAACAGCTGCAGTGTATTCACTGTTTGTTTTTAGGAATACAGATTCAATGCTCTTTGACATATAAATGGTCTTGGTTGAAGCAGCATTAAACCTGTGTGGTTTTTTACTTTTTATTGTTTTCTTGCTTTTTGTTTTTTTTTTCTCCTGTCTTTCTCATTATTTTACATACCTCTCTTTCTTTCCTTTTCCTTGTTTAATATTCTGCCCCCCTAGGTTGTTCTTTCGGGTTTCTATCTTAGATGTCCTTAGATAATGTAACCAACATATCAGCCTTATAATTTTTTTTTTGTAAATTCTGAGGTTTTGGCATTCCTGTCCAACTCAGTTTCGAGTCGGCTGGGGACCCACAGCCTTATCATTTCTTTTGTAAACATTGTACCAACATACTTCACAAAAAAATTAAAATGTCTTATTGTAAGTTTACATTCCCCAGTCTGCCTACTGCTTTAACCTGAGCCCCGTGGGCAAGTGTGGTGAACCCAGGGAACTGGCACTAGCATGCAGTGTTGACTATCCCCACCTTCAGGGGCTCTAGTAGATATTGGCCATCTCTCAGACTCTGTACCCTGTGGGGATCCCACTTTACCCATGTACAGTTTTATTAATGGCCAAAGAGCTGCTCCTGTCGGGAATTCCTCCAATAACTGTACACTGACATTCTTTTTTTCTTTTTGTATTCATGCACTGCTCTCCGGAGCCCCACCCCACCACTACCTGAAGAAGCTCCAATAACAAATCAAGCGATATCTTGAGAAGAAGGTGCAATGACTAGACTCTCCTGAACTTTCCATCACCATGCTTAAAAATGCCATTTCGCGGATCGATCCAATCTTTGCAATCATTATGCAGCAGTCCCAAGCTAGAGGACTAGATATGCCAGGATCCCACCATCGATGTTGGAGTTCCACTCTTCCAAGGCAGAGGAGCGGAGAAACATTGCAGCATAGGTACTCATGGTCCCAATGTGAAGTCTCAAAGGCACCAGGATTTCTTTGCAGTCTCAAGTCTAACTTGTTGTGTCCCGTCGTGCTCAAAATAAGAAGAGGAGGCCGCAGTGGTGGTGGTTGGGCCTTCCGAGCAGTTGTGGGTGGGTTCAAAATCATTGAAGGAGGGACTAAGTTCAAGAATGAACTTCAGGGGGAAATGTAATGGAAATATTGATATTTCATCTGAAATGAACATTTTGGTGGACTTTTAGATAGTGGTCAGAAAGAAATTCCAGGGACTGAAATTCTGACTACAGACACTTTATATAACCCTGGAGCTATGTGGGGGGTTTTCATCAAAAGACAGAAGAGATCAGGTGATGGGGTAAGATGTCTTTTGTTTGTAAGGGCCTCTAGTTTCTTCAAACCCCGCAACGGAATGTGGCATTGTCTTATCATATGTGAAAGGGAGTGTCTTTACCTGGGAGGGGGCTGGGTGGGTTTTTTTTTTGCAAGTGTATATATCAGAGTACAGACTCCTGGGGTTTCTCTCTTTGGCTGGTGATCCTACCATGGTGACGTAAGATTCCCTTTGTCCACATCTCCATTTTGCTGTGTTCCTTTTCTCTTTCCTTTCTTTCCTTTCTTTCCTTAGTAACATTCCGTTTTTACATTTCAACACCATTTCCTTTGTATTACTCACTTTGTATTTTAGCGATAACTCTGATGCTTTAAGATTGTAACATTTACCCCATATTCAGTTGTATTTGATTAGTGACTAGCTTCTTTTCTGTAAAAATAAATTAGTTCTTTATTTTTTAGCAAAGGTGTCATTGATTATTGATTTTATTCATAATAACCGCAACAGCACTGGTTGATTCTAGTATAGACAAAAGGTTGTAACCACTTATATTATTTTTCATTAAGCGTATAAATGTGTTAGGTAAAAAATCGCTTTAACACCTGGTAGAGTTATTTCCCAGTCATTTGAATCCTTGAACCATGCCTTTGTAATTGTAGCAAGGTCCAAGTTGTCCCTTGCCACTTCAGCCCCGGAAGGATTTCCCACTTTAGGACCAGAGCACTTTTTGCGATTCGGCACTGCATCGCTTTAACTGACAATTGCGCAGTCATGCGACGTTGTACCCAAACAAAAAAACTTTTTTTCTTACTTTTTGCTAAATTACAAATCCAAAAAAACATTTTTTTCATCGGTTTTGGCCGATTTATAGTCTTCCCCATATTTTTGGTAAAAAAAAAATCGCAATCGGCGTTTATTGATTGGTTTGTGCAAAAGTGGCCGTGTTTACGGATGATGAGAAATAATTTCTGGGGTTTTTATTTATTTATTTTTTTTACTAGTAATGGCAGCGATCTGTGATTTTTAGCGGTACTGCGATATTGCAGCGGACATGTCGGACGATTTTTACACTTTTTTGGGACCAATGACATTTATACAGTGATCAGAAATTTAAATGTCCACTGATTACTGTATAAATGTCCCTGGCAGTGAAGGGGTTAGCCTGCAGGGGGAGATCTAGGGGTTAACTGTGTTCCCTGCCTGTTTTCTTACTGTGGGGGGACTGGGCTACCATGGGCATAAGAGATCTAACTGATCTCAGTGACAGGGATCATTCGATCTCCTATGCCCCCACTAACAGAGCAGGGAACTGCCGTGTTTACATCGGTGGTTCCCCATTCTTTAGCTGTGGCTGCTCATCGCAGCTCGCTGGCAGACATTGAGTCCACCCGAGCTGCAGGAACACTCCCCAGGAGCACGGCGGGAGCGCTCACGCCCCGCCGGCGGTGCGTGCGCCCCCTAGCGGCCTCCCGCAGATTGCCGCTTATTTACGGTGATTCGCGGGAAGCGTCCACACTGCCGCAGTAAATATACGGCGTGCGGTGTGGAACTAGCTAGACATAAGAGATGTCAGCTCACAAAGCGTGTGGCCTAAGCTATGAGCATTAGTGCACATGACATGACAAATACTACCATCAACTGCTTTATTATTACCACCAGAAACTTCAACTGAAGTGACCACCCCATCAGTTCAGTCATTAGCAACACAAACCCTCACATTTGTTTCAACCTGCTGGGGACTGAAATGCTCCTCAACAATTACATCTCTGCTACCATTTCTCAGTTTATGTTCTGACCATTGTTTGTATAGATATGTGCCTTTGATTATTAAACAAAACTGCTTATTACCACGATCCACAATTATTTTGTTTCCCACCATGTGTGTCATCTAAAGTCCCAATTTTCCTCAATTTTTTTTTAAATTACTTAAAAATAGGGATGGAAATGCATGACCCTACCATGTCATGATTTCGTCAAAGTCCCAATCTTCCCCCAATTTCCCTTTCTTGCATTTCTCAGTTTAAATGCATGTCCAAAAAATTTCTAAATTCCATACCGAGAAGCTCAGTGCCCTTGTGTGAGGGATGCAGGCCATCTCTCTTGTAAAGTTCAATGTCAGACCACCGGATAGCATCATGACTAACATAACCAAAACCTTCAGCTTTGCACCAATTCTTTACCCAAACATTGAACTACTTTCTCATGTTGTCCATTATGCACAGGTAAGACCTCTGAAAATGTAACAGTACACCCTAACTGTTGAAGATCCTGGATCAAATTCTGAAAATTCTTCTGCACAAACCGCACATCATTCTGGGACAAATCATTTGTGCCAAGGTGCACAACAACGTCAATATTGCACTCTTTGCTAGCTTTTTTGACAATGTTTACAATGCGCCTTTTATCTCTCCTAACAGTAGCACCAGGCAAACACCTAACTTACTTTGACACTTCCACATGATTTCCTAAAGCAACACCTCTTACACCTGAATCACCAACAAGAAGATGACTTCTCCTTTTATGAGCCTTATCCACAACACCTGGTGAGCAACCTCAGTTAAAATATGACAATGAATTAAAGTGTTTGTTCAGCAGTGCCAAAAGTCTGCCAAGCAAAATAGGAGAGTTTGAAGCTTTGGTGCATGAAGAGAACTATGATTCAATTGGTATTGCTGAATCTTTCCTTCATTCTTCACATCACTGGGCTAATACAATTCCTGGCTATGCTCTCTTTTAGTGAGACAGGTAAAACGAAAAGGTGGCGCTGTCTGTCTCTATGTAAGGAGTGATCTCAAAGTGAATGTGGAAGAGGACCTTGTTGATGGAGAGTGTGAGGATGCTGAAGCATTATAGGTGTAACTGTATGTGGGTGCATATTTAAAAGTATATAATTATTGGAGTTTTTTACATGTCACTCAGTGTTAATGAGGCGGTGAAGACTCGGCTCATTGTGCACTTATAAAGGGCTGCAAGGGCTGGGACAGTGATGATAATGGGGGATTTTATCTACCCTGAAATTGACTGGAGTTCATACAGTGCCTTGAAAAAGTATTCATACCCCTTGACATTTTCCACATTTTGTTACAACCAAAAACGTAAATGTATTTTATTGGGATTTTACAATCAGGTCCATAAATATTGGGACATCGACACAATTCTAATCTTTTTGGCTCTATACACCACCACAATGGATTTGAAATGAAACAAACAAGACGTGCTTTAACTGCAGACTTTCAGCTTTAATTTGAGGGTATTTACATCCAAATCAGGTGAACCGTGTAGTAATTACAACAGTTTGTATATGTGCCTCCCACTTTTTTAAGGGACCAAAACTAATGGGACAGATTAACAATCATAAATCAAACTTTCACTTTTTAATACTTGGTTGCAAATCCTTTGCAGTCAATTACAGCCTGTAGTCTGGGACGCATAGACATCACCAGACACTGGGTTTCATCCCTGGTGATGCTCTGCCAGGCCTCTACTGCAACTGTCTTCATTTCCTGCTTGTTCTTGGGGCATTTTCAATTCAGTTGTGTCTTCAGCAAGTGAAATGCATGCTCAATCGGATTCAGATCAGGTGATTGACTTGGTCATTGCATAACATTCCACTTCTTTCCCTTAAAAAACTCTTTGGTTGTATTCGTAGTATGCTTTGGGTCATTGTCCATCTGCACTGTGAAGCGCCGTCTAATGAGTTCTGAAGTATTTGGCTGAATATGAGCAGATAATATTGCCCGAAATACTTCAGAATTCATCCTGCTGCTTTTTTTAGCAGTCACATCATCAATAAATACAAGAGAACCAGTTCCATTGGCAGCCATACATGCCCACGCCATGACACTACCACCACCATGCTTCACTGATGAGGTGGTATGCTTTGGATCATGAGCAGTTCCTTTCCTTCTCCATACTCTTCTATTTCCATCACTCTGGTACCAGTTGATCTTGGTCTCATCTGTCCATAGGATGTTGTTCCAGAACTGTGAAGGCTTTTTTAGATGTTATTTGGCAAACTCTAATCTGGCCTTCCTGTTTTTGAGGCTCACCAACGGTTTACATCTTGTGGGGAACCCTCTGTATTCACTCTGGTGAAGTCTTCTCTTGATTGTTGACTTTGACACACATACACCTACCTCCTGGAGAGTGTTCTTGATCTGGCCAACTGTTGTGAAGGGTGTTTTCTTCACCAGGGAAAGAATTCTTCGGTCATCTACCACAGTTATTTTCTGTGGTCTTCCGGGTCTTTTAGTGTTGCTGAGCTCACCGGTGCGTTCTTTCTTTTTAAGGATGTTCCAAACAGTTGATTTGGCCACACCTAATGTTTTTGTTATCTCTCTGATGGGTTTGTTTTGTTTTTTTGCAGCCTAATGATGGCTTGCTTCACTGATAGTGACAGCTCTTTGTATCTCATATTGAGAGTTAACAGCAACAGATTCCAAATGCAAATAGCACACTTGAAATGAACTCTGGACCTTTTATCTGCTCCTTGTAAATGGGATAACGAGGGAATAACACACACCTGGCCATGGAACAGATGAGCAGCCAATTGTCCCTTTACTTTTGGTCCCTTAAAAAGTGAGAGGCACATATACAAACCGTTGTAATTCCTACACCGTTGACCTGATTTGGATGTAAATACCCTCAAATTAAAGCTCAAAGTCTGCAGTTAAAGCACATTTTGTTTGTTTCATTTCAAATCCATTGTGGTGGTGCTTAGAGCCAAAAAGATTAGAATTGTGTCGATGTCCCAATATTTATGGACCTGACTGTAAGTGATAGACCAACACAAAGAGGCACATTATTGTGACGTGGAAGGAAAATGATAAATGGCTTTCCAAATTTTTTACAAATAAATATCTGAAAAATGTGGCGTGCATTTGTATTCGGTCCCCCTGAGTCAATACTTTGTAGAACCACCTTGTGCTGCAATTACAGCTGCAAGTCTTTTTGGGTATGTCTCTACCGGCTTTGCACATCTAGGGAGTGAAATTTTTGAATTTCAATTTCAATTTTTCTCAATTGGATTTAGGTCTGGACTTTGACTGGGCCATTCTAGCACGTGAATGTGCTTTGATCTAAACCATTCCATTTTTAGCTCTGGCTGTATGTTTAGGGTCGTTGTCCTGCTGGTGTGTGAGCCTCCGCCCCAGTCTCAAGTCTTTTGCAGACTAACAGGTTTTCTTCTAAGATTGATAATAAATAAACTGCAAGCGCAAAGTCCAACGATTCAAACACAAGAACAAGCAATTCTCAAAAGTCATTTAGAAACGATAAGCAGAGTGATGAATGTAATTATATTAGATGCATCCCATCACCAGTGCTTCCACCACACATTGTCTCTTACCAGGGCCCACCAACCCTCTGTTACGGGGGGTCAGTGTATGCCTCAGAATAAAAGATATAGGAGAGCAATCACTTGATCTGGACTTGGACAGGCAACCCAGGTGTCATCTCTGTACTCCTTCCATGCACATCTCTCCCCTGACGACGTCACATTGATGACGAAACACATCGAGCATAGCTTCACGACGCACGCCACATGACCAGGAACTGAACTAACGGACGCCATCTTTGTGTCTGGACACCCGGTGTTTATGTATGACGAGCTCTGTTGATACTGGCTACATGTGAGTGCATATGTTTTAAACTTTTTAAAATAAAGAGAGTTTTTTACAGTCTGCACTATTGGATATCCTTGTGTTCCCATATACTACTGCCGCCTGTCTATATACGTTTTACCTGAGGGGAGGGATGTGCACGGCTTAGACTTTTATCTTTGGGGTCATCTGAAGGCAATTGTCTATGCTGTGAAGATACGAGATGTGCAGCACCTGAAACTACGGATACTGGAAGCCTGTGCTAGCATTTCTCCTGCGGTGTTCCTATCAGTGTGTGAAGAGTGGGAGAAGAGGGTTGTATTGACAATCCAACACAATGGGCAGCACATTAAACACATTTTATAAGTGGTCAGAAACTTGTAAATAATTCATGAAAGAATAAAGTTACGTTAAAACCAAGCACACCATTGTTTCTCTTGTGAAATTCCCAATAAGTTTGATGTGTCACAAGACCCTCTTCCTATTGAAAAAACAAAAGTTGGATTCAAAATGGCTGACTTCAAAATGGCCGCCATGGTCACCACCCATCTTGAAAAGTTCCCCCCCTCACATATACTAATGTGCCACAAACAGGAAGTCAATATCACCAACCATTCCCATTTTATTAAGGTGTATACATATAAATGGCCCACCCTGTTATCAAATTAATATAAGCTTCCAGAGCTAAGTCTAAGGTTTTGCACAATCCCTTTCTGTGTTTGGTGAAATGTTACAGTGAATAAATATGTAAGCGTGGAGACTTCAGTGTAATACAAACATAAGGAATTATTAAACAGCAAATCATGATTTAATTATAAAATATCCCCTGACATATTTATTTAAAAAAAAAATTAAACATGAAAATATTTTGGAGAGTAGATTAAAGAGCAAAATGATTACCGAGAAAAAATGTCAGAGGTTTAGAGTCCAATAAATGAATAATCAAGTCTTGCTTAACCGCAAGTACAATATTTTCACAAACAGGCAGAGTAAATTACTGTCTAAAGTGAATTCAGTATGTTCCCACAGGCAACATCCTCTAAATGTTTAATAATCATAACATTAAATTAAAAGTCCAAAGACGAGCTCTAACACAAATTAAAAAAACAGTATTCATCATTCGATATGCCTCCAAACCTGATAAATGTGAAGTATAGTTAATTGATATGAAAAACTAACATACTCATATATACTATAAGGCTATACCAGCAACTTGCATTATGCAAACATGCTTCAGAGATCATTTTACATTTTACCTGTATACTGTAGTTAATGAGCAAATATGAAATATGTATTTTGTATTGAAATGCATCTTGTTTCCATTTCTCTCAGTGCAGAGTAAAGCACAAGTTAATGCAATGCCCCTATCAAATTAGGATTAAAGTGATGATGATGCTTAATGATGATGATAATAAAAGTATTTTATTTTGCAAGATTAGAAAACACAACTCTTAAAAGGTATGTTTAGAGTAGTTCTAAAGGGCTAAATGTTTTTATTTTCAGGCATTCTCTGAAATAAAAAAAACTTCTGCATGCAACTCCTCCCTTTATACTTACCTGAGCCCATCTTGATCAAGCAATGTACACAAGAGCAGAGGCTCTGCTAGTTCTCTCTCTCCTCATTGGCTCACACTCAGCAGTGGGAGCCAGTGAGCAGGAAAAAGGGGGCGTGGCAGAGCCACACTCTGTGTGTCTTACGGATACACAGATCGAGGCTTTGGAGCGTGCATGCACAAGTGCCCCCAGAACAAGCGGCTTGCTATGGGGGCACTCAGCAGAGGGGAGGAGCCAGGAGCTGAGGTTGCAATGCTCTGCAGGCCTAAATGAAAAAATGTAATACATATCTTATTTTATCATAGTTACATAGTTAGTCAGGTTGAAAAAAAACACAAGTCCATCTAGTTCAACCAATAGGGAAAAAAAACATACAATCCCAAATACACAATCCTTCACCTACAGTTAATCCAGAAGAAGGCAAAAACCCCAGCAAAGCATGATATGATTTGCTACAGCAGGGAAAAGGATCCTTCTTGATCCCCCTAGAGGCAATCAGATTTTCCCTGGATCAACTTTACCTATAAATGTTAGTACTCAGTTAGATAATGCATGTTATGGAAACAATCCAGGCCTTTTTTAAAGCAATCTACTGAGCTGGCCAGAACCACCTCTGGAGGGAGTCTATTCCACATTTTTACAGCTCATATTGTGAAGAAACCTTCCCGTATTTCGAGATGAAATCTTTTTTATGCTAGATTTAAGAGTGCCCCCTTGTCCTCTGATGACCTTAACCGGTTCCACACCGCGCACAGTATATTTACTGCGGCAGTGTGGATGCATCCCGCGAATCGCTGTAAATAGGCAGCGATTCGTACAGGCATAGCTGGGGGCGAGCGCGCCAGCGGCAGCACGCTCTCGTGCCCGACACACTCCGGAGGCTCCGTGGCTCGGGTGGACCCGATGTCTGCCGGCGAGCCGCGATGAGCTGCCAGAGTGAAAGAACGGGGAACCGCCTATGTAAACATGGGCAGTTCCCTACTCTGTCAATGGGGACATAAGAGATCTACTGATCCCTGTCACTGGGATCAGTTAGATCTCTTATGCCTATAACAGCCCAGCCCCCCTACAGTTAGAACACGCCTAGGAAACACAGTTAACCCCTAGATCTCCCCCTGCAGGTTAACCCCATTCACTGCCAATGGCATTTACACAGTAATCAGTGCATTTTTATAGCACTGATCGCTGTATAAATGCCAATGGTCCCAAAAAAGTGTCAAAATGGTCCGACATGTCCACTGCAATATCCCAGTACCGCTAAAAATCGCAGATCGCCGCCATTACTAGTAAAAAAAATGCAAAAAATAAAAACCCCAGAAATTAATTCTCATCATCCGTAAACGCGGCAACTTTTGTGCAAGCCAATCAATAAACGCAGATTGAGATTTTTTTTACCAAAAATATGAGGAAGAATATAAATCGGCCAAAACCGATGAAAAAAAATGTTTTTTTATATATTTTTTTTATTTGAATTTTATCAAAAAGTAAAAAAATATTGGTTTTTTTTGCAAAATTGTTGCTTTTCTTTTGCTTATAGCGGCGATCAGAAATGATGCAGAGGTGATCAAATACCACCAAAAGAAAGCTCTATTTGTGGGAAAAAAAGGACGCAAATTTTGTTTGGGTACAATATCGCACAACTGCGCAATTGTCAGTTAAAGCGACTCAGTGCCGAATATCAAAAAGTGTTCTGGTCCTAACCTGGGAAATCCTTCCGAGGCTGAATTGGTTAAAGTGAACAAGTCAACATCAAGTTCAGTATATGGACCACTTATATATTTATAAACATGTTGATCATATCCCCCCTTAATCTCCTCTCCTCAAGAGAGAATAAATTCAGTTCCTCTAATCCTTCCTTATAACCTTCTCCAGTTCCCCCATATCCTTTTTGAGAACTGGTGCCCAAAACTGAACTGCATATTCCATATTAGGTCTTACTAATTATTTGTACAGGGGCAAAATGATATCTCTCTCTCTGGAGTCCATACCTCTCTTAATACAAGAAAGGACTTTGTTTGCTTTGGAAACTGCAGCTTGGCATTGCATGCTATTATTAAGCAAAACACCCAGATCCTTCTCCACTATGGATCTTTCAAGTTGCACTCCCCCGAATATGTATGATGCATGCATATTCTTAGCCCCCAAGTGCATAACTTTACATTTATCAACATTAAACCTCATTTGCCACACATTTGCCCAATTAAACAGTGCATTGAGGTTGGCTTGTAAGTTGGAGACATCCTGTAAGGACATTATTCCACTGCATAGCTTGATGTCATCTGCAAACACTGAAATGGTATTTTTAATCCTATACCCAATATCATTTAGAAAGATATTAAAAAGTAGGGGTCCCAACACTGAACCTTAGTGTACACCACTGATAACCTTAGACCATTTAGAGTAAGAATCATTAACCACTACTCTCTGATTCAGTCTTTTAGCCAGTTTTCTATCCATTTACAAACTGATCTTTCTAAGTGTGTAGACTTTACCTGTGTCAAATGCTTTTGCAAAATCCAAGTATACCACATCCACAGCCACCCCTCTGTCCAAGGTTTTACTTACCTCCTCATAAAAAGAAATCAGGTTTGTTTGGTAACTTCTGTCTTTCATGAATCCATGCTGTCTATTGCTTAAAATAATTTTTCCAGCAAGAACTCATCTATGTGGTCTTTTAATAAACTCTCCAATATCTTCCCGACTATAGAAGTTAAACTAGTAGGTCTATAGTTACTTGGTAAAGACTTTGATCCCTTTTTAAATATGAGCATCACATTGGCTCTACGCCAATCAAGTGGTATCATTCCAGTCATTAACGAGTCTCTAAAAATTAGAAACAATGGCTTTGAAATGGCAGAGATCTATTCTTTTAGGATCTGGTCCAGGTGCTTTATCCACCTTTATTCTGTTGAAATATTTCCGGACCAAATCACTTTTGAGCCATTGTGGATCATTTGGGGCTGTGTCAATACCATCCCCTTTATGGACATGAGCTCCCCATGCTCCTTTGTATACACAGAGCTGAAGAAAGTATTTAATAAATTTGCCTTTTCTTTGTCCCCAGTCACCCACTCTAGATTATTTTGTAAAGGGCCTCCATTATTGGCCACTGGAGGGAGTCTATTTTTGCCATCATATCTCATTCATGTAGATCGGCCATTTTATTTTTAACCCCAAACTTTTTCTTTTTTTTTATTCCTCTTTTCCGTTTTTTTCTAACCTATATACCCATGTATACTAGCAATTCAAATAATCTGTCATCTATTAGTTCGGTCCAATTCACTGTGTAGCCACAGACTGAATATGATTGGTGAGTAGGGTGTGCCCCTGGGTGCTTGGTGAAGGCATTTGTTACATTGGATCCAGTGTTCAGAGAACCACTATATGGGAAATGTCATGTATATATGATTTTACCCAGACCCTCTGCTTTCAAGTGGTTAACGTTTGGAAAAGACGCCCCTTGGACTCAAAAGTTTTTTCTCTGCACAATTCTTTGCACATTATGCATGTTTTTGCACTTTATTAGGATATGGACTATTATGCTCACTGTTTTGCACTTTATAATATTAAGCACTGAACTTATTGTTTATTATTGTTGTATGGCATATTTCATGGTGTGGTAGCACAGAGATAAGTGAATAGATATTTTTTCACACGTCATGAAGTATATGCTCAAAGACTATTCGTTTTTTATGTAATCACAGTATTTTATAGAGTTTTATAAAGGTCTCACAAGAAGTTAATTTATATTGTAATAATTAATATGTGGTAGCGCGGTTTTAATTTTATTGTTGACATCCCAGTAATTTATCAACCCGGTCCACCACATTCCTAACCCTGGCACCAGGGAGACAGCAAACCATTCGGTTGAGGTGATCCTGCGATAAATTATTCTATCAGTACTTCTGATTATAGAATCCCCTATTACCACCAACTGTCTAGGCCTATCTGCACTACCCTCACCACCCCGACTAGATGGCCTGCTGTCCCGGCTGTTAGGGGTAGCAGTGACATCTAGGGCTGCCACCTCCGAGCTTGCCACCCCACATCTTCACCCAATTTGGCAAATCTGTTAGGGTGCTCAAACACAGGACTTGCCTTCCTTTACTGTGAGCCCCTACCACTCCCTCTAACTACATTAACCCATCTTCCTACCTGATAATCCTGACTTACCCCTCCGCCCTCTGCATTAACCTTACTAGCCGCCTGCTCAGTGAGCAGAGGACCTCTTTCAAGGTTGTCAGTTCTGCCCAGTGTTGCAATTTGCCCCTTCAGATCTCTAATGTGAGCTTCCAGAAGGACAACCTGCTCACATCTGTCGCAGCGGTATCCATCCTGGAGCAGTTGCTCCATTGTTGTATACATGCAGCACACTGTGCACTGCACAAAACCTTCACTCTTGCTAGCACACGTTTTCCCAGTTACAATACTAATAACAAGAAGTTTCAGATGTTACTTACAGGTTTGAAGACTCCTGTTATAATCTCCTGTTTTCAACTCTGGTTTTTAACTCTCCATTTAGTCAAGTTCTACTTGGTCAGAGTTCCAGCAAGCAAAAAATGCAAGCTCAAGGGTGAGCAAGCTCAAAAATGATTCCTACAGAAAGTTATATAGGACCTGTATCACCTGTGACCAATTAACCACTCACAAAAGTGACAGAAAAGGTGTTAAAAAGCTGCAAGGAAAGACCCCCCAGGAACGTCGAAAAATTGTGGAAAAGACAGT